>WEKY01033029.1:0-208095 GCA_013390045.1 Picathartes gymnocephalus
TTTTTTTTTCCTTTTGAAACATGCTGCTGTTTCTGAATTATTTGAGAAAGAATACAAACAGTGAATTTTTAATTTCATGGGGATTAACAGGTTTTGAGCCGTAGCAGTGTAAGCGTAATTGATGTAGTAATGGCCTGGGATGCTGTGATCCCTGCTGAACACCATGCACTTGGGAAGGTCACGGTAATTGTTTTACTGAAGTTTTCTTTCACATGTGTTGAGCTGTCCCAGCTGTTGGCAGTTACTCGTTATGGTTACTCACAAACTACAATAAATTAGAAGCAGGTTTTAGTGAAGCAAATGAATATATTTGCAGCACTGTTCCTGCACTGTTTCCCACTGAGGTTGGGGCCCTGGAGGATTTGTAAGGATGCAAATTTAAACTGTCCTTCCTGATGAGCTTCATTTGTGCCAGGATGGTTTTATTCCCTAGCGCTTGGTCGTTAATTTGGTTTCTGACCTGCAGCAGACTCTCTTTGGGAGCTCAAGGAGAGCAGAAGTAGGAGGTAAGACCTATCTTTAAAACAAGCACCGAGACCAGCACAGATCACTGAGTCCATCTGCAGGACTCAGTGACATACCCAAAGCAGCAAATAGCTCCTGTCAGACAGGCGGGTGGGTGATCTCTGGTGCCTGAGGATTCTGTGTCCCCACTCCACTCCAGGGCTGGGAGAGCACAGGGAATTCTGCCTTGCCCTGGCTCCAAGAAAAAGCAAACTGGTGAGGATCACTGCCCAAAAAAAGCAAAGTGCACGAGGATCCTGCCCAGCCGTGCCCGCGGTGGGGCGGGAGCTGCCCCTGGGGAGCAGTGCCAAAGCTGGCAGGGATGGGCTGCTGGAATCCGTGCTCAGCCAGCCTGAACTGCTTTGAAGGACAAGTGTGACTGTGGGGAAGGGTAGAGCCAGCACAGGAGACACACTGATTTGGGGGTTTTGCAAAGTTGTTGGCTTGTCTGATGCTACAGTTCTCAGAGTACATCTGGGTCTGGGTGAAATGCCGTAGATGAGAAGCAAAATGTAAGGAAATGGTGTAGTTAGCATTCATTGATTGTAAAACCGGGAAGAAATCTCTAGAGAGGTTCATGGAGGGGTCTGAGCTGTGCCTTGTCCTGGTGAATATTTTCCTTAACTATTTTCATGATGGAATTGAGAAGACTCCAGCAATGTTTGTGGGGTCTCCAGCCTGAGAGGGCTTCCAGACCCTTTTATCTCCTGTACAGTACAATGAATGCCAAATTAACCTACAGACAGACACAGACTGTGTTCTGTTTTTGTGCTTTGCAGCAATGGAACTGGTGTTTGGTCTAATGAGGGTTGTGTGCGTGAGAGTGGGGACCTCAACTACTCCGTGTGCCTCTGCAACCACCTCACCAACTTTGCCATTCTGATGCAAGTGGTGCCTCTGAAGGTGAGATTCAGCAAAGCTAAATCTGTCTGCTAAAGTGAAGCATAAATACATCAGTTACACATCATGTAAGTGACTGAAACTGCGCTCGTTTATACCCAGCTTGGATTTATTTCTTGCCTGTGTTCTGCTATCCAGAGAGCCGAATTAATTCTCCAGCCCTTGGTGTCAGTCTGACCACCTGAAGGTGGGAGTTGGCTGCCCCAGGTCATCCTGTTTTAATCTAACCATCACTATCTTTATTACTTGTGAAGCACCTAATGACCCCAACTGGTTTCCAAGTATGATTTTTCTAGGAACTCTTCATGCTGATAATAACATGCAGCTTTGCCTGAAGACCTCCCATCTTGTAAGACAGAAGTATCTTGGGAGAAATGTGCTGTTATTAACCCTGTTTTAAAGAGCAGCCCTCAGGGAACTAGCCAGGATTAAAGAGGACAGCCACCAATAAAAAGACACTGAAAGATTGGTTGATTTTAATACAGAATTCTTTGGAATCAAGTTTTCCTTAAGGAGTCCAAGGTGCATAGCTAGGAAAGGCTGGGTGTGAATGGACCTTCCAGTTCCTCACAGCCTTTTAATAGCTCCATTTTCAATACTTCCTTAAATTCTTGGTCTGATGCATTTACATCCACCAGATTCAGTGCAGAATGTTTTTCCATGGCTCTGTTTCCCCCTTAATGCTAAAAGAAAAATCTCATCCCACGCCTTTGTCCAAGTCATACCCTTTAAATTGACCATTTAGGATTATCTTGGGGTACTAATTTTTTTAACTAGTGAAAAGAATTGTTCTCTCCATTGTGTAATTGGCATGAAGATAAGAGTCAGGCAAAGACAGAATTCCTGGCTTTTGAGCTGTGCCAGCAGACAAATTCCCAAAACATTTGCTAAGCAAAGCCTGCTGGACCAATGTGACAACTGGAAATTTCTCCCAGGTGTCCTTGGAACCCTCTTAAGTAAATGTTAAAATGCTGCGGATTTTGAGCACATAGTTGTGTTTGTTCACCATGTGCAGAAATTCATGAGCCAAGGTTGAAAGGGCCCATTTAAATCACCCCTTGGAGTACCAGATTGTCAAGAAATTGTTGCAGTGATGTTCTATCCCATCTTGAACTTTCATATATTTTAATCTCCTTTTCATAAATGAAGTGCACAGATAATATGAGAAGTAAAAGAGGGTGGAAGTATGCAATTGCCCACATTTGAACAGTTCTGTTTACACAGATATAGTACATCTGTGGCCAGATAAATTGAAATTGATCAAATTTTTTTGTATGAACGCTGTTTTTGACAGAATGTTTATTTTTCTCCAGATTCTGGAAAAAAAATTAGGTTCTTACGCAAAGGGCTCTGCTTTTCATAAAAAGTGGAAATAAGTTATTGGAAACGAATTACCTGAAAACTGTAGAATTTTTCGTCAAAAGCTGTATTTTTGTACAAAAAAAAAAAAAGGGAATTAATTTGTCATGGGCATTCTCTGGGTGTTTTATACTTCCCTTCTCCCGGGAAAAGTATAATTTCCCTTTCTTTGTGTTTGTTTCTTCAGGAGAAGGGGCAGAGCCAGGGCGAGGTGCTGCCTGTGGGGGTTTCTGCAGCATCCAGGGCTCTGCTGGGTGGAACCGGGGTGGGAGATCAGAGCCCCTCCAGCCCGGGGAGGTCTCAGCTGCTTCCTCTGGTGCCGGGGAGGCCCCGTTGCTGGCAGGAGGGACAGGGGACAGTGGCACACAGGGACAGGGATGGCCCAAAGAGCTCCCCAGACAGCGGGACTCCAACCCAGCACCGAGGCAGCTGCAGTTCAGAAGGGCTTCAAAGAAAATCCAGATTTCCTACTACTTCCTTTAGGGCAGCTTTACTCCCCCCATCAGCCAGTGGGGCCCTGTGCTCCTGCCAGGAAACATGCCAGCCATCTGGCAGACTTTATTTTTATAGTGGTCCAACAACTACAAAGCGTGCCAGGCTATTTGTACCATCTGCCACGTAAATGTCATTTCAGCAGAAGGATGGTGGACACCTGGGGACCCAGGGTTCAAAAGTCCTTTTAAAGAGGAATCATTTTGTCCCACAGAAAAACAGATCTTGGAGCTTGGGTCTCCCTTCCCCAAGAGACCAACGCAGGGCACAACTGAAATATTTATGGCTCCTAGACCATTCTCTCAAATTGTTCGTTTTCCCTGTTTTTCCTCTTGCTGTCTTTTCCAACTGTGAGAGTATAAAAATGATTCCTATAAAGTTCACATGTGGATGGACATTTTCAGCCAAGCAATAGTGTTATACAATCTGTGGTAGAAAATTGTTTGGGGTTTTGAACACATTTTCTGCATTTCAAAAGCTAGAAATGACTTTGTTTTTTATCCCATTTGTAGCTCCTGTTCACTATTCAGTAGAGACCATCAATTAATACAGTTCAAGCCACTCACCAATGGGCTTGAAAGCAGACAAGTGTTTATACAGGGGAAAATATTTAAAACCATCTGATCTTGATGACGGAACTGTAGAAACAACCCATAGCATTTTTAGGGAGCCCAGTATTTAGAAAAAGTTTGGGTATTTTTCTGTGACCTTCTATTTACAGAAAGAAAGTCATCCCAAATTTCTTTTCTTGGGGCAATATATGTGTTTTTATTTTATTTTTCACTGTTGTAGCTGAGTTTGACAGCAGGTTTTGATAACGTGTGGCTGACTGAGAAAAAGGTGCATCAATTCGTGTTTATAAAGGCTGTTTTGAAAAAGTCCTAATATTGCAAAATGCGTTAAAAATATGGGGGACAGGTGTGTAATTTATCAGTTTGGAGCATTGTTTCCTAAATCTAATATTGCAGTTATTAGTCAAACACTGCGCTTTGGGTGCAATAAAATAGCAGTCTGAAATAATAAGCTTTTTCCTTAAAATTTTCAACCAGCTCCATACTCTAGCAGGACAATGAAATGGAAATAATGTGCCGCTCTCAGATTTCTGCTGTTTTGTAATTTTAATATAATTACTTTTCTCAGCATGCTTTTCATTGCTGGGAACATAAAAAGAATAATGCCTCAGTCCAGTAATTTTTCTTTTGTGTTACATATTTAAAAATTGGATAGGCACTGCCATTTTTTTGGGTCCTTGTTTATTACCACTGACAGTTTGTGTAACTGAACAGATCTCGACAGACAGCTCAGACAGCCCCAGCCATGGGATGAACAAAGATAAATCAGCCTGGGTCTTTATTCTAGGGCTGCTTTGTAAACTTTCTTTGCTCTTTCCCCCTCTCTCCACTTCCCACTCCATTCTATTGCAGTGATTATTGTCCCTGTGGAGGAGAACATCTCCCTGATGTGCTCACATTGTGATTGTGCATCCTATTTCTTTTGTCCTTACTCTACCCCTGCTCATCTTTCCCAAAAATCGAGCACAAGTCTTGATTTTTAGCTCAGAGCCATCGTTCATTCTTTTGCTCTTTCACTCCTGTGCCAGTACAGCTCTGTTGATTCTGATGGGAGGAAATAGGAGAATTTCTGGTTGTCCTTAATCCCACAGAATTACATGGAAAAAGTTGGATAGTGCTGCAGGACACTGAACCCCTCAAATTCCCTAGAGGATTGTTTGGCAGTTACTGAATTTCACTCAGCAGAGGAGAACAAAAAATGACTTTTTATTTTGGAAAGCACAAATATTTAAGAGTGCTATAATTGTCAGAAGAACTCCTTTGTTTGAGGAGCATGATAGAGTAGTCTATTTTGGTCAGAATTCTCAACCAAAGAACACTGACTTCCTTTCCATGGTGGAAATGAAAGCACTGAACCACTTGGCAGCCACTTCTCCTTGCTGACTGAAGGATTTCCCCAGCAGGATAAAAATATTATGAGCAGGGCACCTTCATCCATCACTTTTCTCTTTAAACGTAGTCCTTCTGCACTTTGAGCTCAGCCTGTCTCCTGCCGTGGCCTCTCCACTGCATTTCTCCCCAGAGGGTGGGGCAGGGGAGGCTCAGGGGTACCCAGCCCGGAATCCAAATGGGCCTTTGGGAGCCAAAGCCCAGGCCTGGGAAAACAGAGCCCGGCACACTCATTTTTGTTGAATTTTACTGGGAGCTGGGTGTTTAATTACCCTCAACTGCTCTGAAAAGTCTGGGAGTCTGGCAAGGGACCTGCATGTCTGTGTCTCTCAGAGCCTGCTGCAGCCCTGGTGGGTTTGGTCCTTCTTGTGGTGCTCTCCGATGGGCTCCGTTTTGGCTGTTAATTGGAGAGCGGGATGAGCCTGCTCCTGCTGGAACAGGAGGGAGAGAACAGATGGAGCAGCCTGGGGTGGATGGGCAAAAGCAGCTCCTGGAGTCTCACAGGGGATAATCTGCCGTGAGTGCAGCATTTAACATTTCCTGAGACACTGCGAGCCTTAGACTTGACAGGAAGGCAGGAAAAACACCCTGCTCTGTTGCACTAACTGATTTAAGAACCGAAAATATCAGCTTTTCTGGTTCCCAAGCTTTATTACAATCTGATACCACTTCACAAGCTGAGTCCTTCCTCCCTGCCATGCTTCCTTCAAGATCCATTTGAACCAAGAACTCGCTGTGTGAGGACTGTAATGAGCAGAATCCCTACTGTTTGACACCACGGTGCCCAGAATGACTTCAAAAATGGTGTGGGCATTTAAAAACACTAATTAATGTCTCGGCAGAGATATTTGGAAAATTCATTATTTTTTGTGTCACAGTGAAAAGTTTTAAATAAGCAACACCAGCCTGGGCTGACTGGAGGAAAATGTGCCTTTAATCCTAAAAAGCCCCCTCTGCAGCATTTTATTGCAGATTGCCTGGAGCTGTGGAGTTAATAGAGAAGGGGAATTCAAAAACAATTCTGCTGGAAATGGCTGATAAAGATGATTGCATTGTGAAGCGTGACTCTCAGAGGCCTTTTTTTTTTCTTTAAATTCACAGTATCTGATGCATTGTGTCTTGAGGAAAGAAGTTTGTGCATCAAATTAGACCTTTCTGTGAGTGTGATTGTACAGTGCCACTAATCATGGCCCCACCAAAATCGATCCTGTGGTCTCAGGGAGTAGATTGAGCCTCCTGAACTCATCACAGATGTTATTTTTAAAGAAAAGGAGTGTTATGTACCTAACAAAGTGCTTGGCAAGCTGAAGGAAAACAGAGATTTGTACTGTTATTATTATTTAATATATAAATAAAAGCCCTTCTGGACTGAAATTGAATTTCAACAGCCTTTCTGAAGGCAATTAAAACCATTAGCTTCATCAGCCAAGGCCAGTGTTTTAATGTCTCTGAGACACTCAGGCTGCCAAAGTTAATTATTCATCCTTTTCTTAATTGGATTCAGATTACATTTTAAAGGTGCAGCTTCAGTAGATTTGAGTGAGCCTTAATTGTTCCCCCACCTCCCTGTCCCTCCCTCCCCCCAGGAAATGTCACACGAGAGGATGTGTGACATTTCAGAAGGGTTGGAGGGTGGATTTCAGAGCTGGGCAGCCCCTGGCACATCTGTCAGCTCAATAAACAGGGAAAAACCACCCCTCACTGCAAGGAACCTCATGGTGGGAATGTTCTGTGAGATGGAAAAGTGACCAAGAGTGACACGAAATCCATCTCACTGCTGCCTTTGGGCTCAGGGCAAAACGCAATTGTCGCGGCATTTCCAGCAGTGAACAAAGAACTTTGGTTCCATGAAATGTATGCACTGTGTAAGCACATGCAAAAACATCCTCTTCTAGGTTGTACTAGAATACAGTACTAGTATTTAGTGAGACTAAAATACAAATCAGAGCGGTGAGGTCGTCCTCAGCCTGCAGGACTCATTTTTTGAGGCTGTAAAATATTTTTTTGGTTCAAGAACGTGCCTTTTTCTGGAAGATGAATTGTTCATCAGAAAGGAGATTTCAAAAGTAGTTTAGCCAGTGAAATTACTGCTTTTGGTGTCTAAATGGTGAAGCTGTAATTTGGTAGAGGGACAAACCCTTTCAGGATCAGCTATGAGAAGCCTTGGTTTAGGTATTTGAGCTCAGCCTGTGTCTGATGTGTGACCTCTAAAGGCAGAAATAGAGGATGTTTTGTGGCATGTGAAGGAGAAAAATCTAGGTTAGAACTTCCCCAAAAAGTCCCTTCCCTTGGAGAAAGCCAAAGTGCTCTTTGCCAAGCAGGAGAGGTGCAGCCAGCAGCCCGAGAGGTGAAGGATTTGGAGAGGGACAGGGACGGGAGGGCAAATGTCCCACGGAGCAGGGAGCCCTGAGCAGGGAGCCCAGGCAGGTGCCCTGAGCTGGCCAGGGGCTCTTGTGCTCCTGTGCGTGGTCACTCACTAACTTTGCATAAATAAGGAGGTTTTCTCTCCTAGACACAAACGACTTTTCTGGTAGAGCCTATTGAATAAGTCTTCCAGCCTGAGTGACCTCTCCCAGCTACTCCGGAGATTAAAAGCACCATCTCATTACAATAATATATTTTCATCTTCTGTGCAGTTATTTATAAACAGAATGGTTAGATATCACTCTTTCTTTTTTTTTTTTNTTTTTTTTTTTTTTTTTTTTTTTTTTTTTTTTTTTTTTTTTTTCTATGAACAGCATTGTAAATGAAAAATATCTCTTTGGAGTCTGAACTGGTATCTTTCCAGGATCGTTTCTCAGGCCATCCTCTTGCCCACGAGTTTCCAAAATAAAAGTGTTGAGTTCTGTAGCACCTTCTTTGATGAGGGAGAGCAAGGGTGGGACCAAGGGCTGTGATGCCACAGCTGGGTGGATGTGCTGCAAGCCCCAGTTCTCTGTCCAGGCTTTAGCAGCACTCGAGGTAAAGGGTGTTACAGCCTAAGCTAAAAGGGTGGGAGTTTTATGTGAGGCAGGAATTTTTGATTTTACTTTGTCGAAGCTGAAGCTAAGAAACATCTGTCTCTCAGTGCTGGTGATTGCTGACACTCACGACTGCATGAGCTCGTTTCCTGGCTTTTCAGAGTAAAAGAATGACCATAGAAACCCAAGGAAGCAAAACATTTCAGGAGAAAACAATAATTTAATGTAGACTGGGACAAGTGTGAGAACCAGGCTCATGAGACTGCTTCACAGATTGCTCGATGTTTTATTTGGTACTTTTTAATGCTATTTCCTTTAATAATAACATTACAGCTTGATTAGAGCTTTTGTACTGACTACAGGAACATCCCAAATTACTGTTTTATATTCCACATCATGCAGGAAGTCTGTAAACTTTCAAAAAGCCCAGCTGAGGTAAGGTGAAATCAGCCCTTATCAGAGCACTGGAATTTACTGGAATCATTCCTTAATTAACAAGGCCCAATGCTCTGGCAGCCCAGGTACTTCTAACAAACTGCTCCTTGTTTTCCCTTCAAATGAGAGCACACCACATCCAGATGTGCTGTGGCAGCTGGCTTGTGAGAGGTTTGTGGAGATAAAAACCAGTTCAGGGCTGAGCACGGGTGTTCTGTGCCCCACAGGAGGCGGGAGGAGGAGGTGAACTGCAGGGGTGCTGCTTTTGAAATAGCTGTTACCTGCCTGATGTGAGAATTGATTTAGGAGCCTCATCCTTAGAGCCTCATCAGATTTGGGTTGTGTTCACCAGAGCAAGGGTAATTTCCAGCTCACAGATGCAGGGGCCTATGTAGGTTATTTCAGGTTTCAGTGAATCTTCTGTATTTTATTGCAGAAGAGAGTCTTTTTCCCGCTTTTTCATTTCTAAGTAATAAAGACTCCACTTGTGAGAACTTGATTCACATCTTGTCTTGCCCTGCAGGTCTTTCTGGAGAAAGACTGAACTAAAACCCAGGCAGAGACTTTCTTAAAAGCATGACATCAAAGAAATTAGAGAGAAAAAAAATTCTTTTGTGTGTGATCATCACCTTCTTCTGGATTACTATGGGAAAAAACCCAAAGAGTTTGATTTTTAGAGGGATGGAACATTTTTCCCACAAGGAAGGAATTGGGATTGTTCAGCCTGGAAAAGAGAAGACTCCAGGCTGACCTAAGAGTAGCTGAAGGGAGCCCACAGGGTGGAGAGGGGCTGTGTCCCAGAGCCTGCAGTGACAGGAAAAGGAGAATGGCCCCAAGCTGAAAGAGGACAGGTTTAGCTTAGACATGGGGAAGGAATCCTTCCCTGGGAGGGTGGGCAGGCCCTGGCACAGGGTGCCCAGAGCAGCTGTGGCTGCCCCTGGATCCCTGGCAGTGCCCGGGGCCAGGCTGGACACGGGGGCTGGAGCACCCTGGGACAGGGGAGGGGTCCCTGCCATGGCAGGGCTGGCACTGCATCTTTAAGGCCCCTTCCCAGCCAGGCCACTCTGTGATTCTGTGAATTTTGCCCATTTCCACTGGTTTGCTCCTTGGTATATTCTGTGTCTGTGATGGTAAGACACCACCTCCCCTCTGAGATCTCTGCCAATGCAAACACCTTGATAGAGCACTGTAAATCTAAATTTTCATTCAGCAGGGAACTCTCCTGGCAGCGTTTTCTGCCTGAAGGACTCTGGGAGGGAAAGGAGTGAAAGAAAGCCTTGAACTGCTGAGAGAGACTGATTTCAGAGCCACTTTAAATCTGAAAAGCTTCCTCAGCTCCCCTCCTCCTTCTGCAGAATTGTGAGCCACCTGTACCCAGGGAAAAGGGCTGGAGAACATCAGGAAATAAGATCCATGCATTTTGGACATGAATATACCTGATGAGGAAATCACTTCTAAACTGCTCCATTTAGCACACAGATTATTCCTATTTCAGGAATATTCTGTGAAGAATGCCGGTACGTGGCTGCTTTGGGGGATGAGGGATGACAGGATCTCTTTTGTAGGAATTGTCTGGAGCTTTGAAGCTGTTCCAGTACACAGAACTCTTTTGTTTCTGTAATTGATGCTGTCCAGTCAGGGAAAAGAAATGTGTCTTTGGCTGAAAAAGAAAAAAAATACTTTAGAGCTGCATCATATTTCCCAGGAACAGTAACACCATGGCAACAGTTGTCTTTCAGAGCTGCTGCATCCCTTAAGGGCTCTCAGATTGCTGAGCAAGTCACAAGTTCTCCTGCTGTAAACTCACCACACGTGAGCTGGTACAGTTGGCAGATAATTACAATAAAAATCGCATCTTTTTGTCTGTATTTATGTTTTCTCATGACCACATGGCGCATTATTTCTCTCCTTTAAAGTGACTTTTAGTGGGGCATTTATTGGTAGAACTGCTTCAGTTTGATAATCTCTAATGGAATACTTTGTTTGGGTGGGAAATTTTATTGTGTGTATGGAAAATAATAGAAAATCCCAAACATGTGAGAAAGGACTAGTTTTTATTAGATAAAGTTGCTGTAAAAATTTGGAAAAGATATTGTTCCTTTTAGTATTTTTTATAACAAACAAATAAATAAATTTAATCAGTTTTCAGCTTGGAATTCAACTAATAGTGCATCAAGATTGAAATAGAAACACAGAATTTCAAGCATCAAAATTAAAACGTTTTGATTTACTTCCCCCTTCTCCCCCCCAGTTTATGTTCAGTTTATGAAAATGTCAAGTCTATCCAAAATCAAGTCAGGAAAAATGTTTGAAAATTCTTCTAGCATGAGAAAGGTTTTTTCCTCCCTAGCTCTGTTCTGCTTATTATATATTAATACTGCCTGGCTCCCTTTGTTGGGTGTGGCTGTTTTGTCATTCTTTTATGAGAACTTGCATGGAAAATTAAAACTGATTAATTTAAGATGAATGGCCAAAGCACACTGTTCTTCTTGCATCGACTCTGGCCAGGTTTAACCCAGATCCCTCTGGAGAGCACCGTGGAGTCACAGCTTAAATGTTGAATTACCTCTACAAAAGGTGCCTGTAGAGAAAACCAGAGGCTGAGACAAGAGATTTGCCCTCCTACTGCTCATGCTGGGTCCTTTCTGGGGTTTTGCACTCTGCGTTTTCTGTATTTTCCATTCAGTTTTCCATTCTGCAGATGTCAGCCCAGCTCCTTCAGTCGGCACGGAGAAGGCGATGCAGCGAGCAAAGCAAGGGGCTGCACCCGGCTGTGAGGGATGGGTGATGGGCTGAGGCTCTGTGCCCTGTGCACGGCATGTGAATGCTCCCAGCACGGAGAACACGATAAATTAAACCAAACAAGGGGCTGTACCCGGCTGTGCGGGATGGGTGATGGGCTGTGTCAGGTCTCTGCTCTTTGCAGAGAATGTTCGCAGCAGCACCAGGGACCCTGCGAGCTCCCCCGGCCGAGCTCCCCAGGCTGCTCCGAGCCCAGGCACCACGGCCGGGAACCGCTGGATCTGGGGGATGCTGGGTTAGCACACAAAAGAGGGGACCAAATGCCGCGGGATGTGGCTGTCCCGGCGGCGTGACCGAGTTTGGAGCCGGCTCCGCATCTCCCCGGCCCCACCAGCTGCAGGGGCACGCGGCGGGCAGGGGCCGCACATCAATTAACAGCCTCCTCTCGGTTTGCTCTTTGTGTGCAGCTGACCAGAGAACACCAGGTGGCCCTGTCCTCCATCACTTACATCGGCTGTGCTCTGTCCATCTTCTGCCTGGCGATCACCCTGGTCACATTCGCTGTTTTGTCGTGAGTAATTTTAACTTAATACCTGCTGAGCAGCCAGCACGCAGAAAGGCAAGCGGTGCATTGGGTAGGATCCCTTCAGGTGCTCAGGATAAAACAAAGGCTATTAATTCCACAGCCTTCCTTAATTAGATTCAGCACATGTATTTGTAACACTTGGGTGGTTATTTCTAAATTACTTTCATTTCCTGAAATGGGATGGTCTTTATATAGCAAGCTATTTCCATCCCGTGAGAGATTTTTAATTTTTTTTTTTTTTTTTTTAATACTGTCCGTGCTTTGCTGTAGCTCAGGAATCTGGCAAGGAGTTTGCTCTGGAGCTCAAACCAGTACAATGTGAGCAGGGACTGCAGGACCCCCTCTGTCCCCTCTACATCTTTAGGTTGCTTGGACTCTGTGCTTGTCCACTGCCCTGGCTGTCAGGCAGAGGTTCAGGAAGGGATGCCTAGCACGGAGCTCTCAGTATTGGCTGCCTGGCTCTGGTTTCACACAACTTGTACACAGTTGCCTCACACGAGCCACGTTTATGCTCCAGTGCCTCGCTGGGCTCCATCAGGCTGCTCTTCTGTGCTGTTTAGTGGGATGAAGGACACTGTAAGCAGCGTGAAATTCACTCCATGGCTCATGGTCAAAAACCTCTGGATCTCCTCATAGGGCAGCCCCTGTGAGAGCTCTCTGTGCTGGGAAGGTTTCTGCCCAGGGCACTCAGGGCCTTTATTCCTGTTTATGTTCCAATAGTGACAAATGAGTTTGAGGCCCAGCTGGGCTTGGTACAAATATTTCTGGAAAAAAGCCTTCATAAAAGTTTGTGTCTAAAAAAAATAGAAAACCTGACTAAGGGTAAAGCCACTTGTCCAAGGTTGTGCAGCACTTTGGGAGCACTGCAAGGAGTGGGATTCTTGTCTCCTTTCACACACTGAACCATATTGTTCTCACTTAAGAGTTCAATTTTTGTTTTCTGTGCCTAAGCATGTATTTTGGACATCCTGTTAAGAGGCCAGTTTCTATGGAAAAGGACTTGCTGCATCTCAGTAAACTGATTGCAATGCCTGGTTTTTTCTCCAGACCCGGTATTATTTCCAAGTTTCAAGATCTGTGTTGGTCATACTTGGATTAAGAGCACAACGTGTGGCAAAATCCACTCTAAACAAGTCCAACATCTGCCTATCTGGCATTGTGCTGTTGGCATGTTTAGGCTCCATTTCAGTCTGAGTGCAGAACTGAATGTTAGAGTGTTAAGAAAGGAAAAAGGAGCAAAAGGAGAAGGGGGTGCTGCAGTGGGGCTGAAAACTCCTCAAGGAACTGGAGGCAAGCAGAGGGCTTGGAGGAGAGCTTGGAGCCAGCCGTCACAGGGTTAAGCGCCCCACCTACATGCAATCAAACTGCCAATTAAAAGTAATTTGATTATCTTTTCACTGGAGAGTAGGGTCTCATTAAGTGGCTGAAGTGAAATTTTGCAATGTGGTGTAAGACGCCCGTGACATAAGTGGAGAAGAATCTGGCAAGTTCTTTGCTGCTCCATGTCCTGGCAGTGGCAGCCCCGTCCCGGGAGGGCAGGGAGCCCTGCTCCCCTCCTGAGTGACACTGCCCAGTTTGTGACTCTTTAGAAAGCCTTTGGCTCCAGGCAGAGCATCCTTGAGTTCCTTTTCAGGGTCTTGATACTTCGTGTCCTCTCCCTCTTCATCCCCTTCACAGGGAGCAGTGCAGCAGGCAGGGTGCATTGGGATAGCAACCTGTTAGCCCCAGCACTGTTTGTTTTTTAGAGAGCAGAATTAAATGCAAGCCCTGAGATGTTCAGATCAATGTTTTTGTTTTCTGTTTCCTATTTCTGGATGAGAACAGAAACACGAGGTCAGCGACTTCCAGGAAAGCCTGTTCTTGTCAGATTTCCAGCTGGTTTAGGAAAAGCCAAGAGAGATATGTTCAAATGATGTTGAAACCACGGTCAGGTCCCTGTCAGGATAGACACTGCCCATATGTATATGGAGTTTTCCTTCCTGTGCTCACAAGTTCTAGTGGTATAAATCAGAATTGGAACCAATGTCTTCTCACATTCCCTTTCTTCTCATACAAGCAAATACCAACAAAATAAACCCAGGAGCTCTGGCACAGTGTGGGCTGAGTGGTGCCAGGTGCCCTGTGCTTTCTGTGAGGGGTGGGTCTGAGCTCCTTGGCAGCACAGCACCGTTCAGGATCAAACCCTTTGTTAATGTTCTGCCACTGGTCATCCCCTTGCTCACGTGCAAATCGATCTTGTGCTGCCTCCAGGACAGCAGCGGGATCCCAAGGGAACCAGCCAGGTACCCCCCGCGCTGGTGGGAGGAGAGCCCAAAAACCACCGTGGCAACTCCACCAAAACCAAAAGCCAATTGAAATGCTCGCTGCCAAATCGTGGCTGTGATTCCCCTGTGCCCCCGGGAACGCTGCTTCACTCGGGTGTTTGTGCCTCCTGCAGGTCCGTGAGCACCATCCGCAACCAGCGCTACCACATCCACACCAACCTGGCCTGTGCCGTGCTGCTGGCCCAGCTGCTGCTGCTCACCAGCTTCCAGTTCAGCCCTGGAACTGTAAGTGCCCGCAGGGTGATGCTGTTCTGGGAGGCAACTCTGGGCAATGAATGCCAAGCGCCACGTTTGGGGAAGTGCCTTCCGTGTGAGATCTGTTTTTAACCTCCTTCAGCCAAAAAATGCCATCCTGCTGCAGGGGGGGATTCCTTATGCAGAGTACCAGCATCCAAACCATTAAAACTGGCATCTCTAACAGCTGGGCTAGATTAAGACAAATAGGTCAAGTTACCAGTATCTCATACCAGCAAAACCAATTTCTTTCCACTGTTGTGTTTAAAAAAATGCAATTTAAAGTAACGTAAGGTCTTTGATGGGAAGTCCCACTGAAGAGAAGAAACAAAACCTGATTTTACAGTAAACTTCCAGGTTGCTCTGTGTTTGTGCTGGTAAACACCTGGCTACTTTGGTGACTGTTTCTCCGTAGTATTTTTCAGAAGCAGCCAGTGGTTTCTATTATTGGGGGGGTAGGTTTCTGTGTATTCTCAGTACAAGTAAATATGAGGTCTGCACATTCTTCATTTTGCCAATACAACAGCTGCCTAAATTTATATTCAGCTCAAATGGGATCCCTTGAATTTCTGCTAAGTTTATTAATAACTGTAATGTCTGGTTTGCACAGGCAGTCATTACCTGAGGATCTAAAAGCACTTTGGAAAACTAAGTCCATACTCTTTTGCTGTTTAACATTCAGGTGGGTCCTGAATGAGTCATGCAACGTGCAAGGGAGAAAATGAGAGGGGATGGTTTAGAAGGAAAATGAAATGGAGACATTGGAGAGCAGCAAAAGATGAAACTGAAGACAGTATAAACCAGGCATGAAAATAATCCTCTTTAAGCAGAGAGCTAAAACCCTCTTGAAAGGACATGGGCTTGGGGGCAATAGAGGTTCACTCAGTGTAAATGAGTGTTGCATTTATGTACAAATCTAGGCATTATAAACACAGCAGCCTCCTGCTACTTCACTGCATGTTGTTTTTCTGCTGTTTTGTGATTCATATTGTTTGGCCACACAAAAGTTGGAAATTATCCATTTGACAGAACTAGCCTGTAAGTCAGCTTTATGTTGCATTTATATTTTTTGTGGACTAATCTTCTGGTAGAAATCAAAAGGCATTAAAATGGATTTTATAGCCTTATGATAAAATTAACTGGAAAGGCTTTTACAGCTTTTGTCAATAAGCTAATCTGGTTTAATAATATGTCACTGAACTTTGTGAAATACTAAACCACATACAGACCTCACACGAATTAACCCCAAATTTATTGCTTTTGAATACACGAAGTCCCGTTGGTTTTGCATTAGAATGTCCTTGCACTGGTCCAAGCGAGTCTGTACAGGAAAAGCTCAATTTTCATTACACTACCAAGTCCCAACATTTCAATTTTCTTTGGAGTACAAAATCCCAAATCACCACAATAAAGAATAAAATGCCAGCACAGCATAGCTCAGCTCCCTCAATAAAGGGAATTAACGACCCACATCGGAGGCAGCAAACTGGTTCCTACTGGTGGTGCTTCCTCAGCACTGCCTGGAGCCTTGCTGGAACAGCGAGGAAGGAAAGGTCCCACGGGACGGATGCAAAGAACCCCTCAGGAATTGTGCCGGTGCCACAGAAGGGAGGTCACAGCCGCAGGGCAGGATGTCCCTCACCCACCGCCTGCCAGGAGCTGGGGCAGGGCTCGGACCGTCGGAGCTCTGGCACCCCTGGCAGCCAACGAGGTCATCTCAGGTCACCTCTGCTCAGGCACCGAGCCATGGGCACGGCCACCCTCTGAGACCTCCTGGGAAAGCAATTAGAGAGAGCAATTAGTGAGGGAGGCAGTGAGAGAGGGAAGGGGAAAGCAATGAGAGAGGGAAGGGGAAAGGTGTGAGCACCTGCGTGCCGTGAGCACCTGAGGGTGGCGAAGAAGAAAGGATTCCCTACCTGGTTTTTGAAAGCCAGGCTGCTCGGAGGCTTAGAGAAAAATGTAAAGATCGCTGAGAGGAGCAGCTCAAGGAAAACCAGGGAGCAGAGTACGGGGCAATACTTGTAGCCCGTTTCTTTGACTCCTGCATTTACCACAGGCTCAGCAACCACATGCAGACACTTCAGTTTTGATTTCCTAAATATTTTGTAGACTTCAGTAAGTGTATTGCTCCTACTGTTATAAATAAATAACACGTTTGGATTTCCACATCATATTTGACAATGTTCTCGGGGGTTTTTTTATTTTTTTGAAGGTAAGAGGATTTGTTACTCTGAAGCTATCTGAAAATGCAGTAGAAAAATGAAATTGTCTGTTGCTTTCTTTTAAGGCAGTTTTACTCCAGTGATTTACATGTAAGTGCCCATAGAAATTAAAAAAACCAAAAACCAAAAAACCCCCAACAAACAAGTATGACTTTTTCTATGACAAAGAATTAATGTATTCATTTTTATTCTTAATTTAGCTGCCTTGCAAGATATTGGCCATTCTCCTTCACTTTTTCTTCCTGAGTGCTTTTGCGTGGATGTTGGTGGAAGGATTTCATCTTTACAGCATGGTGATCAAAGTATTTGGGTCAGAAGAAAGCAAGCACTTATATTATTATGGAATTGGATGGGGTAAGCATTTAGTAGCTGCTTACTTTAAGTCTCCTCACTATAGGACAAGATTATATTCAGAAGCATATTTGAAATTGTCAACTTATGATCACAGTTTGCTTTACTGAGAGTAGGTCTGTTGGATGAGAAAAATGCATGATTTTTCTGAGTGCAATCAGACTTCAAAAATGTGTAATCCTTAAGCCAAATTCCACTGTAGGGAATGCCACAACCTCTGTAGGCCAGATCAGAGCCCTCATTACCAAACCCAGGGCAGGGCTGTGGGAGGGAGGTCTCACCACGCTGCTGCGTCCTTTCTTTGGTTCTCACTCACACCAGTGGCTCATTCTGTCTGTGTTCTGCAAAGTCGTGCATCAAAAATGGGCTCAGCAGCACAGAAACATCACAAGACATCATTGGTCGGCGCTTTGTGCCTTGAAATCCTTACATTAAAAGCGTGCACAGAACCCCAGTATTGTTCTTAGGAATGAAGAAGTGGTTCTGTGACATGGGAATGTCACAGGTAACAACTCGAGGCTTCCTAAATGTAATAATGAAAGCATAACCCATGTGCATATTTGGAGAGCCAGAACCAGGTATTTTACTGCAGACCCTGCCAGCAGAGGACATTCACCTTCTCCCACAGCCCTGGAACGGCAGCAGTGGTGCTCGAGCAAGCTCCGCGCTCGGAAAGAGAGGGCACCTCCTGCACGGAGTCAAAGAGGGAGTGTGGAAAAGCAGAAACAGCAGCACATCAGGCAGAGGGGGTTGCAGCAAAGCTTTTTCGTCCCACCATTTGTAGGGTGCTGGTGACAGTTTGTGACACTGGGTGTTTTCCTAGTTCAGCCAGTTTCCTTTCCCTTAGAAACTGCCACACAGTGAAGGCTTTGTTCTGAGCTGTCAAAAGCCATAAGTTCCATTATTTGCTGTTAGTTGATGTAGTCCCCCACGTCTGCCCAGAGCTGATGTAACACAGCAGAAGAAAATAATAGAAAATGAACTTACTCAATGTAAATGGGAGAATATACTCACCCCCATCAAACAAAGTAGATCTTTTCATCATTGGAGGGAAATACACTTTAATTTGTGTCTAATTCTTCATCTTTCTCAATAAATGACATATTTAGCCTTTTAGAATTGATGTCCTAAAATTGCTTTGAATTGTTTGCCTCAGAGTTTCTACAGCCTGGTTTTTTTGCTGTTCTTTGAGGTTTTTTCAAGTATTGAAGACACAGAAGCTTTCAAAATAAAATGCTTCTTAACTACTCAGTATATCCCATATTTATAAATATATATTCATATCAATATATAAATATTTATAAATGTGCTTCTAGCTGCAGTTATTAAAGAATGAAAATACTTCTTCCAAAAATAATACTTCTGCCAGAACTGGAAATCTTTACACAATTTGTGAGGATGATAGCGGCAAAATTAAGCAGAAATTGCCTGTCAGAATTTTGTAAAACCCTCGTGCAGAAAAGCTAAAGAATTATAACAAAAATTGAAACTTTAAGCTATCATGTCTAATACTCTGTCTGGGACCTATTTATTAAATTCTGTAAGATGATAAAAGCTCAGATCTTCACATTTTATTAAATCATACAGGAATTAACAGGCAATCATTTAATATTTGAAGGGATGTGTTTCACTGGTGATAAACCCCTCGCCTCCTCTCCAGCTCCTGGCCTGGAATGAGGTGGCACAGCAGGACCTGGCAGTGCTGGGGCCAGAGCAGCTGGGCCAGAACTGCCTTTGGGAGATGTGTGTAATCCCTGTGACATCAGGACCGTAAGCGCCTCTGTGCATTCCTGTGACATCCCACGGAGGTTCCTCCACCTCCCCGAGCACAGCCACTGCACCAGCCAAAACCATCTGGAAACAGAGCTTCCTCTAAACACAGAAATCTCGCAGATCTGTGTCATGTTTGTGTTAAAATCAGCCTTGCTTGGGCACCTGAGGGGGTTTGGGTTTGTTTCTGCCGCGTGCTGCCAGGTGTGATGCTCTGGATAACCAAATGTCACTACTCCTGTCCTCTCACCTGCTGTTCAGGCACCCCATGAGAAACTCTGCTCTCCTGTCTCAGTTGTTCTGAATTCTTGACCAAAAATGCACTTACTTGGGGGAAAGTGGCTGAAATAAGGTTGATATTGCTTCACATGGTACCACTGCGTGGATAGCAAGAGGTAGAAAGTCCATGGACCAAAGCCAGGCTTAGAAAGGACTGTGATTCCCAGGGAAATTAGCACTGATTCAGTTTAACTGTTAAACTAGTACTTTATTAAAAAGTAATCTTGTTTGTCTGACATCAGTTGATTAAAACATATTGGATAAAACAGCTGCAGGAGGATGCCAAGTTAGACGTAATTTGAAGATGACTCTGAGCTGTTCTGTTCATACAAAATTTAGCAGAACTTGCAGGGCTTACTGGAAGATGTCCTTTTATTCCTAATATTGCCACTGTCTCTGCCTTTCTGCAGGCTGCCCACTGGTGATTTGTGTCATTTCTGCAACCTCCTCCCTGGACAGCTACGGGGAAAGTGGCAAGTGAGTATGGAAAAGCCTCAGGGCAGGTGCAATAGCAATGAAAACCTGATGTGGAGGAAATCTGTAAATGTGTTAACTGTGCTGTGGTGCTGCAAGATCCTCCTGAGGAGCAGGATGGAGAGTCTGTCTTGTGTAGACATATTTTGAACATAGGAGCCTCAAGTCTGGTTTTCGCAGAGATGATGCACAAAAAGCTCCTGAGATGTTTTTCCTGCTTTTCACTGAGGAGCTTCTGTGCCCAGGGGGAAACATTTGCACCAAGATTAGAGTAATCATTGATTAAAGATACTCAGTCTTTTGAAGAAAACTGCAGTTACACACCGGAAATCTGGAATGGATAACGTCCAAAACAGTGAAAATTAATTTCCTTTCTAATTTAGGAAAAGAAGAGGAAATTTATCTGAAAGAATGCCATAGGATTTAATCCTAAAATAAGTGTGTGTGTGCTAAACTGGCTCATCCCCTCAGGACTGTGAGAAGGGCTTGTGAGGCTGGCAGTGTTTGCCAGCCCCTTCCCCAACACCAGCCAGGAGAGGCTGGGAGGGTTCAATTTGTCTCTGGCTGCAACGAGACAAATTCACTCCAAGGGATATTTCACAGTGCTCCAGCACTGAAATGACTGTCTGTGGCAGAGGATACCAGAACCACAAATTGCAAATAAAACATTTCCTCTCTTCTCGCTCCTGTGAAGGTGGGCTGGGGCAGAGAGCTGTCACTGACTGTGACAAATCCCAGTGAGGTCCCACCTTGGATCCCCCAAGTGTGGGGGAAAAGGAGCTTTTTCCTGATGTGCTATCACATCTCTTGCTTTCAAAATTCACCAGTCTTTTCGCACTCGCTTTTAGTGGCTTTGTAAGTTGCTTTTTTTTTTTTTTTTAATTAAGAACATTACTAATTGAATGACTGTGTGTTTCCTCTGAAACCACTCTGATTTTTCCTGCAGCTGCTGGCTGTCACTGGAGAATGGAGCAATCTGGGCTTTTGTGGCACCAGCGATGTTTGTCATTCTGGTAGGTACAACCAGAGCAGCTGCTGCTCCTTGTTCCTTGTGTCAGGCACGCAGCAGGACTGGCTGAGGGCCTGGGGTCACTCCTTCTGCCAGCCCAGGGAAACGGCAGCCCTGAAGGCTCCGGATTTTGTGTGTATTAGTTTATACATATTAGTTCTCACACTGTTAATTTCATAACTCAAAGACAAAGATGGACCTAAAACAGTGGGGCAGCTCTGCTGGGGTCATTATTAACTGTGTGACAGCAAGCGCTCCTGGGAGTTTTAGCAGTTCTCAGAACCCCCAAAAGAGCAGACCCTGTGGTTTTTCACACCAGCGGAAGCTGAAATTCATCCCACCAGTGTCTGAAGCTTTTGTGATGCCCCCAGGGGAGATGTTTTCACCAGCACCCCTGGGCCAGCCCGGGGTCAGCCCTTTCCAGGGGAGGCTGCAGGGTCACAGCTCCAGCACAAACACTCCACAGCAGTTAATGATGCTCACACGTAAAATTACAGTGAGCTGCAGCGTAACCACTGTGAGCCAGGAGTGTTTGCAGACCTGTGTGAGATCGGCACCTCTTCTGCACTGTCTCTGATACTTTTATTGACCAGGTTACCTGCAATGTTTTCTGCAGGCTGTAAGGTCAGACTGAAAGTCTGAAGATGCAATGGACTCACTGATCAGTGAAACCAGGTTATATTTGAAGCTTTACATGGATTTTTAGAGGCATGGACATCTGAGAAACAAGCACAGAGAAATTTGCCCAGATTTCATCACACAGAAAACCCCCACAAATCCTGCTCACAAGCCAAAGGAAGGAATCTATCCACATACACATAACTTGAGCTTGCCACTGCATAGCTCTGTAACCATTGGGCAAGCAGAAGGTTTACCTTGAACTTCTGTATGTGAGTTTACATTCAAAGGTATGTAGATATTGATGATGGGAGAGCAATTAAAACAATCTGATGTTCATGTGTGCCCTCCTCATGTTAGCACTTGCTTTCTGGCCACTGTCCAGCACCAGAGGAGGAAATGAGGTGCAGTCAGTGACACCAAACCTTTCCAGGCTTCTGTCCAAGGAAGGTCTCCTGAAGGATGGTGGTAACCCGAACACCCCAGGTACTGAAATGCTTGCTCACCTCTGCAAGCACAGCCTCCAACAATTTGCATTTGCAGCTGCTTGGCAGAGAAAGTAAGAGTTTAACTGTCTGGCTCTAACTTCTGATAGATAACATTTGTGCAGCTCAAATTATGTTCTTGTAGGGACACAAATACTTTCAGAAAGAGAAAGAGTGAGCTCACAAGGTTGATCCATGTAGAGCAATTTGTTAAATAGTCTAAACCCAGCTCTGCCCAAAATAGCAGCAAGCGAGCTGACAAATTACCTCTCTGGGCACTGGATATGCCAGCTGAAAAATGTGTCAGTGCCTATGGGGAAATAACAGGGCTAAACACTATCTGGTGTGTGTGCAAGTGTGCCTGCGTTCTTTAAATAACAAATTAGCCACTGGTTGCATAAACTAGCATTTAAGTCTGAAAATACTTCTCAAAAAGCAGTTTTTGACCGGTTTGATCCACAGTTTCTCTCTGCCAAGGGAAAGGATTCTGCTGTGAGGAGAACAGGGGGATTGCTCCTTTCAACTCCCACTCCCTAGAGACACGGCAGACACAGCTCACTTTTATCCTGCCCCAGCCTCACAGGCGATCCAGACATCATGGAGCCTAAACCAGAGTGATGTGGTGGGAGCAGGACTGGGGAAAAACACTCACACATGCTTTTCTAGGCAGTAATTCACAGAATCTCCCAGCCCTATATAGATTCCCCTACCCAATACGCTCTTCCTTGGGGTTTGAGTCAAGGGATATGATGAAGGAAATAGTTCCTTCTATATGGAGGTCTTTTGGCTTCTACCTACATCTGAAGGTTTTCAGATCACTGTCCCCCACACCCCAAACCACAGCACACGAGCCTCTTTAACATCCCCTTAAGGCAGCTCCACAACAAATCCTTGCAACTAATTTGCAAACCAAAATAAGCTCAGCCCAAGCTTCCCTGGGACGCGTCTTCAGTGGAAAAAAAAACCAACCCAACTTGACAAAGCACCTGAATTTTTGACACAAGACATTAAAAGTTCTGGCAGAAGACTTTGTTTGTTTTCAGCCATCTGCTGCCTTGGTGTGTTTCCATGGATATGGCAGAATTAGGGAGATGCTGTGGGAAGCATCTGTGTGCACGGAGCAAGGAACCAGCCCTGCAGAGGAGGCTCTGGGCTGCACAGGCAGGGCCTCTCTATTGCTTTCCCTGTAGATTGTTCTTTTCCTGGTGGTCCAGTTTGAGTGAGAGTTTGCAAGGCTCTGAGTATGGCACAGAAATAGTTTTCTCAAAAATGCTCATTACCGCCTCAAAGGATTTATAGAAGTTATTTACAAAGTAGGATTTGGTAGGAATAGGGAAAATGATCCCAAGACCATTGAATTTCACCTCTTATCTCTGCAAAGCTGATTTAACAACAAGTACTCTTGTTCTTGAGGAGCTGCCAGTCCCACAGGGTATCCCTTGGATAAACTCAAGAGCCGTGGCAAAAATGAACAGAGATATGCTCTGATTCTACAGCAGGTGATGATCTGCCCTTAGAAACCTAAAATTAAAAAAGGGTCAGAAGATTTGAAAACAACCCAAGGAAATCATTATCATCAGATTTATTAATTTTTTATTCACCCTCTCATCCTCAGAATTAGAATATTTATGTCAAAGTAGAGGATGATTATGGAGTTTTAACTGAGAAACAGCACTTTTTTGAAGTCTTCTCTTTCTTTTTGTTCTGTAGTTCAGGATGGTTTTGTTCTACCCTTGTTCTTGATGCTTTGTAGCTGATGTGCAGCTTCGGACAGGAAGGGGGAAATATGTCTTTCACCTTCACATTTTCTTTTTTTCTTTAAACCCAAGGTCTTTGCACAGCAAGACAGTCTTTGTCACATTTCCTTTAAGTGGTAAAGATTTCCTTCTTGCTTCACCTGTGACTCCAGCACCAACTTTCTTGTGTTGAACATTTTCAGTATTAGCCTTTTCAAGATTTCCTACTTTTCTGTTGGGAATTCTTTTCATTTTATTGATGTTTCTGCTGGACCTGACATCAAAGAGAGTGGAGCCTTTGAAGAGCAGAGTTCAGACTTAACATATTTTTTCTCATTGCTTCTTTAGAATAGTCTTGTGCCTAAATTGTAAGCAGGCTTTGGTAAGAATCAGGACCTATACACCCCGAGGAGTGGCAGGAAAGGTGCTCTCTGAAGTCTGTGCACATGAAGCGCTAAACCAAAGAGAATGCAGAATTGTGCCCTCGTTGATGAAGTTCCTGCAGTTCTGTAATTCTTCAGCTGGCAGGGTATTCATTTGCAATCAGGGTATTTATTTGTGGTATGTTGTAGGGATCCTGAGCACTTTGGCTGTGAAGCAAAGCACCAAGGCAGACTTTTCCTAAACAGGCAAAAGTTCTCCTGAAGGAAAGAGAAAAGCAAGAGCTTCCCACTGTGGGAGTGGAAATCATTGACATGGGGCAAGCTACACCAGTCCAACCCTGAAAACCTCTTTTGCCAAATAAATAGAAGACAGAAAGTTTCTGTTCTGTGTGTGTGCAGTACCCTCCCAGGGCAGTCTGCACCTTGGACTCAGAACTTGCTTTCCTGACCAAGTCTTGCTCCTTCTTCTTCTTCCCCAGGTCAATATTGGCATTCTCATTGCTGTCACAAGAGTCATCTCCAGAATCAGTGCAGACAACTACAAGGTCCATGGAGATGCCAATGCCTTCAAGTAAGTTTTTCTCACTGAAATTGCATTATAACAACAATCTCACATGAGCACTGTTACACCAGGGAGATCTCCCAGAACACTGGCATCATTCCTCTTCAGGAAAAAGCAAATACTGATAAAGGTTTCATCCACCTGAATGCAGCCAGTTAACCTCTATTTTATGAAAGCTGAATCCTGCACATGTGAAAGCTGAGGTTCAGCAGGAGCTAAAGTGTTTCCCTACTTGTTGCAGTCTCCAGCACTTGCTGATTCACAATTTTCCCTTTTATTAATGGAGACTTTCCTCTTCCTGCTATAGTCAAAAGCTAAATTTCACGGAGCATCATTAATCTGTGCTGGGTTATTGCAATTCTTCTGCTCCTTCTGAGGACAGATCTTGTTTCTAGCCCCAGTCCAGTATAATATTTAGGCATATGCTTATCTTTAAGCCTCTCTTGATACTGCAAAGCACACAGACTTATGCTGGATTTCAATGTGTGCCTGAATTCAAGCGTGTCTTTATATCAGAGTGCTTTGAGCCTCTTGGGGTGGTGGCCTCTGAGAGTGAATCATCTTTAAAATAGCACTAGCAAGTCTGGAGGGGAAATGTAAGGCAGACACAAAGCTACCTCTGAATACACAAGGACAAATTCTGATTTCTGAAATACATATAGAGATTACATGTGGGCGCCTAAGAAGATAACTTAACATATTGAGGCTAAATTAAGATGCTGAATATTCCATCTTGTATCTCCTAAAGATGCTTTAGTCCAAATAGAGAAATGACACTCTATATAAATAAAGAAACATGGAACTTAGAAGAAAAATGTGATGATGGCTTGTGTTTAATGGTTCTGAGGCACAGGCTGTTGTATGATAAGGATTTGATGCCACTGTTCTGAAATGATATCATAAAGAATAATTTTTATGCTTGGATTACTTATGTGATTTTGAAAATATCATTAAGTTTTAAATATTGGTGACAGTTACCTAATGGAAGTTAGTTTAGTTATTGTACACTTATCCAACAGGAAAAGAAAAACAGTAAATAAGTCTACACAAAAATCTGTAAGATAATTACACTGTAGTGAAATGAGAAGCCTGGGAATTAAAATGACTGTTTCAGGTTTGGCTGAGCTCCTGTGACCTTCAGAAATACAAAGGAAATATAGAAACTTAGGAAGGAAATAACTGTATATTATCAATTCCAATTTTTATGCACTGTTAGAAGTATGAAGACAAAGAAACAATGCCATAAGTACAAGAGGAGCAACAGAGATTGCTCTGTGTACTTGGATATTTTACTGTATTGCAAGGAATTGATTCCATACACACTGTACCTGCACACTAACACATATTATTTTCTTTAAAAACTCTATGTCTGCACATAAGTAAATCGATTTATGAATGATTGGTCTAGGAACAAGATGCAATCCCTTTAATGAGGAGTATATGTTCTTAGTCCAAATATTATCACCTGTAGATTTGGAGTGGTAACTGTACTGAAAACGAGACTTCTCCAGGTACCCTGGCTAAGAAATGATCTTTGTGCCGAGTAATTTTCACATTACAGTTTCAGGATTTGACCTGACAAAAGTTACAGGGGGAAAAGTGGAGAAAAATTATTATCAGAGGGCTGATACATCTGAAAACTTAAATTGTTTAGTTATTAAGTGGAAATACGCTCTGATAGAACAGCTTCCCTCACAGAACTAAATTAAGTCAACACAATACAATAGAAGGTAAACAGAACATAGAGAATAGTTCTTCTTCTGTAGATATCATTACAGAAATGGGTCCTCAAAGGAAGTTTGAAATGAGAAGACCATAAATATGTGTTCAAATCAGATCTTGGGAAGTGTTTATACCCTGATTTAACACAGCAGTGAGGCATGATGAATTAGAGTTTCATGTACAGAGGACGTCATGGAGAAAGTAACCTGTCTATTGGAAAAAGAGATAATTATAAAGCCTTTGTACCACTGGGCTTATATGTGTAGTGTGAAATCCTTCTGTGTATTTTCCAGAAATAAGGGAACAAAGCAAAGCAGGTTCTGATCTGCCAGGTGCACGGGAAGTGTTTTCCATAGTGCGAAATCCCCACGGCTCCAAGCACTACAGGCTCCTGGGAGCTGATTACAGGTTTTTAACCCGGGAGGGTGGATAAGCACAGCAAAACCAATCAGTGACACAACACAGAGAAATCAGAAAAGCTCTATAGTTTCTGTGAGGAAGGACTGCAAGGTAGGTTTTGAATCAACAAGTTCAAGTGGCTTAGGGAGGAAGCGCCGGAGGCTGCAGAGTGCTTTGTGTTCAAGTAAAGGGATCCCAGGCACCTGTGAGTGCTGCAGCTCTTTGATATCTGCTGTGGGCAAACCTGGGCTACGTTAGAAGGAATTTATCCAGCTCTTCTCACAAGCCCCGAGCTGGATTAAACCGGCATGGAGTGATTTTGGTGAGGCAGGAAAGCTTTGGCACCGTGTCCGGGTTGTTTGCAGCCGTCAGGAGGGACGTGAGGAGAAGCGGCTCCTTCAGGGCTGTGCTGTGGTTTCAGAAAGCCAAAGGCAGAAAATGAGAACTGCAGGGCAAGGAGCTGTGGAGGGGAACCTGCTCAGTCCCAACAACCTGAGACAGAAAGAAAGAGGGACTCCAGCACTGTCTTTCCAGGCTGGGATGAAATGTCAGTGGACAGCAGGACGAGAGACAGCGAGGCGCTGTCTGCACCAGCTGGAATGGTGACAGCCGTTAACCAGCACGGTCAGACACCCACAAGTGATCATGAACCGAAGGGCCTGGCACGACTGGCGCTGGAATGACCAGAGTGGCTGTGGCAGGAGCACGAGGAGGTGCCAGTGCCACCCCTCTCCTGGGTGACTCGGGCCAGCACTCCCACCCATCCAGAAGCACCTGGCTGGGTTGGCCTCACAGCCGTGGATGTTGCAGAGGTCAAACCCAAGCAGCTGCTGTAGCCTGAAAATCCCAGCCTGCAGCTTTCACAGAACAGGCTCTTGCCAGGCTCTGCTGCCAGAGGAAAAGTTTAATCAACCTGACAAGGACTAAATTCCATCCCTGATGGGAAACGACCTGCCTTGGCTCTGGCTCCGTCTCCCCTAAACTTGAGCTCAGTAAAGCTGACCCCACATCCACAGGGACTCCTGGTCCGTGGCGAAATGGCTCCTGCTGTGGCTGATGTTTTCCGTTAAATGTTTTTACCCCTTGCCCTGAAAGCTCTGATTTCTCCCTAGAGGGAAGCCCAGGGTGACTGGCTGTACTCAGACCCCATCTCTGTGCGTGTCAAACCAGGAGTGGTGACCCAGCCCAGAACTGAGCAGAGATTACCTCAGGAAATTCTGAGCACAAAGGTGCATTTTGAGTCACGATGGTATCAGTTACAAAGGGTGTTTATTGCTAGAGAAGTGCTAGAGCACTGCTGGAGCACGTTTAGTTTCTGAAAAATTAAGTTACTTGGCAATGCAAGTGGATGTTACCAACAAGGCTTGTTACTCTTGGCAACAAATAGCAATAAACTGATGTAATTATTTAGAGTAATTGTTCCTGATTTTCCATATGGCAACAGGTCCTCTCAAATGCTGACTCAAACGTGACTGCAGGATGTGCACCAGGGTGAGCCAGTGCTCTGCTTGGAAGGCACCATCTGATAAACTTCAGGTTTAAAAGCCAAAGCAGAAAAGAAAGTTGTGAACGAAATTCATTTTTTTTTTGGTCAAAACTTAATTTATTACTCGTCTTCCACATTCACATTTCCCCCAGAACAAAGTGCAGCTATTAGCTTATCAACCTCTTTAGGTTCAGGTATTTCTTGTCACAGAGGAAACATCAAAGAACATCCTGCTGAACATCTTGTTCTGGTTTCACAGCCACTGCTCTGCTCAGTTGGTTGTTTAAAGTAAATAAAAACAGTGCCCCTAAAATGAATTTAAGAAGCAATAAAAAAGAGTAAGCTTTTATGATATGTAAATTGCAAAATGCCCAGTAATTTAATGCAAAATGAATATAATTAAACAGTTTATGGTCAGAGACACTAATTAATGCATAATAGACCCCTGTGGCAGTCTGAACAGAAAGTATTTGGTCACTGTAGTAAGTTTTCTTTGTGTGTGAAAACAGCTACTTTTTACTGTCTGAGACTTAAATTCTACAAGAGCAGTTTACTGGAAAGAGCTGAGAAAAGAATTATTATTAATATCATCTCCTGTTTATTACTTGAGTTTACTTAAGAACATGCTCTTTGTATTGTTTTTGAAGCATATCGAACACATATACAGAATATGAACTTTTCCTTTAGTTGTGATTGATTATACCTGAACCTTTTATTAGAGGATTAACTACTGGCTCTCAGCAAAATAATTTTGAGCAATAATTCAGTTGTGGCTTAATGAGAATGTTTTGCATCCAGGGAACAGATTTTCTGCCAAAAAGCTAATTTAAATGTTTTAGTTTATGGAGTGCTGAATCTAATACCTTGGAACATTTAAATGCATACATATAGCATTTGTTTGAATTATCCATTCTTTTTTTAGGGACATAACTAATTATATGTTTGAGTTCAAGCATATGAGTAGCCTCTCTAAGCTTAATGCAATTAAAGCAGATTAGTTTAATGGAATTGCTCATGTGCTTGAAAAGGCACATGATTACATTTCTGAGTTATGAACCATTTGAACTGTTTTTCTTACTTTTTCCTGCTACATCTAAAGACTTTACTCAGTGCATTCATTGACTTACAAGGGCCTAAACACCTTTTTTTTTTTTTGCTTACTGCTCTACTCCTTCAAAGTCTCATTGCTTTTTGCATGGAAAGTTGTTCTCTGTTCCAGTGAGAAATGCCCAATGTGGCAGTGTTAGAAATGTGCACATTTTATTCACCATGGGGAGAATTCTTGCCTGTTACAGCTACCACAGGTAGTAATTTGACTGCCTGAGTTCCCTAGAATACAAGGGTTAAAGTACAACAAGGAATTGGCAAAGATCTGTTTGTCATTGATGGGTATTAATCGTAGCAGAGGTAGGAATGCCCAGCTCATCTCTGTTGCAGGAATTGTTGCTTTACTTTAGAAGAGAAGACACCACTTTTAGCCTTCCTCCTGTGATTTCCCAGCCAGTTCACTTCTGCATTCCATTGTCCAGAAGAGACAGTTTCATTAACTTTTCTTGAATAAACTGCCAAGTCCAACTCTTATTAAATACATTCTCACTGCTTACTCTGAAATGGTCCAATGAGTTGGAAAAATCTCTGTCTTTTTTATAAACTGTATACTTCAGCACTCAGTGAACCGAAAGTGATAGCTATCATAATCATCCATGGAGAAAGCAATTACAGCAAAATTAGAAATATTTCTTAGCCTTTCACCCTGTTCTTTCTTTCATTTTATTATTTTCTTCATCCCCCAAAGTCAGTGAAATAGTAAAACAGTTCTCCATCAGAAAAATATGTTTTCTGTTTAGTTAAATTAATGACTGAAAATTGGAACAAATGGCAGCAGCTGTGGTGAATGGGAGCAAAGCAGGGAAATCTCAGCACAGCGACTAAGCCATGTAAGCTGCTGCGTTAGTTCCATCTGCACGTTTTAATGTATCACACCCCGCTGCACATGGAACTGAAAATGGAGCCTGTAGGTTTAATGCAAACCTGTTCCTTACTTTGTTTCTCCGGGAAACGGGCAGCAAGCGTTTCCCTCGGACAGGTGCAGGTGCAGGAGGGCTGGGCTGCAGCTCCCCGGAGCTGCTCACATCTGCAGGCCAGGTCTCCCGGAGTCATTGGCCCTTCCAAAGCACTCTGCAAAGCCGTCCATTACAGCCCTGTAGCACCCGAGCTGCTGTGGCAAATCGCTCACGCATTTAATCACTGATCCACTCCGTGCCAGGGATTTTGCTTTGTTTATAAACACTCCCCAGCCTTTCAGCCCAGTCCTCTTCTGCCTTGGACGCAAATCCTGGGAGCCAGTGCTGATAAATTCGGTGCTTTAACTTCTGCCATTATTCTGTGAGCTCCTGTGTATTTGTTGCATTTTGTTCTTGTGATTCCATTCCTGTTTTTTGTCATTTGGTGTCCACAGACTCCTCGTTCTAAGGATTATTCCCAGCTGTACATTTCCACAGAATGTACTTGTCAATCAGGGCATTGCTCAAAGCTCTCACGGGAGCTCTCCTGCCAAAGCGATACCATAATCTCCTCCATAACTAAATTACACCTCTTTGTGATGCCATTAGAGAATTTTCCTTCTTTTTTCATCTCCTTCCACAAGGAAGGTGAGGAGCAAGTTACAGTCTGTAAACTCTTCTGAAACTCTACAGGGATCCAAAATCCATAGCACTCGAAAATCCTTTCTGTGCCTTTCTGGGTAGCAGATGTTTGCAGTGCAGCCCTCGGGGACAGGGAGCACCTGCTTTTGTGTGCTGTAATGAAAAAGAAAAGAGCTTTTTCCATTTGCTGAAGGAGAGCCATCCCTTAGACAGAGCAGTGTGACAGGACAAATCTGCTTTCAGCAATTCCTTTTCTTTACAATTTCTCACTGTGTGCAAGGAATCGTGTTCATTGAACATGGCTTCAAACAGCATGAGTGATGCATCTCCTAGAAACTGTTGGAAGGGGGAGACTTGACTGGCAATAAAGGAAAGAATTAAAATGAAAGTATTAAGCGGTGACAACTAGTGAGCTGAAGTGCTACTGCCAATGATAATGTCTTCAACCTAATTAAATTTTTGGCTCATTGAATATGACAAATACAAATGCATTTTGGGTGTCTCCTCATTAGACTCAGGGTTTTAGACTAAAAATAACATGGGTTTGAACGCTGCCAATGAGGGTATTAATGAGGAAGTGCTAATCTTTTAGAGACCATAATGACAGTAATGGGAGTGCTTTCTTTACTGCAGATGCTGAGAGTCACAGCACTGCAGAAAGGCTCCAGGCCACGCTGTGATTGTTCAGGCACATTTTGGGAGGAGTATTAAAAGATTAAAAGTATGTAAAGCATAGCTGCAGAGGGGAGGCTACTCTGCAAATGAGAGAAACGGGGAAAAAGAGTAACAGACTTAAAGTGAGGGGAAAAAAATCAGGTATTTTTAAGCTTCTTGTAGTGGGAGGGGAGTTGCAAAGTAATGGATCTGATCACCTGGAGAGCTGCTGAGCCGCTGCCTTTGAACAGCTTTCAGCAGTGGCTGTACCCCTGCCTGTCAGGGCTAACTCTGCTGCCAGCAGCGACAACCAGCCCTGGATGAGCTGGATCAGACGACACTGGGAGCCCTTCCACATCTTTTATTTGTCTTGGTTGTCTCCTTCTGAGCCAGAACTGTCCTTTGTGGGAACAGTTTTCTGTCTGTCATTACTCCTTAAGCAGATTTGCTGCTCCAGGGCCTGTTGACTTTCGCTCCAGAGGAACAAGCAGCTCTGATTCTTGTGCCTAATTCTTTCTCTGTTAGAAAGGGCAGCAAGACAAAACGTATGGGTACAAGTATACAGGGAAAACTCCATCATCAAGAGCTGCTGGTTTTTCTGAGTATAAAGATAAAACAATTTTTATTGGAGATGCTCAGGCATGTTTATTTTCACCTCTGAATGTCAGGATAGAATAAAGTTTATTAAAACCTGGTTATTAAACCCCTGTGATGAAACCTTGCTGTGAGCACAACAGAATCAGTGATGGAGGTGAAGGGTATGAGAGAAGGGGCCATACCCAGCCACCCTCCAGCTGTTTACCACCTCGTCTGGATGGGAGTTCTAGAAGATTGTGTTGTGCTTATTGACCTGTGTTTGGATCAATTCCTTGGCTCCAAGCTGTCAGTCCCTGGCAGATTCCAGGGCAGTTGCTGCAGGTGGAATCTGTCCTCTGCAGAAGCCTGGGGGTTCACATGGGGTCTCCTGAAGACAAACCAGGATTTACACAGCATTTAATGAGAACAAAGCTCTCTGCTGGCCCCCTGCCTAAGGCTGGATCACTGCTGATGAGTCCTTCGGGGCACACGAGGTGCCAGGCAGAGAGGAGTCAGCTCACGGGTGTTGCTGACAATGTGATGCTGAGACATCTGAGCACAACTCACGGTGGGGTCACTCCACTGGCCCCCTCCCTGCTGCCAAAGCCCTCTAAAGGATAACTTGTCTCCTGCACTTCTAGAATGACAACAACAGAAAGTTTCAGCTTTTGGAAATCTGTGGCTTTGAAGTTCACATTAATTTGTTTTTAAAATGTCCTTGCTGTGTTTAGCTTTCCATCTTTTAACATCTGATTTTAAGGCATGAAAGTGCTGGTGGGAGGAGGACGGGGCTGTGAGTCACAGCTTGGTGCCTGGTTCCAGAGTAACAATTAAATGCTGCTCGTTCATCACAAAATGGGACAATTCCCTGTGAACAGCAATAACCTCAAGAGTTTGCTTGAACTGCTTCATTTACACCCCTGGCTCCGATTTATAACCCTGGAACTCTGCATCAGCTTTATGCAGAATAATAAGAACAAATATTATAGTTGTGGCATTGCAGAATATAAATGTTATTTAAGCGTGTGCCTTGTGCAGAGCTCTGGGCAACTTGTAAATCATTGCCCAGTCTGACATAGCTCTTAGCTAAGTGTGATTTACATGTTTTCCCAATAAAACACTCTGAAAATAAAATTAAATAAATGGAGAATACAGGTAATTACAATGGAGAAAAGATACTATCTTAGTATGAAAAATACTTTTAAACTTTTAGGTGCTCTGTTCAGGTAAGTAATAAAATGCCATTAATAATATTTACATTACGGGTGTTCTGGAAATAGAAATTGATCATTATTCCCAATTCTTTTCGACTGAAAAAGATGTGAGGCAGAAACATATATTAATGAAAGAAACTGACTAAAAAGCACTTTTCTTTTGGAGCAGTATTAGAAATAATGAAAAAGGCAGTTAAGTCAAATGGTAACTAAAACCACAAGAACATGAAGAATAGTGAGGTTCTGAAATTGAGATTCTGTAACCACCTCAGGAAGAACCACATTCTTTACTCTGTTTCTTATCCCTAGTTAATCTCATGTATCTTCTCCAGATATCCTCCCAAGTCAGTTGTCTTATTTTATTAACAATAATATTTAAAACTAGGGAATATCTGACTACAGTAGGAGAATAAAGAAGATTTGGGTGTCCTCATGTGAGTAAATACAGCACTGCCTCAGATTCCTTGTAGGCAGCAGTAGGACAGAAATATGTAAGATATAAATATGGATGGAGCCACATAAAGAAGTGTTTCATGACTTGTCTGTGCAGAGCAAGAGAATTAGCTAACCCTCAGCCCAGAAATTTAAATAAATAAAACTAAACAAATAAACAACGTGTATGGAAACCAACTGTACCCGAGTGCAGCAGCATCTTACTAAAGCAAAGGGCTCGAGATTGTCCCAAAAATCCCAAAGAGGTGAAGGCACGAGCCCTCGGAAGTGATACAGCACCAACCATGCACTGCCTCTGATAAACTCTGTACAGCCTCATGTTCCCTGCCTTCTCTAGTGCCAGCCTGACAAGAAACCGAGACCCTGAGGCTGCAGCACTGTCCCTGTGCAGTCCAAGCCCCTCAGGTTATCTCAGCACTGCCCCTGTGCAGTTTGCAGGTGCTCCAAGCCCCCCAGGTTATCTCAGCACTGCCCCTGTGCAGTTTGCAGGTGCTCCAAAGCATCCGTCCCCGGCAGAATCTGCAGCACGGCAGAAGGGCTGCAGTTGGATTCCAGCAATCCTTGCAGTCCTGTTTCTTTTTTCCCCGTGTGGACACTTGAGGCAGGAGATCAGGCGAGGATACAGCTATTTATTTGCCACCGCTGCAGTTGAAGCTTGTATGAACCATTGCACGGAAGATGCCTGACCTTGATGGCGTTGCTGTTCGCCGCTGCTGTTGCCGTGGAAACGGGAGAATGATTGTTCTGTTGATATGGCTGCATAATTAAGGGTCACTGGAACTGCTTGGGTCAAGAGATGGTTTTCAGAATTCAGCTCCTCCGGGGGCGACTGTTATTCCACAAAAATTTTCTGCATGATTTGACGTGATTGTTACTTTGTCATCCTAAATTAATATATGGGTCCTGCTGACTTCAAGCTAAAAGCCAGAAATATTTGCCAAACCTACGGATTCCTAGAGGAGGCTGCTTTTTCTGGGTGTTCCAGGGCTACAGAGCTACCAAGCTGGGGAGTTTGTTGCAGCTTGTCAGCTAAGGAGTGGTAAATGGCTGTGTAATTGCCTCTGACAATTTTGAAATGTGTGCAGAACACAATCACTTTTACTGGTAAAAGCCTGTGGTGATGGAGTTCTGAGTCTCTTCAGGGAATAACTAGCTCGGAAGCTTTTTTTTTTCTCTTGAAAACCTTGTGTTTCTACAAGGACAGTTTGAGAAAAGAGGAATTGGAGCCTGGGCCATTTTTGACAGGCTGTGTTTTCTAGATTACCAGTACTTTTTGGTGCTTACCTCCAGTCTTTCCAAAGAACCACACTTCTCTTGAAAACTCAAACCCCAACACGATACATGGAGCACTGAGTAGGGGCTACTTCATATTTTTACCGTATAGCATATTGCCTGGTTTGACATCCCAGAGTAGGGAAAACTAAATTAATCATAATGGGTTTTCATCACTGACTGCAGCTTAAACTGTGTTTCATTATAGTTATAATTAATTAAATGAAGCTAGCTCTATGCAGTCCTGTGCCTTGGACAAATCTTGACTTTTTAGGGAAAAACGGCCCCATCTGCATTTTCCTCCTGGTCTGGCAAGGCAAAACAGATGTGCACTGCCACACTCTTCTGTTTCCTCTGCTTGCTTTTGGCACAGAGGGTTTTGAGAGGTCTGTCTGCTGATGGTTTCTCTCTCTCTGAGCAGGTCTGAGTTTTTGCTGCACCCTTTCTGAGCAAGCTGTGCCCTTGCACATCAGTATTCCAGTCATGGGAGTGCTGCCTTCCCAGCTCCTGTTCTGTAAGGAAAAGGGAACACCATGAGGTCCTTTCCATAACTTCTGTAATTTCCCAATCCCTCTTTATTAGCACTGGGTCTGTCATCTCAGTCTACTGCTCGGAAAACAGAGGTTTTCACCACATGATATAATAGCTGTAAAAAAGATTGAGATGGCTGTAAATAGCACAATAAGACTAACTTTCAGAATATTGTTTTAAGAAGACTTGCAGAGATTTAACCAATTAAAAACAGTAAGAGTTGGGCTGATGCAGATTCAGGCCTCACACTGAAGGTTTGCCCAGGGACAGTGCACAGAATGCTGCCCTGAGATGGGAGAAGTCCTGCACTGGGAGCTTGGGAAAAGGATGAAACAATGGAGAAGTGGAAGATATAATTAGGTGTAAATGTTGGAACAAAAAAGGTAGATCACAAGTAGCCTGCTCCACCCACAGGCAGCATCTGGCCCTTTGAGACCTTTTCATTTCTCTGTCCTTGGACGAGACAGGTAAGGAGGTTTTTGGGAATAACCTGTCACCAGCAGTGCCTTCTCCTGGGCTGAGCCCGTGCAGAGTCAGGCACCAGTTCTGTGTTAGGAGAGGAATCTGAGGGACCAGACTGATTCCACACGTGCAGAGTGCCCAGCACAGCCAAGGCTGCATTGTCCTGCTGCTCCCATAACTGACTTTACACTCATATTTGTCAATTATTGACATCCTGTCCTAGAAACAGAACTAACACCATAATCTGGTCAGCCCAGGGCTTGCTCATGGCAAACTGGATATCCGTGAAACCAGATCCTCCTGCAAAGCTTTTGTTGCCTGGTTGTGAGAACAAAGTGCTGCTCTTTTGTCCTACCTTTGGGGACAAACCGATCCCTAATAATAGCACAATATGTTAAAACAAACAAAAAAAAAACCAAACAAAAAAACCCCCTTATCCATTAGAAAATTGCAATTTATTTTCTTTTAAAAACCCAAATTAATCCCTCCAGACTTTCTGGTCAGTTTCTTTTGTGAGACTCTTAAAGAAAACCTTTACAGGAAATGGATAATATTTTCTTCTCTCTTTTTTTCCCCCCTCTTAGTTCTATAAAGTAACTCCAGAATCTTTTAGGGAAGAACCAAACCCCCAACCCTAACCCTAACCCTAGCCCAACCTTCCTAACCCTAACCCAACCCTAACTCTAACAGGCAAGTGAACATTTGTGTTCAAGAAAGGAATAAATCTTCAGTATTGTAAGGATCAGGGGCAATTCTTTTCCTTTTAAACTGCTTTCTTTTTCCACCTGATTTTCTAAGAATTTAATTATTTTGGCTTCTGGCCACGGTCATCAACAAGCACTCCTGGGAAATTTGTTCTGTCATCCATTTCTGGAGCCTCATGCATTTTCAGCAGCCACATTCTTTGGATTTCCAAAAGGTGCAACCTGTGACTGAAACGAAAGCCCTCCCCGCTCTGTCGGCCTGGCTGCTGAAGAAATGCACCAGCGAGTGTGAATTTACCCTGCAGGACTGTGCCACTGTGGTTGTTCCAGCAGACCTGAGGTGCCTGTCTGGCTGGGGAGGTTTGTCCTGCTCGCTCCTTTAGCGGTTGCTATGGAAAAGAGAAAACACCTCCTGTTCCACTGGGGCTCCTCCTGACGTCCGAGCGATGCTCCGGGAGAGGCAGAGCGTGAAAGGGCGCACGGAGAGCCGGAATGCTGGGGAGATTAAAACACAAACGAGCAGCGAGGCAGGAGCCGCAGCCACCCCCAGTAATGGTGATTCCGGAGAGAGCGGAGAAGCCTCCGGGTGTCCCCTGGGAACGAGAAGGGGCACACGGCTGTGCTGTGGGCTCTCCTCATCCACACCCACTTATTCACAGCCCTTGACGGCCTTTCTCCTCTCTTCTGTGAGGAGAACAAGCTCTCATTTTCTTTGATGACTTAACGACAAAGTCCAGTGAAAAAATAGCTCTTACCTTGTGCTTAGGGATGGAGAAGCAGAGAATGCTGTCTCAGCAGCAGTGCAATGGGAGAATTAGTACCAAAAAAACGCTGGAGAAAGGAATTGTAGAAAAAGAATGGTAAAATCCCACTGCAAGTTCTGTTTCCCTGGGGAAATCACAAACTCCTAAAATTCAGCTTGCAAGGACATTATGTTTTAATTCTTCATATTTGTTTTCAATGACTTGCACAAATGACAAGGAGAAGGACATGTTTTGGTTCAGTACTTAATTTTTGGGAAGTTTTGGGTGGTTTTTTGTATTTTTAGAATCTGGAAGCAATGGAGGTAAGAAGGGACTGGAAAGCCTTAGCAAGACAGGGATTCCTAAATCCCTGGCTAGGTGCTTTAGTCAAAAGTCAGTGCCAGAGCCCCTGGAATTGCCTTCTCAGTATTAAAATTGCTAAGGTAGCTCCATTTCTGGTCGTGGCCTTAATTTTGTCAGGCTTGATGGGGATTTGAAGTTTCAGTCCCCCTTCTACTGAATATTTAATATAAATTCCGAAATATTAATGAAGCAAGGATTAGGTAGGACTCTCCTCTCTCAGGGAGTGCCTTGTGACTAATCTGTGGAGTTCACCTTCTCTCTCTGAGCCAGACAATATTTAATTATTCAATATGAGTGGAACAGGTTCAACAGGCAAGAATGAGCATCAAGCAGGGAGTCAAAATGCTTTCCTGCAGAAATGGAAAGTGCCATCCCTGAGGCAGAAGAGTGATTTGAGCCCAAGCCTCCTGTATTCCAGGCAAATTCTGTGTCTTCTAAAGGCAGTTTGAGATTTTTGGGAAGGCCTGTGAGAGCTGAGGCTGCTTTGTGAGGGTCTGTGCTGAGAGGGCAGACTGTTAAACACTGAGGGTGACAGGAGAGGAACAATTCCACCTCCCTTCCCACTCGTGATAAAAATCAGTCTGAATTTAGTTGCTGTTGCAGCCTAGATATTTTTTTTGTGTAGCTACAATGCTTTCGTTTAGCAGCGTCTTCCCGGATTATAAATGACACCCACGAGAAAGCAATGATCTGAAGTGACTGTAAATGGTTCTTATTCTGATTCACACCATTATTTTGAAAGTGCAAATAACATTTGGGGAAATGGGAAATGGCCTCTGCAGTTATTAGTTTTGTCTCCTTTTTTTTCGTTTAATTTGCTATAGTTCTGCCTAGAAATCACCCAAGATTAGGTAAGCAACTGTGTATGTGCTGATTAAAGTACATTCCTTGTGCCATCAGCCTGATTGTCTGTGCAGCTAGGACAGCGTGGAGGAGGAGGAGGAGGAGGAGGAGTTCCTGTGTTTTTGCAGGAATTTATGAGCTGCTGCTCCAAGTCAGGAGCAGAAGTAAAATCCATGTCTGTCCTTTTAGGGTGAAAGTTCTACCCATTAGATCAAGACGTGTAGCAGAGTCCAGAGCTTAATTTCATGTAGTAAAACACCCCCACGGCTGCTGTGATGTCAGATCCAGGGGGTGTGGAGGGTAAACGGGGTGCAAAGTTCCGAGGGGGCCTGAGGGATTTGGCTCTGAGGCTGCTCTGCTGAGCAGCTCAGACACCCCCAGTGCAGTTCTCTGACAAAACTCCGTTTTTTTTCTGGAGGAGTGCAAGGGAGCTCGTTCCTCTAGATCCCAAATGGAATCAGGGACTCTCCATCAGCCCTGAAGTTGGTTCTGTGGTTTTTCTGCCATTTCAGTTCCATGAAATATGGGAGCTGTCACCTCCACTTGTCCTTCTGATGCTGTGACAACTCAGCACCCACAGCTCTTGGTTTTGCTCCTTGGAGTAGGGAATGAGCCCTGGGTGACACAGGGAGCAGCACAGAGCTCCTGGGTGCCTGCTCAGGGCTGCTGCTCCTCAGGGCTCAGCAGCTGCAGGGAGGGACCAGGGCGTGTTGAACTTGTGTCAAAACCATTTTCATTCACAGTCAAAATTGCTGCATGTGATTTCCCAGCATCTATCCAACTTCTAGCTTAGGAGGGAGCAAATGTTACTCGCAACAAATGGGAAACTGAAGTGAGATTAATTCTTTTCAGCCATGAAATGTTGGTCACAGGTTTGGGGATTTATTTATTTTTGTATAAAACACAACGGGCACTGCTGGAAGTGACTAAAGAGGAGCTCAAGAAACAAGAGAGAAACTTCAGTTAAAAGATCTATCTGTCAAGATTTTTCTGTGAATTGTGGTGAAGGATTTTTGCTTTTTTCTTAGACAGTGTTTCCTCCAATGATTATATAATCTTGGCTTATGGGTCTGAATTTAGTTCTTATTTCAGCAGGCGTCATGACAGAAAGGTGGATGTCAGAAGTCTTAAAAGGATTAGTGCTCCATATCGAACCAATAAAGTTGATTTGTGAATTAGGGGTCCCCTTCACAGAAGTCATAAAGTTTTCTTTCTGCAAGCAGTGAGATTTCTTTCTTGTAAGGTGTCAGTGTGGTCGTTCTGCACTGGTGTAAGAGATCAAGAGCTCAGGGCAGGGATTGACCAAGGGAAAGGGAGCAATCTCAGCTGGCTGGAGCTGTTCCACACCAATTGCAAACACAATAAAACTGGAAGGCCCAACTGTGCTCCTGGAAAAACGTAACTTCAGTAACTGTGCAATGATTTGAGATGATGTCGGTAATGAAAATATATCTCAGAGGTGCTGAAGCCCCTTGCACACCGGGGCTTCAATTGAGCTCTGGTAATTATCCACCTGGGAAAACTTCCCTTCCCCTGTTGATTGATTTCACCTGGATTAAAATGCTGCCGAACAGCCTGGCTCGCAGCAAGATACACAGAAGATATCAAAATCCTGTCCTGAAGTGAAAACAGCTGGGGAAAATTATATTCCAAACTGAAAATTTTATAAAACCGCAGAGAGTGAGAACAAAAGAGAGAAAGAAAAGCCTGTGGTTTGTGATGAATTTTACAAGGGGAGCTGTGCTGGGTGAACCAATCCGTGCAGGTTTGGGCTGGAGAGGGCACTGAAACCCTCACGGAATCTGGAGGTGCCTGATCCATCCCTCAGGTGTTCACTGCCCTGCCCAGCTGCATTTTCCCGAGGGCTCCCAGGGCACTTCACAGCTCTTTCTGCACGAAGTCAATGGCAGCTGTTCTGCTGGCAGCTCCCCAGTGCAGCACATCTTATCTTAGAATTTGGGGAGGAATTTAATCTTATCAGAGGAAAAAAAACCCAAAAAACCAAAGCATCATTGATTCCCAAAAATAAGCTTGTATAAGTTGTTTTAAAATTGTATCTTTTCAAATGCCTCTTTAAATTTAAATAGGTCCTCGAGCTTTAAGATACTCCTTCATTTTTTGACTGAAAAAAACTCCTTGCAGAGTTAAATTGAATTGTGCAGAAATATTCATGGCCAAGCATACAGAGATATGAATCAATACAGGAAAAAACCAAACCAGAATAGAGAAAAAATTCCAGATGCTTCCTTGTTCCAGATTTCTCTATAAACTTCATGACACAGTTTTAGTTGAGGATATAATGAAGTGTGTGCTCAGATCACTGAAATGAACAAGTCCTCTTGTCTCTAACTTTAATTAAAAGATTTCTTCATTGAATTGTGTTGTACAAAATTCTCATTTGTTTTGTGTTTGCAGTAATTACTGGCAGTCTCCTGTCAGGCAGCTCTGTGCATTTCTCTCAATGTGTGCTTTAATCTGTACGAGGGGGCACAAGGCACAAGCAGGACATTAATCTCCCTGAAATAGCTTTTGCTCTTGCATAGGTTTCCATCTAAATAGAAATCTGATCATTTCTAATAAAACACAGCTTTAGCAAGCAGGGACTGACTTTTAGTTTCTCACTGCCCCTGTTCATTTACTGTCCCTTGGCTTCTCTCTCTGTAATTGCACCATAGACTGAATTCACTGATGTTTTAAACACTTCATGTGAAGAGTGTGCCTGAATCCCACGGGCTGCAGCAGGAGCTCGGTGTTTGCAGTGCTGTAAGCTGGGCTTAGTTCTGCCTTCTTGGCAGATGTTTCAGGTGGGGACTGATCCCTTCTTTGTGCTTTTTGTCTTGTGCCACCGAAATTGTCCTCAGCTGGCCAGGAGGAGGAGTTTGCCCTTTGGCTGGCACTGAAAGTGTGCCCAGGTGTGCAAAGGTTCATCTGTTTCTCCTTGCAGGTAAAATTGTTCTGGGCTCTGTAGTTAGCAGCGCCTCCATGGCAAGAATGTTTTGCCCTGTGGACTGATGAGGTTTTTCAGGGGATTACAGGGTGGACAGGCCATGAATTCTTGTGGGATGCCCAGTGCTGTGACCTGGTTGTACAGTGCTCTCTGGTTTTGACTCTTGCATTTGGGTCCCACTAACGAAGGGATACTTCTCTGTTCCCTGAAGACATGATTGCAGTATTTTTATCTCTCAGATCCCTTCCCCTTCTCCCTCAGTTACTGACTCTCCATCTGTATTTATCCTGTGTGACACCAACATTCTGTTATCCCCATTTTTGCAGATGAAAAAATGATTAACATCTTGCCCATTAAAAGAATTTCACAGTAAAGAAGAGTTCTCCCTGCTGCTCGAACATAATTGATAAACTCCTTGGTGTGGGAGCTGACATTTCTTTAATGGTCTCACCACAATTTGCTATTTTCATTTTCTCTTACAGACTAACAGCTAAAGCTGTCGCTGTTCTCTTACCAATCTTGGGCAGCTCGTGGATCTTTGGTATTTTGGCTGTCAATGCCCATGCTTTGGTATTTCAGTATATATTTGCTGTTTTCAATTCACTACAAGTAAGTACCCGGTGGGAAAATTTGTGGCTACAAAGTGCTTCTGAGATGCCATTAAATGGATCATTAGTAATGTTTTCACATGTTTACGCTTATTGCATTTTATTCTGCGCCCCTTCCTCTGTCTTTTAAGTCTGTGCTGACCATACAGTGCTGGCAATTGCTTGTCTTGTTTGAACAGAACTTGTATCCCACTCCTCAGTGTTTCCAGTGGCAATAATTAAATAAATGAGACAGCACTGAGCTTCAGAGATTAAATTCATTCTTCCAGCACTGTGTACCACAGGCAGGATTCTTCTGCAGAGATATCAGGCCAGTTTTTCTGTGCCAATTTGAGGCTTCATTATGGAGACTAAATGAAAGCAAGCAGAAGTTTACGAGAAAGATCAAAAGTGGAGCTATTCCCTGTGCTGTACAGGACTCCTGCATGCAGGAAACTCAACCCTCGTCTTCTTGGCACAGCAATCCAGAAAAATAGCTCTGTCCGAGGGGAATGTAAACATCTGCTTAGCTTTAAGCAGACAGTAGAGGCATAACCCTACAGGCTTGTTACAGCTCTTTCCCAAACAGTGGTTACTAAGAGGAAGAAAAAACAATCTCCTGTAAATCCTTTCTTGTCTTGGGAACAAACAGCACTATGGATACAGAAATAGTGAAACAGGGTTCTTGGTGCTCAGTACTACCCCCCAGAAAAATAACATTATTTTGTGAGGGAAAGGGATGAGACCTTTTCACTTTGCATTGGACTAAAAGCCCAAAGATGGCAAAATTCTGACATTAAAATGTTCTTAGTGTTAATACCTTGCTTTTCTAATCTAAAAAATACAGATCTGGTGTTTCCCAAAGAGCATTTCCCTCTCCTTGGTCTTTGCAACCACAAACAAAAAGTTATCTTGTCATGCAACAAGAATTTCTGCATATTTTCAGCCAGGTTTTTCCTTTAGTACAGCAAAGTTTAGGAGGTGTTTTTTTACAGGAACAGTTCCAGACAAGCCCCACAATAACCCAGTGCTGCAGCTTTCCCCAGTGTCACCCGGGACACTCTGGTTTAGTGCACTCTGATGCTGATAGGGCTCCAGCTGCCTGCTGCCTGCTCTGTACAATACTGAGAGAAACACATTATTGTGTTTGATTCCTCACAGCCAGACCTCACCCTCTCCCTTTTTCCTCTTTTCAGGGATTTTTCATGTTCCTGTTTCACTGCCTTCTGAACTCAGAGGTACGTAAGCAAACAGTGCTAACAAACTCGACGTTACCAAATTCAAAGAACATAACTGTGAAGCAAGAACGGACTTTCTCCATTAGCATTGCCTGCTAAGTCACTGATTTCCTTTTCCTTTCAATTAATCCATGACCGTACTGGCTTCGTGACTTGCAGCATTTTGACCCATGCTTGACATTTGTTTTAATTAGCATAAGAAAGGTTTGAAACGAAGAACAAAGGTAAGACGGGCAGCTGGAGAGTCCGGAGAGAAGCTGTCCTGAGCAGGCAGGGACTGCACTGCGAGGAGAAGATGCTTAAAAAGTGGGAGCAGGACTCACTCTGGCAGTCCCTGCTGGGGCTCTGCTACAGCTGCAGTTCCAGGGAGGAAAATAAATATTATTCTCAGCGAAACATACTTTTACATGTTGCTCATGCAGTCCTTAATGGGAAACCAAACTGAGCAGAAGATATTCCAGGTATTTTTCTTGGCAGGAAGTTTGGGTTTTCACAGAGGACTGAGGCATCTCTTTGCACTAAGGCTCCATTAGAGCAACTGGGATAAAGCCAAGGCAAGGCTGATGTAAATTTGGCTTGCAGCATCTTCTCCTCCCACGGCAGATAGCAGAAAATGCTCAGCAACCAGTATTGCTGAAAAGAAATTGTTTTCACAAGAACCATTTCCAGGCAGCTGCTGGGGGAATGCTCAGAGGAAACCCTCCTAGCTTTGGTTCTCCACAGTTCTTTTTGCTGGATGTTAATGAGCAGCTCTGCCCCATAACCTGCTGCTCCTTCCTGTGCAGCAGCAGCACTCCAGCTCCTCTGTAAAGAAATTATTATTTATTAATATTTACCAACCTGTTCAGTCTCAGAGCTGTCACTGATGTGATCTCTGCCAAAATCAGTTTGGAGAGTCAGGTCTGACTGTGAAACTCTTGATCTTTATTGAAATCAACTAAAATTAAGCAGGCAGGCTAAAGGTAGGGAGGAAAAATATTTCTTTATTCTATTCTCCCCCCGGCTTAAAAATCTTCAAGTTTCAAATGTTTTATATCAAACACAAATATCTGAATTACTGTCATTTTTTTCAGGAACCTAATGACAAATTAAATTCAGAAGCTTTTTCAGAATTTATATCCTCGAAAACCAGTTTTACATAGCTGATGTGAGCTGTCATTTTTTAGAGCAGGTCCTACTGGCTTCATCACAGGCTGTGCATATCTAAAATACTCCTTTAGCTAAAAAACAGGAATTCTTGAGAACTTCTTTCTGAGAAGTAAAACCCAGATGTTGTAAAGAACCATCTGTAGACTGGGCATAGACGTGGCTGGGTAAAAAAGGGCGTTCTTCCCAGTGCACCCAGAGAGAAATGCACAGGTGTTATAGAGAAGCACAAGAGAATGGGCCTGAAAAATTGTCCTTCATCTCCACACCTAACACTGGTCAGTCACTTCCAGCCAATAATCAACCCTTGACAAATCTCACCTACTTGTCCCACCCTCTGCCCTTTCTGCAGCTGATTTTCACCTTGGTGAAGAACATTGCTCCATCTCTGGGGAGCTTCACCCAGCCTCTTTCAAGGGCTCAGTTTTCCACAGGCTGGCAGCTGCTCTGTGTCCCTGGATATGTCAGGCTTTGTGAAGCCCAGGGGAGCCTGCCTGAGTGGGGCACCTCGTGCTCCAGCCTGGGGCTCAGTGTTTAGTCAGAAAACGTGGAAGTGTCCCTGTGAGTTGCTGAAATCAGGATAGTGGCTCTTTATGAAATCAGTCAAACCAGCACTGCAAATGCTGGGGGTGGATGTTTAGGTGCACCACAGGTTTGGGGTTTTGCTTTTGTTGTTTTCTGTTAATGAGATGAACGGTAACAGAGTCATCATCCCTTGGGAATCAGGGAGGATGGCATTGCCCAGATAATGGGAAAATGTTGCCAATTAAATGAGATATAAGTGAGATTACACAAGATTTTGTATTTAAAATATGGGTAGTTGATATTAAAGTTAAATTTTAAACTAAGTCCATAAAGACAAAGAAAAGTGTAGGGGTGGATTGTTTGTTGTTTAATAGCACAGTGACATTGGTGTGGAGGATGATTAAAAGGGGAAAGGATTGCAGGCTGCACCTGTGAAAATAAACACAACTTTTTCAACTGATTTCACTGTTTTTGCCAAAGGTTAGAGCTGCCTTTAAGCACAAAACCAAGGTCTGGTCCCTCACCAGCAGTTCAACACGCAACATCAATGTCAAGCCCTTCAATTCAGACATTGTAAGTATTGCTCCTTTTTATTCCCCTTAAAGTATTTGAAAGTGTTCCACATTAAATTCTGTTGGAAAGAACAGAGCAGGCCCATGGGCATTTTTAGTACTACCCTAGTGCAAGGTGTAGACAGCAAACATGAAGTTGCAGCTCCAATATCTGTTTTGAAAGCAAAGGACAAAACTCTGCTTTCTGGGAAGCACAGCTTTATGAACTCTGGATATGGTTCAGTAAGGCTATTCCCACCAATCGCAATGGATTTCTGCATTCCAGCAGCATTTTGGCAACGAATTGCTCTGACGATGGTGGCTCTTTGCTAGGGCATTCTTACCCTTAAGCCAACACGTGGATATCCTTTTCTAGCTCTCCTTAGATTGTCTTGAGGCAGAAGACATTTGTTTTTATAAAGAACCAGACATCAGAAGTGATAGGTATTATTAAGTGATCGTTTCCAATCACCCTAGATCCTGGCAATAACTGTTTAAAAATCCTTTATGCCATATGCTCTCAAGACCCTGTGACAACACCGTAATGTAAATAGATGCTTTCAAGCTTTTATTTCATCCAGGCAAGAGTGGCTTGGCAAAATAAATAAATCAATTTTCTATACTATTTTATTTTCCAGATGACTGGGAACAGGCCGGGCACAACTCCCACGAAGCTGAACACCTGGGATAAAAGCAGCAATTCAGCGAACCGCATGGATTTATCAGCAGTCTGACAGGAATAGCAGCTCCGCAGAGGAAATCAAGCCATACATTCAGGACCTCTGACACCGTGTCCACCAGCTTTTTCTCACTGCTAATAACAGTAGAAAACTGGGGTTTTTTAATCACTGCCTAATGAATTGGGAATTGCCATATTGTTTTGTTGAGTAAATAGCCCTCGTTGCTTGCCTTCAAAACTGTAACACAGTCTAGCACTTGGCTATTAGCAATACCTGTAAAAATGACCAGCACAAATATACACTGGATGGTTTTGTCAGCAATGATGAAAACACTAGGTATGCAAGTAGGGCTTATTGCTCTCTGAATCATTCCAGCTCCCAGAAGTGAGGGAAAGCAACATACCTCTGGAAAGATGGAACTTTATGCTCTAAAATGAAATGCTTCCCATTGTGATGTTGTAATGAGACTATTCCAGACTTGCTGTGCTCTATCTGTTTACATTTACTACCTTACAGAATCCAATTATCAAAGAGAAGTTGATTCAAAATACATTGATAGTATGGTGTTTAATCTAAATGCTACAAGGAAGCCAGGACTAGAGGGAGAAGCAGGTTCCAGCGACTCCACTCCCAAAGTGGGTGGGGATGAGCAAAGCCAATAAACACATAAACAGCACGTGTGATGTGTGAATTCCTGAATGTGGCCTGTCAGTATTTTAGATCTTCCTGTTGCCATGTTATCATCAGAGGCAGAACTGGCTGTGGTTGTCCCACAGCACCTCAGTTGCTGATCTGTGTCTGCTGACACATTGCCACACAGATTATCCCCCTGCTTTGCCTGCAGCCTCGGGGTTGCAATCAACAATTCTCCATCGAGTGCATTTTGCAAACTCACTGTGGCTTTTAGAAATCAACACCTGGCTCTGTGACTTATCTTTCTCCTTTTTCTGGCCATTTTGAGACACTGAATTCCTGCCACGAAGAGGTAACACACTGATATACTGTGAAGACAGCCAGCCTACAAATAAGTCTGTGTATTGTTTCCTGCAGACAGCTTTTAAACAGGTCTCTGCAGTCTCTTTTGTGGTTTTAAACTCTGCTCAGCGTTTAGTAGCTTCTGCTTTAGTACTGCTATGAAGTAGCTTTAAGGAGGAAAAAAGCACTGTAATTTTTCTTCTGACCAGTGTTTTGTTGGTTCTCAGAGTGATGTTGGGAACACAAGGCAGGACGACCTTGGCTGTGCCAAACATTCACCTTCCCAGCCAGAGTAAAGCAGAGTTTAACTCCTGGCAGTGGCCAGAGCCCTCGGGGGGGCTTGCTCTGGGACTTACTCAGCATCCAGGGTCTCCAGAGTGACCTCCAAAGGCGAGGTCCCCTTGCACAGAGTGGCTCTGCAGCCACAGCTCCCGGTGCCCAGCTCTCCCCTGCGTGCAGCAGCTCTCCCAAACACTGCTCTGCAGAGATCACCCAGGAATTCACTCTCCGGATCCCCTGGGCTCTCAGAGTGCTGCAACAGGCAGAAAAATGCAAGTCTTCAACCTCATGTTTTGCTAAGATGTCTTGTGGGTTTTTTTAACCTTAATTGTTTGCCTTCAGCAGCTCAGACCATTCCTGGTCCCAGTGAATGTGCTGTTGGTTTCCAAGAGAAAAGGTATTTACACTCTGAATGTGCAGGGTGGAAATTTTCTATTGGATAGTAAATTTATCAAAAAGTAAAATGAAAGTAACTTGATCTTTAGGGAACGGGAAACACCCATCAATTATGACTGAATTTAGTGAAGTGTTTAATCCAAAAGACATGGAATTCAAAGTTTAGAAAAACTCAATGTATTTAATTTCTGTTTGATCCAAAACAAGTTTTGTCCATGTTTCCTTCCTGCACTAAAACAAATGATCTCTTACAGTTTGGCCCAACCTTTCCTGCCTTTTCCCCTTCCCAGCCAAGACTTGTTGCTGTGATCCCCAAACTGGAAGCCCAGAGCCCACCCAAGCTTGTCAGGCTTACGACTCAAACCATTCTACAGAAATTATTCCAGTTGCACCAGATCTAATCTGGATGTCTGCAGCTGGAACAGAGCAGGACTGCACATCACACATCTACAGGCATGAAATCCATAGGCTTTAACCTCATGTTTCCTAATGCTAAAAAACGTCAACCGTTGACAACTCACTCCAGAGGGTCAGGAAAAGATAAACATGTAGATGGCTGTGTCTTTATTTGGGCTTTTGTGTCTGCTTTTCTCCTAGCATTCTCTGCTCTGCCTTACAGCTGTGCAAATATATGGGCTTTTCTTGGCCTGGAAATGATTTGTTTTATTTCCCAGAAGATCCAGTAGACAGAGCCCTTGGAATGTACAGAGGAGATGGAATAGAAGAGTACTGTGATAACAGTGTTCAGAGTTTGTATTGTGTGCAGACAATGTATTTAAGCATTATTTTTTATACTGGAGGATAAGAATTCTTTTGGTTTTGGTTTGTTTCTTTGGTTTGTTTTTGGTTTTATTTACACTGTGACAACAAAGATAGATTGAAACCCTCCTTGCTCATTTCACTTCCAATCATTGTATAATAGCCCAAAGTTCTGTGAATGAACCTGACAACATATAAAAGCTTTTTTTCTTTTTTTAAATCCTAATTTTTAAGAGTCTTCCCCTCTGCACAATTTTCATTGCCTGTTTTTGCTCTTGTGCTGTACTGGTCATTTTGTGACTGCCCAAGGTCCATTTGAAAGAAAACCCAAACAAGTGACACACCAGTGACAGTACCAAATGGCAGTGCTACAAAGGGCTGAATCAATTTCTCATCCAGGTATGCTCTGTTTTAAAATCGTTCACCAAAAACAAGATGAGCATGAAAATCTGTTTGGTTTTATACTTTTGAATGGGATACAGGAACATAATGTGTTGAGGGAGCATTGATTATGCCAGGGATTATCCCACTGATTATCTCCTGAGATCCTCCATGGATAACCTGCATCCCATGCTGTAACTGCTGATGAAGCACATCGGGTTTGGAGCACTGAATTTATCACATTTATTTGCAGTGGGGATGGGGCTGCTTCTGTTTTTGATAAACTGGTGAAAATCCCCACAAAGTACAAATGTGTTCTGTTGCCATCGATAGCCATTCTTTTTGTTTGATTCAGAGTGTTTTTCTTGGTACTGAATGCAGCAAATGTACTGAATAAGAAATGCTCAAATGAATCTTTAAACAATCTCTTCCTGTCCTCAGTCTCTTGAAGCTTGAAAATCTTGCAGTTTATTTATGGGCTTGTATATAGCAGCTATTACAATACTTTTTTCTGGACAGCATCATTTTGTCAACAGAATGAAATTTTAATTGAATGAAATGTGAGTTTTAAAAATAGGTAATGTAGCAAGAATTACTGTGCCAGTAAGTAGTAAAATAATTTAGTTCTGTTATTTCCTCCCCCTCAAATAAATAAGAAATCTTAATTTCCTAAAAGGACTCTGTATTTGTTAAGATTATTCATTTGACATGGATTGTAAACAACGGCATAACAGTGAAGGTTCCCAATCAGTGCTGTGGCTGCAATTACACATCAGAGCTTTACTCCTGTGAAGGACCTGCTGTGGGTGGCAGGGTGCCGAGGCAATGTGCAGGCAACATTTCTGTGCTGAAGTTTGTACCCAGAGAATGAAAGTGCTGAGCCTCAGCAGCAGAAAGAACTTCTGGGATCCAGTACAGGCAGGGCAGGGCCAGGTTCAGGCTCAGAGACTGAAGGTTTGGCGCTAGGAACGGTTTCAGTCCACAGCAGGTCAGGAGAGATGGGTTTCTAACTAATACTTCTTGTATGAACACTATTACCCTTTCATCTGAAAATGCCAATGCAAATCCCAGAACGTCACATCTCAATCGCCCCAGCTCCCTCGCAGGGATGCAATCCCGCAGCTCACCTCTTCAAGGCTGGAGCCAGTCCTGGGATGATTGGTGTGTAGGTGTGGTGAAGTGTGGAAAAATGACTGGAGCAATTATATGCTGAAAAATTAAAGATGGGAATTAAGATGAGAAAGGTTTTTCATCCTCTTTCAATAAACCTTCTTCCCTTTGTATCCTTTAAAATCATATAGCAAGGCATACACGAAAGAAAGCTTTCTTGCTATTTTGTGAAACACAGAGGTTGTTAACATGTATCATTCATGACAGAATAATAAATTAGATCATTTTGGCACTGGCTTAAATCATGTTTGCCTTTAAAAATATTTTCATTGTATCTGTGTTACGCTTGGCTGACTTCACGCAGTGTGTCATGGATAGTTATTGCTGTAATTGCCCTTGTCCACACGATTTTCCTTCTCAATAATCCCGTATGTTCTTGGAATTCAGAGGCCATATTTCCTCTTGTCAGGGATGATTACAGCACTAAATGTGCCGCTGACATCAGCGTCTCCACCAGGTGCTGCCACACGGCAGGAGCGCTGAGTCCTGAGGGAGGGCTGAGCTCTGCTCAGGGATCTTCACCCAGCTCCTTCTTTGACTGAAGCTCCGTTTGCTCAGGGTACTTCCCAAGAGAGCTGCTTTAGGCTGTCTCATTTACCTACACCAAAGGCAACCGAAATTTTCTCTCACCCCTGTTATTTTCTGTTGTTAGTGAATAAAATCAGGTTTGATTGGGCATTGTATGTGTTCCTTTAAGCATTCTCTAAGATAAGCATTTGCTGATATCTACTCACAAACTGCGTATAAAGCATAAAACACTTCAAGACAAAAAATACCAAACCAAACAAAAAACCAAACCAACAACCAAAACCAAAAAGAAACCCCCAAAAAACCCAACTAACCAACCAAAAAAAAAAAAAGTGAAAAAAAACCACACCAAAAAACCACCAAAATATCAAATTCTTCCTGGAGAACTTGGGCCTTATATAGTAGGTTTTAGACCACTTAAAATTCTTATTATGTTGACTGTAGAATGTTTCCTTCAGGTATTTTTGTCTCAGATTGTGCACAGGTCAACTAAATGTGACTCCTCTGAGGTGTGATGTCTTCTCACTTAGCCAGTCACGTATCACTAATTTGTCATATTTTGCCACCTCCAAAAAGGAAAGGAAAGAATGAGGGGAGAACACATGAGCACATGTAGCACACCTTTCGTAAAGGAAAAAAGGCAAAGCTCAACCCTCACCTGTTGCCTCCCACCCTCTGTGTCGGTGACTGTGTGGGGGGGCTTTAGGTTGTGAAGATTGGCACCTGCGAGTTATTTGCATGGATAGCTTTTTGCAGCAGCAGCAAAAGCATAATTAATAAAAAAAAAAAATCTGTGGTGAGCTGAATATTGTGCATTTAGATTGTATGTTATGCATTAAAATCTCTGATGTATAGTCAATAGAACCCACTGCCTATTTACCTGTCAAACCAACACAAAGCATGCAAAAAGTATCCCAGAATTAGTCCAGACTATCCATTATTTGGTATTTCACTGCTTGCACCCTCGTCAGGAGTGAACTTCTCCCAGCTGAATCCAGAGACTGCCTGACAGGAGGCGGAATTTGCATCCCTGAAATCTTGCAGGGGGAGCAGAGCTGCTGCTTCTCCAGCCCTCTGTTACCTGCCTTTGTGTCCTCTCTGCACAGTGCAGCTGCTGCTGCTTTCCACAGCTCTCTCAAGGTGCTTCCTCTGCCCCAAACCCACTGAGGAAAATGAATAATCACAGAAAAAGTCACATCAGTGCATTTGTTGCAGACAAAAATCCACCCCAGTGCAGAAGTGTGGGTTTTTATATTGTTTTGGTTTTTTTTTTTTTCAGGAGCGGAGCAGGAATCACCCAGAGCATCACAAATCTGCATTTCTGTATTCAGTTCTATGATGTAGACGGAAAAATAGTGTGAAAGACACTTTCTGGTTGTCTGAAGGCATTTCTGTCAAATTCAGTTATTATTTTGCCCTTGCTGAATAGGCTGCCTCAGACACCCAATGCAGGATACATTTGTGCTCCAGAACAAAATAACTCATGCTGTGCTCTGCCGTCTTAAGAACAGAGATTATTTGGATCAGAGGAGCCACCTAGGAGCACTTCAGTGGACAGAAGGGGTAATAGCTGTGCCATGACTTCAAAAAAGTCACTTCTATGAATAATTTCTCTTGGAATCCACAGCAGTTCAAATCAAACAAACTTCTGAAATCCCACTTATTTTCAGTCTATCATCAGCCTAGAGCCATGAAAGGAGCGGGCAGCTCCAGGTGAAGCCCAGCTCTGGCTGCCTTGTGCAGTCACAGCTTTGCTCTGGGACTGGGGCTGATGGCAGAGCTCAGAGATGTCACAAAGTCCCCAGACGGGCTGGCACAGCAGGACAGCCTTGCCCGAGGCAGCTGGAAGAGAGCTGGGGGCAAGGACAGCCCCTTTAGTCCTGCTCCTGGGACAGAATGCTGCAGCAAGGTTCCCCACCCAGAGCAGGCTCCTCACCTGGAATCCACCTGCAGAGCTCACCTGTGTCTGCAAACTCCCTGCAACACCTTCCTGCCCTTCCCCTGGAGCTCTCACATTTGCCAGAGCTCATAATGACCAACAAAACACTCTGCAGAGCAACTTTTAACAGCCTCTTCTCATTAGGAAAATGATTGGTCCTGTGAACATCCAACTGCAAGAAAAACACAGACCCTCCTGGCTGTGCATCAGAGCAGTAATTTAACAAGGAAAGAGAGATAATCTTCTTCCTCCATAGCAGAGCTTTTCATTTAATAGAGTTATTTTTTCAGATAACAACCTCGGTAATGACACCACAAGAAATGCACACTGGGAAGCTCAAAACAGCTCAACTCTACTTTCTGTCTGTGTACTGTAATTTGTGAGACACTGCACCTTCCCAGTGAGAAAGGAAGAACTTAGAGCTATGGGCCCTTGTTTTCACTGCATAAATAGACAGCATCCTGGTTTTTTAGCAATTTGAGACCTAAATTTCTAACCTGACCATCAGCTGCAAAAAATTTTAATACTTTTTTAACATTTTCAGTTTGAATTGCATTTTTAGTTAATGATCTTTAAAATAAGCACATTCCAAACTTGCAAATTCCAGTTGTCTATTTGGCAATTAAGATTCTTAAAGTGCATCACTACCACTAGGTGCCTCCCACAATCAAGTGCTAACCCAGCTGCCTGCGCCCAGCACCATGCAATGGGCACAGGCAAGGGAAGGTGAACAGATTCCCATAACGAAGGTTATTTCACCCTCCACCACGCAAAGCCAGCAGAGTGCTGTGGGAATGTGGCCTTGGCCAGGCTGTTTTCCACCCTTGACTTGAGGGGGTTTTGCTGAAATACTTCTTGCCCCTGCTCTCTAAGTTTCTCTGCTGTCTCATAACCTGCAAGGGTGCAGCAAATCAAGGATTTATCTGAAGAAGGAAACAATCAATCCTGAAATTCATACCATCTGGATAAACCCTGCCTGAGACATGCACAGCTGTAATTTGCTGTATTTCCATCCGAGTCACAGCCCATTCCCAGGCAGGGGCTGCTTCCCAAGCCTTGCTCCTACAGCAGGTCAGCGGTCTCCATGGAAACCCAAACTGGCAGCAGCACTTAAAACGGATTTTCTTATTAATAATTTCATTGGCCTTCTAGAGAAATAAAGAGGCCCTTCCTGAGGGTTGCTCCCTGACCCAAGCTACCAGAAGAGCAGCTGTTAATTGGCCATTTGCCCAGGCCAGCACCTCCAGTCTCTGGCTGGACTCCAACTGCTGCCACAGCCCCGACCCTCCTGGTGTCCCCCTGGTTCCCTGTGGGCCTCAGCCGATAAAGAATTAAGTTTCACTGCTCCAGGAGCCAAGCACCACAATAACAAGCATAACAGGAGTGCCTTGATGGATCTACTGGATGACAAATGCACCCTGATGCATCTCAGTCCAAAATTCATTCACTTCTCTTTAGCAATTGAAGACATCAGGAGATTTAAAGACAGAACAGTAAACTGTGCCCTAATCTGTGAAGTGTTCTCTTGAGAGGTTTTATGTGCAGTATTTACAGTGTTCACATGCTGTTAATTATTATTATAAATACAAATAATGCTCTTGATGACAGCAAAAGTTTTAGTACTAACAGCAGTAAACTTTGGATCAGACCTTGACCCACACCAGTACTACCAGAAAAAGCCAATTTTCATTAACGAAGGGAAAGACAACACTTTAAAACAAGTCAACGTAGCAGCCAGAAATGAAGAAGATAAAGGGCTTTTGTTTCTGTCTTTTCTACAGGGTACAGATAGCTACCAAATCTTTTTTGAAATACCATATAATTCAGAACAAAATAATAAAAAAAAGATATCCTCACAATTTACCAGACATTATATTCCTGGAAAAAGACAGTCCTGGTTTACGGTCCAAATTCCAGATAAGAACTGACAGCAAAGCAAACAGAATGAGAAAAGTTACTTTATATAAGGAAAGTGGCAGAAAAGAGCACGTGCTTGTTATCTTGCTCAGAGCAGCCCAGTTCTCTGTCAGAAAAGGCAACATTTATGATCAGCCCCATGAGAAAAGTAGATAAAAGAGAAAAATAAGAAATGAAAGGTGGCTGGGGAGAGCGGAATCATTTTCCCTCCCTTCTGTCTGGAAGACTAAACTGAGGGAAGGCCAACATGTTTCATTTTCTGTATGCACAGGTGCACTCAAGGAGCTGAGGAGGATCTTTCCCTTCCTTCTCTCCCAAGAATTTCTGCCCTGAGAAAGGTGAATCCTTCGAGTCCTGAGATGCTGAAACAGACATCCACCACCCAAATCCACTCTGCAGGCTGGAGCAGCAGCACCTGAACCTGCCGAGAGGGCAAAGGGCAGTGTCAGGTACAGGCACGAGCACCACGCCAGGACTGGGGCTAGAACAGAATAGAATCCTTTGCATAAACTGAAAATTTGCCTCTAACTTTGACTGAAAGCTTTGATTGCATCACAAAAGCTTGTGTACCTATTGCTCTTGACTGTTCATGGACTCCAGTTCTAGAAAAACTCCAAAAAGGAAAAAGTTGCCTTTTCTCCTCCTCTAGATGAATCAATTCTGTGAGACAAATGGACTGTAACAACTTAAATGTTTGGCATTATTACACTGGTTCCCTTTTTTCACTATTATATGTATTCCTGATAAACTTGCAACAATTTTTCCAATCTTCTCATTACTGCCAGCTGTAACACAGTAGAAGTTTCCCTCAAAATTTATACCCTTAGGATATTTGCTGCTGATAGAACCCTTTTCCTTACAGTTGAGGAAGAATTAAAGACTTACATCCAGCTGAACAGAAATGAGTCATACACTGCTGTCAGTCTGTCTGAGGAGTGATTGGTAACTACCATTTCTCTGCTTCTCATTCAGGCAGAAATCATTAGAAAAGATTTAATCAAGAAAGAGTAATGAACTTCACAGAAGCTGGCCAGACAAATGAGAAAATCTCTTGACTTCTGTTAAAAGATGCCGGATTTTTTGAGTTCGGCCCTACATTTTTTATTGAGTTAATGTAACCTCAGTTGTCTATTTCAGCTGAACTCCTGTTTCCCAGCTATAAGTCAAATTCTAAGCCAGATGCAAGCCTGCCACTCTTTAGAGACTTCTGTGTGCACATGGGTATATATCAGTATGTCTATACACCTTAAAAGATATGATCTGAAAATCCGAGCTGTTTTGGCTACCTCACATTTTCATTACCTTTAATTTTCTTGTCCCACTTATCTTCCAGTTAAAGAGAGGACGGTGAAGCAGAAGAACACGAGTTGCCATCAGGCTGTAATAATTTGGTACTGATTGTTTACAGGACCAGAATTTTCAGGGTTGAAATATTTCTCTCACAGAAAGGCTACAAACATTTTGGACAAATATAATCACTGATGTTATTCAAAGATAAAAATACTGTAATTAATAGTACAAACAACAGAATACCATCCCATTTTAGCAGATAAACCCTCCAATTTGAAGCATAATGGAGTCAGTTTGTTGAAAGACTTCCAGTCATTTCAGTAGGGTTTGTGTCAGGTCTTATTCTGGAACTGGCTGAGACATTGACATTTATTAACTCCTTCAGAGTAACTCCTGATATTCAGACTATCTGCTGAAATCTTGTCACAAATGTTCACAGTTTGCCATTCCCACATCATTTTTAGTTGTATGAGTCAGGTGGCAGCAATTAACTGCAAAAATATTGAAGACTTACAAAAATGGAATATTGTAATAGGTTATACATAGCGCCAGCTAGAAAACACTTAGTCATTATTGGGTCTGCTTCCTCATTTGACAGAACTCATGATGAACTAGAAATATGTGCATCCCGCTTGGCTTCTGGTGAAAGAAAGCAATATTGGAATAAATCACCCCCACACTTTCATGCCTACTTTCTGTGTTTAGGTCAAACACTCAAATGTTCTTGGGGGACAAACATAGCCACAGACCCTCTTCAATCAAAGCCTGCTGCTGAGCTGAAGTAAATGATGTGCTACTCTTTTGTTCAAATTGTTCATCTCAAGATACATTTGTTGTTCACTAGCTACCAGCAAGGAGTCCTGAGCAAGTCATTACTGTTAAAGACAGCAGTTTACAGTATGTGCCATTTCACTTCAGAAAAGAAAAAATACAAAGTCTTTCTACAGAAATGTAATTTCAGAATGGAAATGTAAGAGGAAGAAAAATATTTGTGGAAATCAAAAACAGATACTGTGTCTTCAGAGTATTTCTATCCCATATACGAAAAGAGTTCCATTCTCTATCTCAGTATTGTCTTTTCACATCTCCTGCTGTGAACCTTATTCCAAATCTGTACCACACTGATCCATTGTCTGTCTAATGAATACATAAGGGACATTTCCAGTAAAAATGGGAACAGTGAGGTGAAAAAACTAATGTTTTGTAGCCAGGTATATGTCTCTGAAGTGCAACCTCTCCCTCATACTGCATTCCATGATGAAGAAAATTAGGAAATTTCAGGGAAAATGCCCTAACCTAAAACAGAACAACACAAGGTACACAGTAGTCCATTATCAGAGTGGCAGTGATTTTTCAACACATTAAACAAGTCCCTGATTTTCATCTCTGTTTTAAACTAAAGAAGTGGGAAAAGAAGTAAATGCTCCAGTACCCTGCACAAAAAAGTGTACTGAGACCCAACCTAGACTTAAAAAAATCAGGTAAAGGTGCCCTGTCAACCCTACAAAACCCTTCAGAGGCAAAGCAGAGCTCTGCAAACAGCCAAATGTTAAAATAACAATCTAAAAGCTATTTGTTATCAAGGCAAAGAACAAGCAGCTTTTTTGGCTCGACGACTTTCTACCCGGCAGGCAGGAGCAGCCAGGACGACCAGCACCACAGGGAGCTGCAGGAGCATGACAGGGAGCCAGGATCACTCAGATCAGCACCCCGGAGCTGCGGCTGTGCGGGCTTTGGCTCCTCCCGCGGCCCTAAGCAGGGCGGTGGGGCGGAGAGCGGGACCGAGCCTGGGCTGCTTTGGAGCCCTGGGCGCTGCCGAGTGTTGGACACGCACAGCTCGCACCTCTAAATGAGACAGGAATGGGCGCCAGGGTCAGCTGGTGGCCCTGGAACCCAGGGCTCATACCTTTAAATGAGAAATGAATGGGCGCCAGGGTCAGCTGGTGGCCCTGGAACGCAGGAGCACAAGGGCCGTCACACACTATCAAAAACGGGATCAGACCTGCAACTGCCTTCAACACAAAAGCTTTATTGAGGCCTAGACAGCGAGCGTTCGCTGGCATGGCGTGCATGCCGCCGTACGCCTGCGCCGGTCTCCTCGTGTGGCTCGCAGTCTGGGAAGGCAGCCGGGCGGCCCCGCAGGCGTTCCTCGGTGCCGGGCCGCTGCTCGGGCGGAGGCAGATCTCTCCCGTGCAGTCGCTGGTGCCAGGGTGGCTGCAGCACAGCGCCTCCAAAGCACGGCCCCTCCAAAGCACGGCGACCGCAAAAGCACGAGACCTCTGAGGCAGAACAACGGGAAGCCCCTCAGAGTGCGGCCTTTTATACTGTTCGGCGGTCCCCTCTGATTGGTTACTTCAGGATCCGGCCTCTCATTGGTCGAAATGCGGATCCAAACCGTGCTCTCTCCCATTGGTGGGTTCCAGGTTCCCACGCCCTGATAGGCTCCCGCAGATCCCTGCACGGGGCGGTGTCGGTGCGGGAACTTTCTCGGAGCAGCTTCGCTCCGCCTCGGGGAGACGCGGCCGGGAACGTAAATCCTTATACAGCCCTTAGCTGAAGCAACAGCGATTGCAATCAACAGTTAACAGTGAAGCCGCTTAACAACTAATTAACAGTTAACAATAGCTGAACATAATATCCTTTAAGAACTAATTCTTAACACACACCACAGGCCCAGCATTCCCTTTCTGGCCTGATTATTTTTCCTGTATGTACTTCCCTTTTCAGAACAGTACAAGAGCAAAGAATCGTTCTTCATTTGCACCAGGATAAAGGCATCTGATTACTTTCTCTGTACCCTAATTGGACCTATTCAATAAACACCACAAGCACTTCAGCGGTTTTTGCTGAACCTGAATTCGGGCCTAACCTCGGGAGGCATTTCGTAACACACTGCTGAGTACTTAAGCTCTGTGTTTAAGCAGCCAGCTTCAATTTTTCTCATGCCATTGCACTGAGCACCACAAGGTCTAAAGGATTTGAACAGCTAAATCCTGCTTTCATAAGTGACTGGGCAGCCCAAAGGCCAAGGAGTGAAAGGCACTGAACAGGTCTCATAGTCTAAATCACAAAGGCACGGACATTAAAACATCCTTAACTCCTCAAATGCGAATGAGACCTAGAAAAATGTTCAAACAGCAGCTATAGTCCAATTACTTTCAACAAATGCTTTTGAAGATACAGCTGTGTGCCTCATGTCACTAATGATGTGACTTAGATTCCTAAATCGGCTAGAAGCTTTCACAAATGCTCCCTTTTTTCTTTCTTTAAAACACAGTTTATAATAATAATGGGTTGGGGGGGCACATCTAACTTAACAGTTGTTACTTATTTAAACTTTTAATGTGTTATGTCGTTGCACAGTTGCAGGCAGCTATTGCTTGGCAGCAACAGACTTCCCTTTACCAGAGATTTCAGTGCAATATTTCTTTTAATATTTGAATTTTTGTCTCTGAAACAATAATGGTCTAAATTATTTCAGGTTTCTCCTTGCATCCCTGCAAAAGGAAATCTCACTCAAGTCAAAATGGTTTTTATTGTCCATTGATCTATATAACCAAAACGTACAGCAACTAATTTCCCAGATTAAACTAATAAATTAAGATTGCCTCGCTAGGAACCTGACTATGGCAAAAAAGAGGCAGTAAGGGAAAGAGATTTATTGAGATGAAAGAAATCTCCATTTTAGCTGCACTTTCATAGCTCCTTTGGTCAGGATTAGCTGACAGTTATCAGAGTCCAAGATAAAGATATATAATGTTTAGAAATGGCACCTAAGCTATTATTCCAGAGAACAAGCATAGTGTGTTATTAATCTTGGGTTCTTAGCCCAACTAAATTACTGTCAGTAAATCAGTAATTATTTATGGAGCTTCTTCACAGTGAGTAACTAAAGGACTGAAATTGTTTATCACATAGTTGCTCTGCAGAGTAAATCCGATAAGACTTTTTGCTCACATGTAGTGTATGAGGGTACTCTTGCTTGGGGAACTTCTGTTGTCACATCGTGCACAGGGGTCTGTTGTTTTCTTGTGTTCAGCACAGTATTTGAGTGAGTGTCAGCAGGCCCTGCTAATGTGAATTCAGCTCCTCTGTGCATGAACACAGCAGAACTGGTACCTACAGAAACCTGCGGGTCCCACCAAGAAATCTCCTGCACAATAAAATCTGGTGTACAGCGTTCCCTGTAGCAGCCATCAGCACCCACTTCTATGGCTGCAACGTGGCCGAGGCTGAAGCCAGTTCCTGGTGAGATGGGGGCATCTTCCATCTCTATTTACTTACTCTTAGCAGCAGCCAGAACAAAATTGAAGAATCTGTTGATTTGACAAATTTGCCATATACAGGATTAAGTCCATAGCTCTTGAAGAGTGTAAAGAATGAATTATCCGTACTACTCACAGGTTCCCAGGTTATTGATCTGCTGCAAGCCAGAGAATTAAAAATAATGTGAAATTCAGCAGGGTTCAATATATCTATTTTTAGTGTTATGGCATTAAAAGCAATTTCTACACTTATTATTTTGAGCAGATATATGTAATAAGGAAAACTTCAGACTGTCAAAGGCTGAAGGTGATTAAGAAATGGAATTTGGGGGGTCAGATGAATTAAAAATCCTATAGCAAGGTCTTGTAACTAGAACCTGCAACAAGTCAGAGAATCTAGACGACCTTTTTTTTGCAATACCAAATCTGTTGCTGTTTCACAGGAAATAAAATCATACCAGAACTGCCCTTGCTGAAGGAGGTCTAAACAGGTATACTGTTATTGTTCACACATCTGGATACCCTCAGAGCCAGGACAGGGAGAGGAGGATTGCTGTACTACAGGTGTGTGCAACAGAAGTATTGGCCTGATGGTATTTTTGTGCCTTTTTGAAAAAGAATAATAATGTTTTCTAATCACAAAAGAACAGTCTGGAGACTATATAGACATGTAGTAGATCAAAATCCATAGCGAAACTAGTGGAATGCCTGGAATAACATCTAAATTACCAGTAGGAAAGACTGTTCAAGTACAGTGAACTCCTAAGAATTTCTCTGCAGAAGGCAGAACGTCCTGGAGGCTTTGAAGATGTGGACAAGGCTTCTTAGTGCGAGCTCCAAACCTTAGAACAGTCTCTCTAAAACCCCTGCAAGCTTCTAGTTAAAGAGACTCCCTGTTGCCCTTCTTTTCAAACCTACAGTTTACTGCAGTGAGAGGAGGCCAGGAACTCCTGAGGGGAGCCTGCCAGGACCTGGAATTGCTGCAGGGACTGACGCCTGCCATTCGCTTGGGTTTTGCTGCTCATTGCTAAGAAAGTATCAGAGGGCATTAGTTCTGCTCTGCAATCATGACAGCTACTTTGCAGCCAGGATTTAGGAAACCAGCAGCATCCTGCAGAAGCCAAGCTGGCACAGCTCTTGGGAAGTCTTCCTAAAGGCCTTCTACGTGAAAGGGGGAGGGAGGGAGAAAATCATCTGGAGCTGATTAAAGATTTTAGATGGGGCATAAGTGAATAATAACCACAACAGAACGCCGCACGTGAACAATTCTGCTCCGTGCAAAATCCTCCGTGTGTCTGTTAAACATTTAAACACTATGCACTTTTCATTTACATTTAAATTAAACTGGAGTCGTTCAGTTTGAGGCAAACACCCATGGAAGGTGTTGAAAGAGTTTGCAGCACTTTCAAACGAAGATAATCACAGCATCATCCTGCAGAAATGTTCCTGGAAACTGCAGCCCACTGCGATTTCTTCAGAGCTCTAATTGGTGTGCCCTTGCCTCTATTATTTCATTTTGCTCAGCATGAGCATAACCAGGTGCTGGGTTTTCAGAACAGAAAAAAGTGGTGCTTTAGATGTGTGAACGTGAAGGGTTGGAAACACGATAAAACCAATTCCCCCAGGCACTGATGAGAGATCAGATGAGAGAGGAGAGAAAAGCTAAATGATACATGTAAAACTATTGTCGTTGAGGCAGCTTACAAACCTCGGGAACTGGAGTACACCCCAGTCAGAACTGACTTGAATTTACAATTCATTACAAAATGAGAATTCAAAGGGGGTTAAAAATGGGGTAAAAAATATTTCAGTTGTGTTCAAGGCAGAAAGGTCCATTTCCACATAAAATGAAGTTTCCAAATGGCTCCACATTGAGAATAAAGTGAGGAACCAGTGTGGTGTCACACAGGAAGGTTTGCAAACACCACCAAAACTGAGTCTACTCACAGAAATATATTTGGGGCTAACAGGAAGGGAAGCAGAAATGGAACCCCCTTGAGCTGATCTGCTCTTGCCTGTACCCTGCTGTGAAGAGCAGCCCAGCCACACTTCCAGGAGAGGTTACCTCAGTTACCCACAGGTGTGGTCCCTGGACTCTCAGGATGCCATCAGGACTCCTGGACATTCCCTACTTAACCTTTTATTTCAGTGCTGCCGTGTGCATTCACTGCACGGTTTCAAGGAAACAAGGACTCTTCCCACGCAGGTGCCCGACATCGATGTCTGTCTGCAGTTCAGAGCAGGAGCTGAGCCCCAGGGCTGTGTGGCCTGGAGGGACGTGTTGCTCTCTGACCCTGGACAAATCTCTTCTCTTTCAGTTACCAGGAAGCCAGAGAAATTTGAGGACACCTTTAGCAACCAGTCCACATTCTGCATATATTCACCTTCAGGGCTGAGGCTAAATTCAGGGTCATAGCTAAATTCAGATAGCAGAGCAAGAGGAAAATCAGAAAATGTGTATAATTACCTGCTATTTTAGTGAGCATTTCTGGCTGTAAATCTAATCAAAAGAATTATACATACTGGGGAATACACATAGCAGAAAACAGCCTGATTAAATGTAAATGGTGCCATATCCTACCTGCTGCTGAGAGCAAAGAGCTGCAGACAGCCTGGCTGCTGTGATCCCTGGGCCTGCTTTTACCTCATAACTCAAGATCTTCGATGCACTGAAGCATCTCACACTGGCTCAGGCTATGCAGTTAACTAATTTAACTGACATTTTATTTTAATTTCTTTGGTACAAGATCAGCCCCTCTTGTTCCTCTGTGCCGTCTCCGAGTACAAAATATTATCTTGTCTTAATTTAAATTACTATAACAAGCCCATTCCAGGTATAAATTCTGGCAAAAATTCAGATCTTTGCAGAAGGCCGGTACAACATTTGTTAAACCCCACTTAAACTTCATGAAGGTTTGAATTGGATTTAACAGAGGCACAGAATCTGCTACAGCTTCTGTTCAAAATAGATTGCACAGGATCCTTTGTTGCTGCTGCTCCTCTCCTGCCTGTGAACTGCCCACAGCTGAACATCCATTCTTGAGCAGAAATCTAGAGGTCTTATGAAAATTTTTATTCAAGTCACATAAGGAAGAAAGATCCAAGCAAGAAATAAAATGGTAGATGAAGTGTGCTTGATTAGATAAATTGCTTGAACTACTATGATTACCAAACAAATCCATGCCCAATTCCAAGTTTACTTTAGACAAATAGCCAAGAGTTCTCTGTAATCAACATCCTGAGTTATTCAGTGAGTTCCAGACTGATCTGCTCAGAGCTTTCTACAAGAACATTATCACTCTATCTAAGCCATATTCTTTAGTTTTCAGTCCTAAAGCTATTTTTCTTCCAAATATAATTGTCTCTGTTATAAGGATTCCCCCCCCTCGCTATCTGTAATTACAGTGTAATAAAATGTATTTTATTTAACCTAAATAATCAGGAAATGATCACAAGTCAGCGAAGAGTTTTTAAACAGAAAAGAAAAGGGCTTTGAAGGAGGAGAGGCACAGGATTTAGGGAAATGCTCAGAGCGGAGAAGATGCAGAGCTGGATGTGGGATGAAGGAAGGAAGGGTTTTACTAGAATCTTGGATGTATATTTGCCAACAGACCCAACACTCTGCAGGCCAGTACAGTGAGAAAAAGCATGATACTAAACACTCAGCATTGCATTACAGTTAAAGAAGCAAAATTGTATTTCTACAATTGCTTGCCAAGGTGAAAAGAGGTTTGTTATTTCAAAAATATGAACTTCCCCCAAGACAAATCAGCTGAGGAAAAAGTGCAACCAAAATCGATTTTCTGGTGGACAGAAAGACAATGTATTTATGTTTCAGATCTGGCAATTTTGTTCTCCCACCTTCAATTATCCATAATCCTCCCCCCACCTTTAAAGGTAAACAGAAGCTTTTTGTTTTACAGAGATTTGTTTTTATACTCAGTCTCCCGACAAGAAAGGCACCTGTAGCTCTGACAAACATCTCTGGGCCTCCCTAATCAGTGTTTTTGTTTTCTCTACAGCAAATTTAATACAGAGGTTGTAGGGAGAGTCACGGAGACAGATGACCCTCATTTAATGACAAATAGGAACAACATTGGGCGGCTCAGCAGAGGCTGCTCCTCGCTGATTAAACGGCTGCTCCAAGCCCAGCTGAGGTGGCTCATTTGTAAGGGCGAGATGGGAATTGAGCATTCATGTCCAGTTAGCCTTTGGTGTGCCTACTTAGTCTCACAGCACAGGCTCCAATTAGTGACATCAATCATCTGTCCCAAAACTACTATCTCACAATGACCCCCTCGTTTTTGATCAACCACAGAACAGTCCTAGCTGGGAGCAAACAGATTGTCCTTCTCACATCTGGAGTAGGGCTTCAAATAAAATTTTTTGTAGGCAAAAAGTATTTTTGACAGATATATTTGATACACAATCTGAGGGAATAAAAAGTTAAGAAATGTTAAGAATAGAAGTGCTGGATCTGTTAATTAAAATGGGCTTTGATGAATACAACTATCTATGAAACAAAGGTGTGTAATAAGGAGAGATAAAAATACAGTGAAAACTACATGATAAAGCTGAAAGACTGCTGGAATGATGGGCTAAAACACCTATAGGTAGCTGAGCCCAAAGAACTGGATGTCTTTTGTTTATCAGCATGCTTTGGAGCTATTATAGAGAGAACAGAATCTGAAGATTAAACAACCAAAAAAACCCATACATATTCCTCAGATGTTTTTAAAACCTCTCTTTCAGCTTGGAACACGGCATGAGTGTGTTACTGCAAATTCATGCCATCATTTCTTTGTAGGCCAGCCAGGAGAAACACTTCATGATACGGACTTACCCGGAGTGTGTACTGCTAAAAACCCAGAAACCTGAAATCACAGCTGTGCAGGTTATCTACAGAAACAAGAACAGCATGTTTCTGAAAACAATGGGGTGTATTCTCTCCTGGATTTCTAGTGTATTCCAAAATGTTCCTCCAAACTCTTTAATTCTGGGACACCCTCTCCCCCTGCCCCACTTCGCTCAGCTCCAGGGACGTGTCTGCCAGCACATTTGCCTCAGGGAGAAAGTTCCCCTGCTCAGGAAGGGTTTAGCATCTCTTCTTTCCTTTTCTACTAAAACCAAAATGCCCCATCTCCTGGGTTCTCATTGATCTCATTTTTGAAATAATGCATCCACACATTGAATACTTTGGAACAATCTAAATGCAGACCCCTTTGACTTTCTTGTTCTACTTTTTTAACAGCTACAAATATTAATAAGGTGCACTTTAATATCTCTCAAGAGCTCCTAGTGTATAAAATAGAACTCTACCAAAATTCCCTGAGACAATTTTTAGGCCTCAGGAATGGAAACCTTGCTGGACCTTGGCTGAAAGCCTGGCACTAGAGTGCTGACGGTGCTGTGGGGAGTGCCAGATGATTCCTCTGCCTACTCAGTCTTAACCTTCAGGTCTCCTGCACAGCAGTGAATCTGTGCTCTTCCCTTGGCAGCAGAAGGGCTCATAATCATGTTAGAAAGTGAGGGCTGAGGAAGTCCATTTTAAACCACAAACCACCATTCACTGCTGCAAATCATCTCCTGGTAACTGATGCAAATGGGTCCCCAAAGATGTATTTACTGAACCAGACAGCTGTACAGGAAAAGAAATGGCAGCTTACAGTTTCTGCCCGTAGGTGATGGTGAAAATGAGTTGCTTTTCATAATTATAGCAGTGCAGATTTAAAGGAGAGGAGAAGAAAAAATTTCTTTGCTGAGGTTTAAAACCAGTGACTGTATCCCATCCTGACACTGGGCAATAGGCCAGGCTATCCAGGAGTGCTGCCTAACTCACCTGTGGTGCCAATCTGTATCAAAGGCATTTCTTGCAAACAGAGAGGGTTATCAAAATGCAGTTCTGCAAATCAGTGAATTTAAGAAATGACGAAATAATGTCACAGATGAAGCACAAAGTGGTTCAGCCTGTGCCTGCACGCACAGCTCCCCTGCAGTGGGAATGGCTCACAGACACTGTGCAGTTCTGCAGCCTTGTGTTTAAAGCCAGTGCAGCTCAAAGCAAAATCTTTGCTTGAGCCCTTTTCCATCCCCAAAACAAAGTGTCAGGAGGCACAGGGGGAAGAAGCCTTTGCTCCTTGTGTATCCACCTCTGCTGAATTGAATTCAGAACTGAATTCTTTGTGTGCCACTTGGACTGTTGCAGCTTCACTGCCTGGTGCTGAGAGATGCAGCTCTTCTCCCTTTTAGAGGAGCTAAGTTTCCAAAGGTGAAAAAGTCGTGTTTTGCTGGAAATAAACTTGACAACATTAATCTTAGTAAAATGCATAAGGACTGAATAATAAAGAATTGCATACGCCATTGTTTTATCACCAATATAATGATCATAAATTATTTTCATTTATCTTTTAAAAGTGCTTTTCAACTTCTTGGCCTCCAAAGTGCTCTATAATCACTGATTGTGGTTCTGAATTTATGAAGCATTTAAAATAATGCTCAGCTCTTGGCACGTTTCAGCTCACCTGGAAGGGGCACGGTCATTTTGGATATGGTTAATTTGCACTGAGGCTGAGGCCTTGCTGCATCAGACCAAAAGCCTCCAATGCCTGAGATCATTTGGCTGCAGCTCAGATGCTGAACAGGATGAAGGGGCTGTGGGGAAAGAATGGGAACAGGATAATGCACAGAACTGGCTGATGCTCTGCACTTCTCAACTGAGCTTTCGCTGGATTTTTCTTTCTGAACTTTCTACACAAACTCTCACATCTCTGAGCCTTTTCTTTGCAGGAACCCGGCAGGATGGGCAATCCTTGACCCCTGAGATGTCTGTGTCAAGCAGTGGAAAAAGCTTCTAGACTCTCACTGTTCAGAAGCACAAATAGATCACACACCCAATACACAATAGCTACACTAATTTGGAGAGCAAAATGCAAAAACAATTATTTGCTATAAATATTTAATATCCTTAATGCTTCCAACAACACTTCCAACACGTCCAACATTTACTCTCTCTTTTTTTTTCTCTTCAACTCTTGGCTTCTGCAAATGCTAAAAACCAGCTGTGGACCATGATTACATCAAATTATTTTGCTGAGTAAACACTGGGTCAATCCATTTTCCAAACATGTCAACAGAAAATTTTCATGTTTCTTTTATAGAGTACGAGGCTGTTTCTAAAGCAATTATAGTCATGACAGTGATGGACTAAATGTATCTCATATTTTTCTTTACATTTTTAGGATTAGTTTGACTGAAAAAGTCTGAAAAAACCCAAGGCAACTTCAAATACTCGTCTTCTGACCTTATTTTGCCAAAATTAATTAGAACCAGAAAGCAAACTGTTACTTGTTTCCTTACTGGTTTTTGTTCCTGTCATGCACTAACTGAAAGACAAAAGGAATTTGATTCTTTGGGAGTCCTAAATCCCAACTCCCTTCATCAACTAGTGCTTCAAAGGCTAGCAGCTGCTTTGGGAGCAGATTTAGAAGGAGTGGTAAAGGTTTTGTGTCATTTGCATTTTAATATCAGGTTTGTCTACTGTTTTTTAAGCTGAATTATGGGGATCCATTCTCTGCACTGTCTCTGTAACTGGGCTTCCTTTCCTTTTCCCCAGTTGTTTCCATTCAAATCCACTGCAGTTCTCCTGACTTCACTAGCAGAAGAAGAAGGGGCTTTTAATCTCTAGGACAGTTTGTCTGTCTGTGAACACAGCAAGGGGTAAATAATTTCTGAGCTCCTTGGTGAGAAATGTTGCTCATGAAAACCAAGGTGGAAATCTTGAGGAAATGTAAAGATGTTTTTGAGCAGGAGTTTTTTGCTGGTGGACATCTCCAACATCAATGTCCAAGTCTGGCTCTCTGAGCCATACAGGTGGCAGAGCCTGCAGGTGCAAGGAATTGTTTCTTTGCTAATGCATGTCTGGATATAGAATTGTGCCTTTATCTGTAATCTAAGTAGTGTCTTCTGAAAACAGTCTGAGGAAACCAGATCTACTAACTGTAGGAGTAATTGGTATGCATTATAAAGGAAAAAAATCAAAACCCATTTCAAATATAATTTCAACTGCACTCTAGCTCAGGCCTTAGGGAAAGAAAATTCTAAGCCTTACTTGCAATCTTCCCTTATTTTGAAGAACATTTCATTGTGGTTTCAGAATTATTTGCAGCCCCCATTAATCTGGTGGGCTCCCAGGTGTATTCCTAAAATGTAGTTACATTAGAAACAGCTAGGAAACTGCATTTTGTATGTTCTGGTGGAGGGAAATGCATGGAAAGTTTCCTGGGGCTTAATTTCTCATATTTTCATATTTGATACAACTTTATAAGCATTTAATGTGGTTTTAACCCTTGTTTAATCAAGGGTTTAATGAACTATCTTCTATTATTTTTCAGCCTTTTGTCCATATCTTTAATTCAGTATAAGGCAGGCTACCTTGGCATTTTAGGCTCTATTATTTTTATGACAAAGACAGAAAAATGCCTGGGATAAGGATCATCTTTCTCTAATGGGTAGGAACTGGCCTCTCCTGTGTTAATCATGGGAGAAAAGGACTCAAACAATTCCCTTCAAATTAGGTCTTCTAGCATAGAGAACTTTATTTAAGAATATACAGCCAAATTTCTCACCTTCATCCATTGGGGGCTGAACTCTTTATTGCTTCTTTAGAGACCTTTAGAATATCACTATCTTTTGTACAAAATCCCTTTCTCACTGTGTTGGCAGCTTAAGAGGATCAGGAAAAGCAACAAATCATTTACTCCCGCTTTAATGCTCCTTTAAATGGTCAGAAAGGAGTTTCAGTGCAAACTACGGTCAGATCTATTGCTGCTACCCAGTAGCACATCATGAAAGGAGACATATCTAAGATTAAAAATAATAATCATAAAAATCATCCATGGAAAAGAAGCCATCTAAAGTTGCTATTCAGTGGCTGGCACAGAAAATGCATTCTCTACCTGAGACTAGTAATGAGTCATCCTGGCAACTTGAAATGAAAAGCATATCGAAGGGATATTAAAAATAAAAGAATTTAGAATCTGAAAATAAATAAATATGATGATTCCAGGCAGGTAAATACTTCAGGAGATTACTGAAAAAGATGGGATTAGTATCAATCTTATCTCCAAAGCAGAGGAGTTAAAAGTACATCTGGAAATCTGCTGGTGTTATTGGTATAAAAATTCATGCTGGATGTCAGACAGGGGATTCAAAACAGACCTCGTTATTTCCCNAGGTCTGAAAATAAACAAGAATAACTCAGTGTGTGAAAACATGGACTGGCAGAAATGTAAAAACACAAAATAGAATTCAAGTCTCCGTGACAAATCTATCTACATGCAGGCTTCATTTCACACAGGTTTAGAAATTAAGATTAAGGTGTGGGATGCAGGGTCACAGCACTCTGGGTGCTTTGAAGCAATATATTGAATTACACTGTAGGTCAGATTCCTCCAGAGACAAGAGATAAAGTCATCTTCAAAAACTAGAACGGACATATGAGAAATGCAGGTTAAATAAATCATAACTAGGAAAAAAAAGTAAAGGCAAGAAGAAGAGGCTGTTGGAGAATCTGAATGTGTCACCATCCCAGGGCAGGGCCAGGGGAGGCAAAGCAATGCCAGTGGCTGATTGCCAAGGGTGGCACAAGTTCTGCACATTGCTGCAAGTGAGCCACCACCCTGACTTACCCCACCAGAGAATTCAGGTGTATCGGTCAATCCCAGACAAAAATCCAGACCCCCAGTATCACAGGCTTCTCTCCCGTGGCTCTAGGTCCAGGAGAATTCTTACATTAAAGAAAATCAGATACCAAATCACAGGAAAATTAATCAAGATAATGAGAATGACTGATAATAGAACAGAGCTGTGTTTCTGAGACTGCAGGAACTCAGAGAGAAGGATTCCCAGACAGTGAAACACCAAGGGCATTGCTCCTGCTATAGAAAAGCAGAGGATGAACAGTGCCAGACCATGGTTTTCCCGGGAAAACTCAGCCCAAGTAAGTCAGAGCACAAAGCAGCGTGCTGCAGGACATGAGGGATGTGCCAGCACCTCTCTGCCTCAGCCCCGTGTGAAAGCACTGGTGGATGTGAAGCCAAACCCTACAGCCTTACACAGCTTGGATTTCACCGCAGACCTGGATGCTTCACATTATTTTGAGCTATGCCAGACCTACAGCTGCTCTGGGTCGTAGCAGCAGCCTGAAATAATCCTGCAGTGCAGCTAAATCTGCTTCATTTTATGAAACTTCTGGCAGCAAATGAATACTGTGATGCCCCTGGAAGGTTTTCAGTAATACAGAGCAGTTCAGCACCCAGAACAGCACACAAGCCTTTGCAACAGGCAGGTGAAGTCTCAGTGGAAAAGCACACAACAGTGACAGTGCAACAAAAATAAGCATCTGTCCATTTCTCCATATACTGGTATTATTCCACATAAATCTGTTTAAACGCAGCTATGTTATGTTAATTTCCTCCTAGACTGCCAGCCAAAATCATCAAAACGGGGATTATTTGTGTTTTAACGAATTAGCTATACCCTCTGAGATGTTCTTACATGCATTAAGATCCTATCTGTACAGAATATATTTATCAATCCATGACAGAGTTGTAATTTATTGCAAATTGGGAAAAAGGGTAGCTAACATCCTAAAATAACAATTTCTGCAGAAGGGCTTCTAATCAACATCAAAATCCATGCACTTGAGTTATCCTTGAGGAATTTAATGGGCTTCTTATACTAATGATATTTTTTTCTGTAAAGTTAAAGTAATAATTTTCACATCATTTTAATGTGTTGGTACTGTTCATTAAAGCAAAGATTAAGTTGCCAGATGATAGCGTGCTATTAAGTCTAAAAAAAAAAAAAAAAGAAGAAGAAAAGAAATTAACTATTTTGACACTAATTGGGCATAATTAATGGCTATCTGAAGTGGATTTCCAAGTAATAGTACACAGCTTGTTGACAGCAGGAAAAGAAATTCTACAAGAGCTAATGTGCCAAATTGCATTTGAAGCTCTGTAAAGGTTTGCATGAAATATATGTAAAATCATGTGATGGAAATCTGAACTTCCCACTCTTGTGGCTGCACCATGATCTATCTGTACATATCCAATGATAAATCAACAACTGCTAAAGGCTGCTAAGCAATAGGGAGAAGAAAAAAAATTATAGGTAACTCACACTGTCTGAAAAAAGAACAGGGTAAAACTTTTTTGTAAAGACTTTGTGATGTACTTGTCAAAAACCAGTGACACCTACAGCAATGCCCACTAGGTGTGCTCCTCAGTTCTGTATTTGGAGAAGAAAACTCCGATATGACTGTTCTGCAGCCAGAAGCAAAGGTAAGGGAGCTCACCGGGGGTGGCTGGGTGGGCAGTGCCAGCACTTAACTGGAGAGGACAGAAATGAGTCCTGGTTGTGCCTGAGCCGCTGAGCCCCAGGGCTGCCCTGACCCTCAGGACAAACCGCGAGGGTAGGACAGAGGTCACACAACCAGTCAGGGCTGAATTACAGAGCAGCCAGGCGGCCGTCACACCTTCAAGGCAAACATGGCTCGTACACATTGCCACCAACTGCACAGCTCTGGTTTCCTGCTCACATTGCAGAATACAGGGAAAATGCCCCCAGTGAAGGTGTCTGGGAGCAGGTCACTGCCAGTAGCTCACAAGGAGAAGCCAGGACCCAGGCCCTTGCTATCAAATGTACCAACAGAGTATTATTGTATTGTATTGTTATAGTATTATTGTAGGTGACAGACAGTTAGAAATGCTGGTTTGCACACGGATGATTTTCTCATAGGAATTTCACTTAAGCAGAGAAACATTTCTTGGTTTCAGGTTTTGATGCTGGCTGTGTGCACAAGTGACAGGACACAGGTAACGGGCCTGCATCTCAGAGCGTGGGACAGTAACAGAGGGAACTGGGCAAGATCCTCCAAGTGGGGCCTTGAGCATCTGCTTGAGAATGAATCTGTGGGCCTTGGGTGTGCATTTTGTGCCAGCTACTCAGTTCCAGCAAAAATCCTCTGCTCTTCAGTTGCAAAGATCACTGTGAGCTTGCATGGCTGGAGCAATGAGCAGCACAGAAATTGTTATCTTGTCCAGGCTTTTCAGCTCCACTTTCATGGCATATGATTTTAATATTTCTTTCTAAATTCCTCTTATAACTTTTTTTTCTTTTTAACAGCACAATAATCCATTTCATACCTATTCATCCTTCTGATTATTCTCCTTGTCAGGTACATTTTTACCTTTTGTAGGAATGCCATACGAAAGAATAAACTTAATAATGGAGAACATTAATAAACACCCTTGTATGTCTGGCTCTTTCAACTTCTCTAATCCACACTTTGTTCCCTCTTTTAAGTAAGGTCCCACACAAGACTCACTCAGCTAATCAGAGGATAAACTTAAAAGGAAGAGATGAATAAATCACATTAAACTGGGAAGCAGCCAGCATCTTTTCAAAAAACCAAAGGTGAAATCTCAGCCCCAAATGAAGCTCCTAGGAAAACTCTCCTTGATACCAGGAGGATGAAACTCATCCTGAATGTAAGGCCTTTGTGCCCTGTCACTTTTTGCCATGTGGAATGAGACTTAAGGCTGTATGAAAAAAGAAAGATCCAACACACCCACAAAAACCTGTTTTCCCAGCAAATGCAGCATTATGACTGCTTCTCTAAGGACCCTTGGCTTTATTGGTGATCAGTTTTAAAATGTGCTTACAGAATTTGAAAATAAGAGTTCCTGATCTCCACTTCTCATTGCACCTAATTTCTCTACAAAGTATTTTTAACTGTTTGCAAAATTGTTCCTAAAATGATACAGGAGAGGAAATAAAGGCACTGCTCCCTGGACAGTGAGGAATCTGGTGGAGAGTGAGGAAAAACACAATCCGAGGAAAAACCATTTTAAAAAAGTAATCACTGAATGTTTTCATGCCTGCCAGTTATAAGTTTGATTCAATGGGTCACTAAATTAAAGCAGTGATAAGCAAAAGCAACTTTTTGTGGGAAGAGATGAGAAAAGAAAGCACAAAGCTCTCTGAGACACCGGGTTTGTTAATCATCTAGAGAAAGCAGATGTCCAAAGTGCCTGTTGTCCCTTGTGTGAGCAGCAGCTTCCTTCCTTTTATGTATTTGAGACATGGCTTCAGAGTCCTAGAGGCAATCAATCCGCTGCTCACCAGAGGGACCTGGCCAATTATCAGAAGTATTCAAGCCAGTACTACTAATGAACCCAAAGCTGCCTGGCACCACAACAGCCCCAGGCCATTTGATAACTTGGTACAGACGTTCTGTGAATTTCTGGAAGAATCTTTTTCTTCATATGCTCAGTGTAAGGGAAGGGATGGGGCTTTTCTTATTGATCCTTGAAAAATTGATTTTTTAATGAACACAAAACCCTTTTTCTGTCCTTTTGCAGCCCAAATATCCTTGCCTCTCAAGGAGAAAGAAAATGCTGAACTGATTCAGAAAAGGAGACATTTTTATAGAGAAAGAGACACTTTTACCTATCTTTTAGCACCAATTATTCATATCCAGCTGATTGTTACAGCTTTGGTTCCAAGAGGATGGATTATTACTAAATGATTTATGCTGAAACACTCTTAAAAATGAATACTTATTATAAATTAAATTGAACAAGAAGAGTAGCCCTGTATCTTAGCACCACAGGGGGTCTGAGGTCTCTCCCACTCTCCCACATATTTATCTGTGCAAAGAATTAAACTCTTCTGTAGACCAGATAGTAAAGCAGATCCTTCAGAGGTCTCAAAATATGGCAAATTTAGAAAAAAGTAATCTACTTTTACCTGTGACACATTATATATATTGAAATTTGTATATTTTCTCTTTAACCAGTGTTGATTACTGTTAATTATTTCTCTTTACAATGAAAAACAGAAGTTCTACTCAATTCAAACCTTTACTATCCCAAAGATCGTATCAGATAATATGACAGCAATCTCTGGCTCTTTGGAGAAAGAGGCTCTCAGCAGGATCTTAAGACATCCTGTTACAGTTCAAGGTAATTAATGTTTTCCTGTTACTGATGTACTATGGACCAGAGCAGGCTTAATTAAAACCTTCTGCTATGGACTGCAAAGCTGGATTTTTATATAAGTACGTGGATGAACCACAAGTATTTTTTCATGTCAGTTTTCATTGCTAATTCCTGGCATGTAAATTGGATAAAAGTCTGTCTTCCTTTCAAGTATATTTGAGAACTGTGTTTAAAATACCATTATGAGGTAAATGCAAAAATAGCCAGATTTACGTAGTGGACCTTGAATCAGAGCTTACAAGAACTATATGACTTGCTAATCACCCCTGTAAAATGAATATAAAAAGTGTTAATAATACAGTCAATTCAGAGAGTGACATTCCAGGTAAACCATTAAAAACTTTAATCTTTTCATCTTCCCAAAAATCACCTTTCCATCTCCTGAATTCCCTCAGTGACTTTCTTAAAAATTTGATTATTTCACCAGTTTCTGGTCTTTGTGAGTACAAAATTTGAATTTGCTTTGATTTGAGGTTCAATCCTTCCTGGAGTGTAACCAAAAAGGCAGGACATACATAAATGCCATTCTAATGTATAATACAAAAGTAGAAATGAGCCTAAATTGCCTTAGCACTTCTCTGTAGCTTTCTGTGCAGCTTTAGCAGTTAATTGGGCCGAAAGTGGTTCTCTTTCATTTACAAAACTTTAAGATGTGGTGTGTGCTCTGTTTCTACCTTCACACAAATCTGTGGTTGAATTGCAAGAGCCTTTTACCTCTAGACCACATTTTTTTAATGCAGTGTGAACTCAAAGCAAGCAATGTTTTCCTCTTTTTGAGGGAACAGAGGAGACAAAACCCTCCCTTGGAGATCAGCTTGGCCAGCCCTTGCCTTTTGCATCGAGGCCCAGGTGCGGCTGCCATGGCCAGCGACTTCTGCAGGGGGATGAGGGGAGCGGTGCTGGGCTCAGCTCATGCTTCAAACCCCCAGGGAAAGCTCTTGGAGGAAACCCTAAGCTCCAAAACTGGCAGGGGACGAATTGCAGACACTGTGTACAGCTGCCATCCCACACAAGCTGGACTCCAGACAAGTTGGAACTTGCCACTGAACAACTGGAAACAGGAAAAACTGTATTTTTCAGATGAATGAGATAAGACAAGATTAATGTTTATCTGATTGCTGGGAAGAAAACAGCATAATTTGTTTTCTAGCCTCGTCTATCTTATTAGAGTATTTGCATTTTCTCATGTTTTGATGCTTGTGATTTTCTCCAAGAACATAGAAGTCTGCTGCAGAAACTGGGGCTAGAGGCTGAGAAAAGATAATATTGGAAGGAAGAGCATCTCACCATCTGTCTGTTGTGGGTTTTTTTCCTACACATCATGCAGAAGCAGAGGCCAGTTTTGGATACTTTGATGCTGAAAAGTTCAGAGTTCTAATTCGAAGTTATCTTTTTCTATGAAAAAAATAGCAGATGTTCTGCTAAGTGATGGCAGGATCCCAGAGATCATATTCAGAGCAGGGGCCACAAAGATAATTTAACTAGGATGTCGCTCCTATTGCACAAAAGAGTAAATGAAAGACAAACCAAACTAGTTCTGAAGATCACAATTTAAATGGAGAGAAACAACTAGGATGGGTTCTGTTATCCAAGAATCACTAGGTTCCTTTTCTGCCTCATGTAGCACATGCATCACTTTTTTGGTTTTTTTTTTTTTTGCACAAATGACACCCCCAGGTGTCTTCTCGTTCTACTGCACGGCACTGTTATGGAGGAACCCGTTCCAAGTAGGATTAATCTGAATAATAAGCTACAAACAATTTTTGTAATAAAGCTTCTCCACTTTAAAAGTTTGCACTGCATTGTCCTTTTTGGTTTTCCCCACAAAGTCAATAGTTCTATATTTAAAACATGAAAATGAAGTGCCTGTTCTACTTGAGAAGTGTCAAATGTCAATGCTTCTACTACATGATGTTGTTGTTGCAGTAATTGTCTGCTCACTGTCAGTTTGCTCTTTCCTTTGCACTGTGGAACTCTGTAAAGAGCCTTCCCAACAGAGAAAATCCCTGTCCCAGTCACAGGATTCACCCCGGGCTGCACCACGAGCCATGAGCAGCGCTCAGCAGCCACTCCCCAGCCCTTCCTCTTGCAGCCAAGTCCTGAATGTAACATCACACAGAAGGAGGAAAGTTTGTAGCTGTTAAATAGCACGGACCTTCTTTCAGTCTTTCTCGTGACAATTTGCTAAAGCAGTTCCAGAGACAATGTTTACCTTAATTTAAGAGGTCCTTGAAATACTCTGTGAGAGAGCTCCCATCTCTTCTGTAGTGGCTGCTCATGTGAGAAATACAGCACTGGTACCAGCCCAGCAAAGCCTTTAAGCATATATCTAAGTTCTGTGTTGACTTAAAATAAGTTTCTTGTATGAGGCTGTAAAGCAAGATGAAAAAAAGATCGTCTAGATGGGCAGCAATTCATGTGTTGAGTAGAAGTGAGCACGTGTAAGTAGATCTAAGTGACAGAAAAAGGACGGTACAGAGACAGAACTGCTGTCATTACCATAGCAACAGCAGAACAGCAATTATGTGAAACACCACAGACAGGAAAAAAAAATTACTTATTTTTACCTGGAATCTCATCTTTTATGGCATATTTTCTTTAGTTCTAGATATTACACACAGTGTGTGAATCTTTCCCTTTCTCATACCAATTCAATCATAGAAATGCTTGGGTTGGAAGGACCCCAAAGATGATCTACTTCCAAGCCTGCTGTAGGCGGGGATATCTCCCACCATCCCATGAGCTTCCCTCTAGGAAAAAAAAAATAGGATGCCTGAGTATTATCTTTCTGGACTGACATTAGGGGCAAGTTATGGCCACATAAACCATCAATGACTTAAAATCATTGAGGAAGACCATTTGCTTTAGTAAAGTCAAGTGGATTTATGATGAAATGGAATAGCTGTGAAACAGTTTAGTAAAATGATTTTTGCAATAGCAAGTGCCTCAGCTTATCTTCGAAACTTATTTAACTGGAAAGAGCCTTTTATGGCCACGGAGATTCCAACACATCACCAAAACTGCTGATAACTCCTGGTCTGAGCATGAGAAATGATCCTGTTATAATGCCATCAATCAGTATCTCTCCTTGCACCTGAACAGAGCCCCCTGTTCGTGGCACTGGAGGGATGGTGCTTCCTGGGTGGATTGAAATGAGGGGGGAAAATAGTGCCTGTCAGCATCAAACCGTACCTGTGTAGCACTGCAGAGAGAGAGAGAAAAAAAACAACACCACTCCTTCCTGTCCCTCTGTACTCATTTTTGTCACTTAACCAACTCTCCAGCACGCTGACCTACATCTATTACTGCCTTTCCTGGTTAAGGAAAAAAGACTTCCAAGCCTTTGAATAACAACACGTGAGGTCTGCATTGACTTTAAGTGGAAAATATTACCAACTCTAAACGGTTTAAAACATCCTAACCATTATTAGCCATTTCCATCACTCTTTCCATACTTTGTTCCATATTTCTCACCAAAACAGAACCCATTATATAAGTTTTTATGCCTCATATCTCATGTTCCTTCAAATACATTTCTATTAATTGATTTTTCACTGCCTTCCAAATTTAGCTCCTGCCATTTTTTCTTTTTAGCCCAAAAGTTCTTGCAGTCTGCTGGTTTTGAATTAGTTCTTATTTAACATTTCCAGGTGGTCCATTTGGCTGGCAATAACAGGCATTTTTGAGCAACAGCAGGGAAAACAGGCTCTCCCCAGGGAGCAGCGAGGGACAGAGCAGGAAATGCTGCAGCATTTGCAATGGCCAGGCACCAGGTCTGCACAGCTGCAGTCAGGCTCTGCTTCCTCTGACAGCCTTTTGGGTCAGTACCAGTCCCACAGAATTACCAGCTCCTTTCACTTGCCCTTTGGGGCAAGCACCAAGTGCTCCAAGGAAAAGTGATATTAGCTAGCAATAAGCCTGGGTGGACACAGCTGAGGAGAAAGGAGCGAGTCACCAATGTTATGAATGTTTAGAGTTTATTTAATTACAAAAATGGAAAGCTTCATTGTGAGATCACATAAGATCATATGCTGTAAGTTTATAGAAAAGGGGAGAGCCTGTGGTTCAAGACTGGACAGCTTCTGGCAGAGCTCTGGATCCTGAGAAATATCAAAGAGAATTTGCCTTGGGCTGACACTGCCAGCACGTCCTTTCTCAAAGACTCATCCCACTTCTGTGAGGCAGGGGATCAGGTAGGTGATTTCAAAGAAAATAAAATACTTTGTGTCTACTGTCACAGGATGCCCTGCCTTGGTTCCAGGCTGAGCCTGTCTGTCATACTCTCCAGCAATAAATTCATGCCCTGTCATTGCTGCTGGCACTGTCCAGGCATGGACCTTCAGCCAACCAGATAGCCACCTTAGAGCCTTTTGAAATGTTCCCGGATGAAAAGGAGCCGCGGGAAAAAGAAAGTTAGTTCCTGTTCACCCCACCACGAGGTCAGCTGCCTTTTCTTGGTCTCCTGCCGGACCCACGGAGCCCTCACGTTACAGGAGACAGCCAGCAGACTCCTCATGGCCACAAAAAGCACCAGATCATTTCCTCCAGTACCAAAGCAACCTTGAACAGAACAATAAACCAGCTGCATTTTCAAACCACCTGCAGGCAGCAGGGAGAGGAGGAGAGTCAAGAAGAAAAAAAAATCCTCAAAATTATAATAGAAATATATTTTAGTATAATTCAGAACTGTAATGAGATTGTAAATTAAGATCTGCATAAACATATGGATATTTTCCCAGGGTAAAGAATAATCTTTCCATTTCATTCACAGAAAGGAGTATGTATTTGGGCAGGAAATCATTAGGAATAATTAATTTGTATGAACATACATTGTAATTTTTCTAATTTGGCTTTATAGCATTACCCACTGCAAAATAGCACTCCAAACAAATTAAAATGTTCAATTGCAGCTGCAACAGTAATTTTTGGAAAGTACAACATTAAAATGCTCACAAGGTCAAGGGAATCAGAGGCACCTGAAAGAGGCAGTGAAGCTTTAAAGTACCCAGGAAGCTGGGAAATTACACACATAGACACATCTCCCACCTCAAGATGCTCGGGGACTGTTTTCCTAAGCAGCAGCTTGAGCTGCCATTACAAGCACTACTGAAGTCGCAGCAAATTCAAAAACGATTTTGATTTTCTTTTCTCAAGTGACACCGTGTAGCTCTGGGATAAATTACTTTCAGATGCTTTAAATGTAATTTAAAACATACCACTTACAATCAGGAAAATGTTATTGTTTGTGAATGTTTTATAATGATACTATGGAAAAATTTGTCTTTGCTCAGATGATGGCAAAAAAAAGAAAGACTGAAAAAAAGCCTAGAAATGATACTGCTTGCCAGGTTACTCCCATTAAATCAGGGGACTGCCATCCCCATTTTTATTTATACCAAGTACAGATAAGAAAATTGCACCAACTTAAAATACCTAACAACGCCAAAAATTATTCTACTTGGTGGTTAGAAAAGATTAATAATTAAAATTTACTCCCAAAAATGGATCAAACATAATTGGCATATCTACAAAACCTTGCAAGAGCTGAGAATATAGAAAGAATCAACATGTAAAGAAATTAGACCTATAAATTTTGGAGCATTTTATTCACCTCAGCGGAGATACCAATAGCACAGATCAGTAACTGATGATTTAAATTTATTCCCGGGCAATGTGGTGAGATGAAGAGAAGGGCGGCCACCACGCAAAGGAAAAGGTTGTGACCTGTGCTACCAGCCTGGCTGTGTGAGGGCTCTGCCCAAATGCCCCTTCAGGGCAGGATCTGCAGGGTTGAACCCAGAACTATCCCAGAATTTCCCCCTGAGCCCAGCTCGGTGCAGCCGTGGAGCCACCTAAGAGAGCAGGGATGGGGCTGGAAGGGATGGAACATCCCGGCTTCCCCGGGCAGGGGGAGCCCCGGGCTCACCGAGACCCCTGGCCAGAGGAGGAGCCGAGGTGATGGCAGGGGGAGAATAAAGCTCTGCATCCAATTCCTTCCCAGAACAAATCTCTGCGTCCCGTTCCCTCCCAGAGCCACGGGCTGCTCGCCCCAAGCAGTGCTGGTAGCAGAGCCAAGGAGAATGAGGGCCCAGAGCGGTGCCATCCATCCTCAGTTCTGCGGGACAATGAAGGAAACACTTTGATTAAAGAGGCAGCTCAGGACTTTATTGCTCTTGATCTCTTTCTTATTCATGCAGCTCTGCATAGATTCAATCTATTCTCCAGTATCATCAGAACAACCCCAGGAACAGTTTGAGAGCTAAATGATGATGTGATCCAGCAGTGTGATGGAGCAGACAAAGCTCCAGCAGCCACAGCACTTGGTGGTAAAGACTGAGTATAAACACCCCCTTCCCAGCCTGGAGGAGGAGCAGCACTGATGTTTCTCTTTATGAAATTAATAGGCCCAGGAAGTGCAGCCAGCTGAGACATTGGGATATTAGCAGGAGCCCTGCTGGCACCCACTGAGGGAAAAATCACCAAAGCTGTGACAGCAAACAAGGTTGAGGACTTGGGGAGTTTTCCTTTGGCTTTTTCTGAAGAAGTATATAGAGATATCAGTTCTATTTCAATGACTGCTTCCTCCACATCTAAAAATAACACACAGCCCTCTGTGCCTGTGGCCAAACACCCAGCAGATGTAGGTGACACATGGGGACAATGTAGGACCTGACTGGAAGCAGCTTGGTGGCAATGGACAGACAATTGACTATATGGATAAGAAATCACTTAATATTTAAAAAGTTGTGACAGTCATATACACTTTAGGGGTCTTGCTGAGATTATCTCTTTGTTAATGGATTTTTTACAGTAATTACCAGAATTTGGGGTAACTGCATTCAAGGCAAAGCATCAAAAAATAAAATTAATACACAGAACTGGTCACCAGATGTCACTGTGTTGTCATTCCGACATGGCCAAAAGTACACAAATCCATCAGCAGAAAAGAAAATCATACATACAAGAAAGAGGTAAGAGAAAACCTGGAACATGAAGAGTCTCCTTGTTAGTCAGCAGAACTGGAAGAACAAGATGTCATGATTTACTTTGTAAGACGTTTGTCCCCTCTGTTACAATCCCTGGGTTATTACATTCACTCCCTGAGGGCTTTCCCCAGCCCTGGAAGGTGGCACTGGTCACCCTGCAGTGGCACACAGGGTGAGCAGTGGCTCTGTGGGAAGATGCTCCCAATGACACCAGACAGGTCTGTACGGTCAAGATTACAGCAACAGCTTTTTGCCTGAGTTAGGATTACAGCATCAAGAATACTCTGGAGTTAGGTGTTACGATTTAAAATAGCTAAGGGCTGTTAATATTGGTGCTGTAAGCTTTCTGTGGATACCTCTGTGCAATGTTTGTTGAGATGAATAAACAGCTGTAAGCTGAGTCTTCTTATGAGTTCAGGCAACAGGCACATATTTTTGTAAAGGTACTGCTGGTTACTACAAATCAGAGAAGCTGTGAGTGACTCAGGGTAGAAGACTTTAAAAAGGCTGAGAAGTAGCTTAGACTATATTAATTTGAGTTCTTATTTTGGAACAAAGTGTTCTGACTTGTAACTCTTACAGAAACACATGCAATTATTGGGGGTTTTTTCATGACAATTTTACTTCCATTGAAGCTGTGGAAAACCCACCAGTTTGTCAAATGAAAAAGGCTAAAATGATACAAAAAAATGTATTGAACAATTGTATAAATTGTGAGGGAAGGAAAGCTACTAGCTTTTCCTGGTTAAAATTTTGCAGTTAGATCTCAATTCCAAACAAGTTACAAGCCCAGCATTATAAGCATTTTTCAATAATATACTAAGTGACAGCTCCTGTCCCAAAGAGATCAGCTTGTTAATATCATTTCATTTAGAAGATGCAGTAATTATATTATGCATGAAACTTGCCCCTAATAATGCCAAGAGCTCTACATTGATCTCTAAAATGGAATTCTGTGCTAGTAGTTGAGAGGCTCCTCTCAATTCTGAGATTTGTGAAAAGAGATTTAAAATAAAACCCCCACACATACTGCACTTTAATCCAAATAGGTTGCAGTTCAAAGTGAGTCCTCCACACACAGGGAGCAGCTGTGTCTGGATCTGTGAATATAAGGTTCTCATTATATTTTCATGTTCCTTTTCTGGACTGTGAACAGTGTCTTAATTTATGCTAAAACAATCTGCTGGAACCATTCATTCCACTCACTTTCCAGATCCATAAACATTTGCTCCTCCCCTGGATTCGATATTCTGGTTTTTGTTTTCTTTTCTGCCTGCACATGAGGTAGAAACAAAGACTTTTGCATAGTAAGCAGCAAGAGATTCCCTCGGGAAAGTTATCATTCGGTGTCTTTATGTGATTCTCTTCAAATGTGAACACACTGGTGTGTGTTTCCACAAATCTTCCTACCTTTTCTAGCATTTAATAGCTTACTTTTGAAGCAGAGGCACTCCACGTAGTGGGAGCCAAAAAGTACATTAGTGAATTCATCTAGGAGAAGTGTGCTGTTAAATAACATGTAGACTAATCAATGTAAATGCCATGGTGAGAAAATGCTGGCATTGTTGAAGTTAATGATGCAGCTGCATTTATCATTTCCAACACTGTAATGTTGAGAAAACCCAAGAAACTTGGTTTTCTGCATTCTGGCACAGCATTTTCACTGGGCATCTTACAGAGGCAGCTGAACAGCCCTTCTGTACTTCAGAAAAGACCGCTGTGTGATTTATCACGGAATTTGGGACAACAGATTAGCTTTACCTTCAGCCTTGAGCAAACGTTAACATTCTGTTTGATAAGTCAGAGGTCTCACCCACCTCAGCGAGGTGGGGAGGCCTGACCCATTTCCATGCATCCATCCCCACATGCATATTATATTATTATATTCATGCATATAAACAATATTTAATGCACAACATTATGAGGAAAGACAGCCCTTTTGCCAGACTGACTTGAACCATGCAAAAACCAGCTGTCTGCTTCTTACCTATGAATATTCTGTATTTGGAAGAGCACTGACAGTTCTGGTGAAGGTGGGCAGGGAGAGGGGAGGGCACGCATTCTTTTTGATAACAGCAGAGGCAAAGAAGCACCCATCCTGCCTGCTAGGCAAAATAAAGAGAGAGATGCTCTTCAAAGTTTACCGAGGAGCTGTTCTGTGGAATAATTGGTTGTCATTGCTGTATAATTACGTTTTGACTGAAACTGCTCTTCAGACAAAGTGTGAGATCTGAAGCATGGGCACTTCTCACCCTCTTGTCTGTGTGTATGGCAATGAAGGAGGCTTTTGAAAAGTCAGAAATCCACATCAGCAACACACGGTGCTCTCCAAGCAAATGAATAAAAGAACATGGTGCTCTAAATGGCCTAAAGAACAGAGCTGCTAGTGATGAATTTTGGTTCGTTTCATCAGGAGTATTTTTGCTGCTAGTTTTCATGGTCCGGAATGAAGGGCAGTGCTTTACAAGCAGCAGAAAATCACAATGAAAACAATGCAACATCATGCCCTCAGTTCATATTGCTCAAGTCAGGAATCACTGCCATCTTATTTCAGCAGGGCTGAACAACCCCGACTCACAAATGCATTTAACCACCAAAGGACCTTTTTTTCACTGTGAAAATGAAGCTCATATGTTCCAGCCCCTGTCTCCAGCAGTGCTGCCATATATTCCTTTTCTACCTAAGTGTGATTCATTTTACAGTTTTAGAATTTCCTTTCAGCTACAAGTCCTGCCCAGGGACTGCTACTTAGAAAGGATAAAAATGGCAAGCACAGTTGGCCATCTTGCCTAAAGCCACTCACTCCCAGTGTTTCTTTGAAATCACAGCACCACAGATTACATTGGCCAAGAGAGAGATCTGATAAGGCCCCAGGCAGGCAGACAGACAGACAGACAGACCTTTTCCTCTCCATGGCTTCTTCTATGACCAGACAATTACTTTGAAGATTATACTCTAGTGAGAGATTTTCTAGAGATCTCAGATATGCTCTAAATTCCAAAACAAAGGTACAGATTGTGAAAAAGTGCTCAGTGATGGAAAAGTACCAAAATATGAGATAAGGCACAACAATAAAACACAGTTTATGAGAAAATTGAATTGTTAAACTGCTTTTTTTTTTTCCTTTCCTGTAACTTGTGTTTTTACTGACAGTGCGTGGCTGTCAAACAAACAGGTTTATTTGTGAGTGACCTTCTTAAACAGCCCTTCTTTTGTTGTGGAAAAACACTGTCAGAAATGGATGCACCTTATGCCATCCAATCCAGCCTTTCAACACAGAGCAGCTGGTTTCAGAAAGATAGCAGTTTCAAAGAGTCTGGCAAAAAAACCCCTTAGCAATATTTGGAAGTGATGGTGTGCCATGTCTGCAGCCCGTGGCATGGCTGGAATTTTACATAGGGCACCACACCCAGGAACTTCTGTGCTACATCACAGCAATTCGGTAAAAGAAAATAATTCTACATTGACCTAGAATAAAAAGCCCAGCTGCTGGAGGGGTTTGGGAATCTGCAGCACTCAGAATGATATATCTGCAGATAGGATTTATATTTATGCATCTTCTTAGCTGAAAGGTTGAAAAGTAAAAAAGGAAAAACTTTTTATGCACTAGGCAACTCAGCTATACATATGCATTATGTATATGAGTAGATGATAAATGGTAAATATATTTACCCTAGGGAATGCTCTACAAAACAAAGCAAACCCATGCCCGTCTCCACTTCATGTAACTCTTACAAAGTAAGAGAAAAAACCACCACATTTCCCCTACTGAAGCCACTGCCAGGTTTTCCTGTTGCTCTACACTGTTAGGTACATGTTTATTATTTTTTTTCTCTGCAGAACGTGTTGTATGAAAGATTAAATAGCAACATGTGCACACAATAACACCAGGGAAAGACAAGGCGGTGGATCAGACCTTGGTTACAGACTGGCTCAAAAGTTCGCTGTAACCAAGAGAAAAACACCACTTACTCACTCTGGACAGCTTTCAGTGGAGCCCATGAAAATACAGAAAACCCACATGGGAAAAAAACGTGGTCTGGATCTGCTGTTCAATGTGAGTACACAAGGAATTCCTTCTGTCAGCATGGAGGTGATGTGTCCTCAGCCTGCTCACACTGTAAGGTAAAATATGCTGGCTTAAATACCAGTTATTCTGCTATGAAGGAATGAAACTACTTGCCCAAAGGAATTTTAAGCTGCTCTGAGGCCAAATTCTACATAATTTCAGCTCTGTAGCTTTCATGTGAGATGTTTGAGTCCTGTTCAAATTCTCAGTTCACAGTTACCTACAGAAACCCAAACAATTGTGGGTCTTACTGAAATGACATGCCAATTCTTAGCTGCCAACCATCCTCCTTTGCTGAAGGTCACAGAAAATTCTTTCCAGTGCAGTGAACAGAGGATTCAGAAGACCAGAAAGTTTTTATTTCAATTTGAAGTCTGCAATGGAAGTTTACAAAACAGCAGATCTATTTTATCATATCAACATATCATACTATTTCTCCAAGGATTTTTTAAACTGACCCTTCATTACCTCTTTTCATCTCTTAAAAGCTAATGTCACTCCAGGCCTGGCAGAGTGTCACTGTGTAAAGCTTCTAGCACTCAGTAGCCTTTGCAAGAGCATTCCCATGGTAACACTTCAAATCCTGATGGCTACATCATTTCAGCACAATAAGCTTAATATCAGATGCTTGAGCCATCTGTCCAGCTCCTCAATTAACATAGTTAGCTACTGAAACTTCAGCAATTACTGAAATCACACTGCAATCAAGGAACAAATCCACAACACAAAAGCAGGACAAAGGAAACCTTAAAGCCACGTTCAAGCAGAGCTAGTATGAGTGAAAAGAGAAGAAGAGCTACTTCATCCAGAATTAGATGCAATTAGAACTTAATCTGACCCATAATATCTGCCTCAAATCCTCACTCGGACTGTGAAGCAGTTGGAATCCTGTTCTCATTACTGTAAATGACCGTGTGGTGCAAGGAAACAGAAAATCAAGCTCAGCACTTGTGTCCTCTAAAAATAAACTTGAGCAACACCTTGGGACTGAGATGAAAGCAGAGCATCCTAAGGCTAGGCCATGAGAAGGAAGATGGCCTTTCTGCTAGCTTTGAGCTTGAGGTAAACACCGTGCAGTCATCTGCATATATTAAAAACCTGGAAGATAAAAGTGCACTGAGCACAATCAAACCCGTGCTCCATGGATATGGAGCACAAATCATTGGGTTCAAGCAGGGTCCTGAGGGGACACAAACAGTGCAAGAGAGCCCAGAAGTGGCAGCACCTGCTCTGTGAGGGGCAGCGCCTGCAGGGAGCTCAGGGACAGGAGGCAGGAGAGGTTCTGGTGGGGAGGGCGGTGCTGAGCTGGCTGCAGCTGGGCACTCGCGGCTCTGGCTGCAGTGCCAGCCACTGGGCAGCTCTCTGGCTCTTCTCCTGCAGGGCCGGGGGCAGGGGCTGCCCTCACCTGTCTGTCAGTTCAGAGCTCCTCAACCAGTTATCGGCACCAGCTCAGCGGTCCTCAGAGAGACATAGGCATTCCTAAAGCATGACTTCTACGGCACTTCGGGCATTTACTGTAGAACAAGACAAATCGTTCCCTAGTTCTCTCCATGGGCTATAAAAGCACTCTGTACGCTCAGCTCAGCTCAGGGTGTCTGTACAGTGGATATCTAAATTAAGGCAGCAGAGTCCTACCTTGGAGTACTCTGGTAATTGTGTGAAATATTTTCTTGGTTTACAGGGGTCACAGAATTGATGAAACCAATGATGTTTCATATTACACCTGCACTGCTAAGTTCTTGCTAAAGCCTTACAAGAAGATGCTCAAGATCTTGCTCTGCCAGAAACAGCAGCCTGGTACCACTCCTGAGCTCAGCACAGCCTTCTTTCTCTTTGCAGCAAGAGAAATTCTGCTCCAAGTTATAAGAAAACTGTATGAAACGGTATGAAAGCTGTATGAAACAATAAGTTTATGTCAAAAGACATTATGGTGACACATGTCAGCAAAAGAAAGACAAGGTACAAATGAATGCACTGGTAGCAGTTTGTCGCCTCACAGCAAGCACTGCTGCACAGCGTTTCATCTTTCAGCTCGTGCTGGGTTTGGTATTTAAGTGTTACTGTCAGCCCTGAGTATTTCAGGTAGTGCTTCTCTTTCTTGGATTGAATCCATTAAGGGAAGCAGTAAAGCCCAGGTGTCTTCCCATACAGATGTTTGTTTTGCTGTGTCACATTCCCAGAGCCTCCACCTGCAAGAGAGGAAAAGTTCACTTTGCAGAGAGCTGAGGGCTCTGCCCTCGGTCCGCCTGGGCTTTCCCCTCAGGTCACTGCTCAGTCTGCTGCACAAACCCAGTCTGTCCCCACCAGGCCCTCTGTCTGTCCTGCAGCCTATGGCACTGCCTGCACCTGGGATCACAAGCCCATTAGTCACAAATGCCACTTGTGTTTAAGGTATTGATCCATGAGCCGTCCTTTGCACAGGACCTCAGAGCTGTGCCAGCCTTCAGCTCCTCCCTGTGCCCAGGGCTCAGCTCCTCCCTGTGCCCAGGGGTCACAAGGGCAGACTCCAACACAAATTCTCTAGTCTGGTGGCTGTCACCTAGATATTTATCTATTTGTAGCTGTTACTCTCTTACCTGAAGAAGAACATATCATGGAGGAAACCCTGCTTGTCCTTAGAGGGGTACAGGGGATTTTGATAGCACACCAGAGCTCCCTTGTGTTCCTTGAAGGGTCATGCTGCTCTTTACTTCTGTGTTTCTTCCAGAGACTATTAAGTCTGCTCATTATTACAAAAGACATTTTTCTAGCTAGAGCCATTCACAGCACAACATTAATTTTCTCCTTATTTTGTATTAATGTATTGATTTGACCACAGCTACAACCCCTGATGTGTCTTCCTGCTATTACATTCAAGTATTTGAAATAATACTGCCATGTAAACCAGAGCTATTAACTGCAGCCTAATATCTACCAGCCAGTGGTGTGTGATAGAAAACCAGGAAACTATCCCAAAGGGAAAACTCCAAACATGTAAATATAGTTTAGTCATTGAAATAATTATAATTGTTTTCAATAACATTCAAATGCAAAATTCAGATTATGAAGTTAATTCTCTGTACCCACTCATCCATTGGGTTTTTAGTTATTATAAACCCAGCTATTACAAGGTCCTTTGTACAGCTGAACAGTAAATGAGCCATATGTGCCAGACTGACCTTTTGTCACATTCTATTTATGAACTCAAGCCTTAAAACTGTTACAGCTACAATCCATTTAGTGTTGATATAAGACTGTCCACCTTCTTGCAATCAGAGACATATCCCATCTTTTACTCCTTCGTGTCATCAATATTGGGACTCCGCTATTAAAAAATAAACCCAGCTATTGCAGATCTTGTAGAAGTAACTTGGCTGGAGCCACTCTTCATTTTTGTTGTCTGAAATTGCAGTATTGTAGTGCCTTATAACTCCTGCCAGCAACGCCAGCCACATATGTTTTTGACTGATAGAAGCCATTTGTAATGAAAACCTGGCTGTGGTTTGGGTTCACCCTCCTGCCCACAGGATTAGCTTTGCCTCTGAGTGCTCCCTGTGATTGCATCTTTCCCAGGGAGAAACCTGTGGTGCTCCCCAGGGAGCCAGGAGGCCTCGCTTGCTCCATCCTGCAAATCAGTTCTCATTCTCCTGGGTCTGGTGAGGCAGAGATGGATGAATAATTAATGCCCTGTCTTTTACATCCAATTATATTTACCAGAGAGTGTTTTTTGCAGTTGGCAGTTGTGATGGTGTTTGTTTGGAGTTTTTTGAATAACCAATACATGATGTAAATTTTATTTTCCCTTGCACTTTCACTAAGTGACAATCACAGAACCTACAACTGCAACTAAACTGAAAGCAACAAACTGTTAATCCTGTGAAGGTCCATAACAATTCAGGGCCTCAATTTTGAATTTATTTATCAGCAGATTGTTATTAAATCAGACAAACATATGCAAACATTAAACACTTCAGTGACCCAGCACAGCCCTAGGAAATAAACCATAAACCAGCACAAGCTTTATAACTCATTACCAAATTGTCCACAGGATACCAGAGGGCAGAGTTCTGTTTGAGTCTTCAGTAATATTTGCATTTCAAACTAGCTCATTTGGTACCATGAAACTGTAGAAATACTTATTTTGATCATAGTATAAATTCTACTGGTAAAGTTTTTCAAGACTGTTTTTAATACTTCAGTATTTTTGCACAGTTTTGTGACTTAAGATGAAGGCTATTGTTATTTATTAAGTTTCCAGAACATTTTGTGAAAATATTAACTTTAATTTTTAAAGAAGTGAAAGGAAAGGTAAAAATTTTCATGATCTTTAAAATAGTTCATTTTCAATTTTGCTGATTTCAATCCAGTTTTATGACTTGCAGACCATAATAATAAACTTAGAACTCTTGGGGTTGCCATTTCTGCCTCACAAGCCACGACCAGAAAAATAATTGCATGCTACTCAATTGATACAATTGGGTGGAGCAAAAACGTTATTTTGTAAGCTCCTGACTGGCAAACATGGAAACCAGCAGCCCAGTGAAGATGAGGAAATTCACAACGCATTGCCCCTTCATGCATCTCCTCACATGTGGCGTGGATTTCTGTCTCATCTCTTATCTACCCCTCTGATCTTCATTGCCTCTTTCAAAACCTCCATATTTGAGCCAAAAAGAGGGGGAAAAAAGACTGAAAAACCCAAAGCCATTATGAACACACTGACACCACGAGTCAGGACCCTCCATCACATTCACTGCCTCAGGGGAATTGCAGGTGTGGCCAGAATGCAAATTCTGTTCCAGCAGCTGAGGTTTGTGAGCACCTGTTCGTGCAGCAGAGACACAGGGGCCATAACCAGGAGATAAAGAAGACCATTCCAAGGGTAATGCTGATTGTACTGTACCAAATTTGCTCATAAACCCCTCCATGCCTGAAAGCCACAGAGGAAAAGTGCTTCCAGGAGCTGATTCATAACGAGTGTGCAGCCATGAGGTGAAAATGGTAATGCCAAAGTTAACGCAGACCAGGTAGGAGCACAAGAAGCTCTCTGCAAAGTGGCAAAATAAGGTGTCTAAATTGCACTGCAAATCTGATAGACTGCATGCTGGAGGCAAAGAAATGAGATGAACAAGGGCTCGTCTACATTGAAAAGTTTTACTGCTTTAATTAATCCAAAAACATAATTAAAGCTGTGAAATCTTTCTAGTGTGAATGCAATTTTACCGGTTAAATGAACAAGCACTTGGAGCTCACTATGGTTCAGATATATCATTTACCCATCTGACCGTACCCTACTCTGGCATATTCTAATATACCCAGTTTTCTTCTACAGACAGTCTTGGCTACCAATCTAAAGTTCACAGAGAAGCTTCATACCACAGAATAGTGCTGAAATCACACAAGTCTTTTAGATGATCAAAGACAGAATAATTCACATTATTATTTATAATCTTCGCAGTTGTGTTGAAGTTATGTCACTGGTAAGGGTCATTTCCTCTCACTCAATATATAAATATTCAGATTTCTTTTCCTGCTGAGCACTGAGGTACTAAACAAAGCTGTGAAAGTAATTTTGAGACTAAAAAGACAACTGGCATTCACACAAAAGCCACAGAGCATTTTATATTGCTGGCAAACTTAGCAGAGAATCTTTCTGTTGTTTTGCATTCACTTTCCAACTGATCTATATCAAATCTCCATCCACAACAAACATACAATTACCCCTGCCTTTTCTCTCCTTGTGCTCATCCATTTATGTTTGAGTTGGCATCACTAGAGCAACATCTGCAGGGTCTGAATGACCTCAGCATTTGGAGACCCGGATTCCCAAAAGGACTCTTGGGCCTTCAGCTGACTGTGGCTGCAGCTGCTTTCACCGAGTGTTGCACAGCAAGTTCCTGGGGTGAAAGCTCTCCCAGGAGCCTCCATGGAGCAGCATCAGTGAGGAGTCCCAGGGGACACCCAGGGAATAAAATGGGATGTGAGTGCAGTGTGAGCTCAGCCCGTCCAGGGGCTGCCTGCCAGCTCTGACCTGGCTCAGTGCTGGGGCACCCTCACTCTGCTGCCAGGGATGCACCCTACAGCACTCTGACCCTGCAGGCTCCTGCTCAGCGGGAAGAAAGTCTCCAATACGAGACAAACTGGGTTTTCCATCTCTGATTAGCACCGGGTGACCGTCTCCCTTGCAGAGCTGACTGCAGACCCAGCAGAGCGTTTGGTATCTCTTCCCTCCTGAGCCCCTGGGGCATCCGGGGCTCTGCTGGAGAAGAGCACTCAGCTGTCATGTTCTGCTGTAAAAAAGCAGCCTCCCGCTACTCAGGTACTGAGCGATATTGATGGGTGCCAGCCAGTCCCCAGACTGCAGCATGGCCAAGGGACATTGTGCTTTTGCATTCACATTCACATGGGAAGATGAAAGCCGCCAGTACTCTGGAAAAATTCAGCTGCACTTTACACAGTCTGGGTTTCACAGAGTATCACATCAAAATTCCATTCTGATTTGCTTTTTACTGATGTTAAATTAAGTAGCTTTAAGAAAGTTGTCTCTGTAAAGATACCAATATATAGACAAACAGATGAACAGACACAGGGGTATGGATATGGTCTTGAAAATGGAAGGACAAAGCAATTCCTCTGTGAAGAGTCACCCACAATTTGTAATCAATGACACAGTATGTCACATCAACTGCTTCATCCCAAGTATTCCTAAGGAAATACAAAGATTTTTCATCTAAGAAAACTTTATCAAGGCAGAGGACATTCAGCAGTCTAAGTGAGCTAATATAAGCAATGAAGGACAAATAATTTCTCACTTCCAATACAGTTTTGAAGACTGTTTCTGCTGACAATATATACTGAGCTGCAATGAGAAGGTTAGAGCTTTTTGCTACAGCACAATATATTCAGAAATTGAAATTTATAAACAGAGTTCATTAAGAATCAATGCATACATGGTCACCAACAATTGTGTAGAGACAACAAAACCCTACAGATTTACATAGCACCTTGACCAGAAACTGCTCTCCCCTCAAAAAAAAGTTTTGATATGATACAATTCTCTTTGTGGAGAACATGGAAATTACAGAAATGTTTAACTCAAACCTATTTAAATTCCTCTTGATACTTATTATTGAGTTACTAGAAGTGTGTTTTGAAAAACTAAAAGGTGTGTTGAATTTGAAATACAGTTTATTTTGCGGCAATCTAAATATTTCATTCTGCACTAAGAAGATCAGATATTGCTGAAACATGGTTTTGAAAAAATTATGTCTCTGCTATTTGAGTGCTTATTCCAATTTGAGACAGGAGTTTTGTATCAAACCCCAGCTCTGTCTGGATTCTTTTAGCCCAGCTTTAATAAACAAACTTGGAATGGTGACAAGAATGAAATGTACCCTGCTTTGGGACAGTTGTAACTCACACAGAACTATCTGACGATGTAAATAGATGCTCTTTGTGGTTACGGGGAGATGAATCAAAATAGACAAAATACTTTCTCAAAATTCAGTCCCCCACCTGCACTGTATTTTTCAACATTTCCAAAACCTTTCTCCAAGGTTGGAATAGGTCAAAATTATTATCTTCAATTATTTGATGTGCCTAAAATTGTGATATAGCAAAGCAATTAAATGTGACTAAAGAGAGAGTCCTGTTAGTGGAAGCAGCAGCATCAGTGGGGGCATGAGCCAATGTCTGGAGCTGAACACTGTGCTCCAGTCCTTCTTCCCATGGCCCAATTATGGGCTCTGACCACCTCTGAGCAGGGCTCTACCTCAGCCTTCAGCAGGAGCCTCATTACTTGGAATGAGCAAAGTTAATTGGCATGCGGTTCCACTGGCACAAAATGAAGGTTTTGGAATGGTCTGTTTTGCACATTACACCAACGTCAAGGTCTTTCAGACGGTTTTGTGACTCTAGGTGAAAGGATAGACAGAAGGAAAATCCAGCCTGCGAAATGGGTGCTCAGGGTTTGAGGTTAGGCTGGTTCTGACTCAGACTACTTTCCTCAAACAGAGGCTCTCCACATCATCCTCCAATTTTCTATCAATTTGGCAGAGTTTTATCTGGTTTTCACCAGATATCTCATCCTTGAACAGAGAGGCCTCTTTGAATCTAAACTTTCAGAACATATCTATGTTCCCACGAGAAAGTAAAAACCTCCCAATCAAGATTTTAAAGTGAGGAAGGCTGCAAGAAACACTACAGAAGTGGACAGGGAAGCAGTAAATTAACACGGGGTGGGATGGACTCAAATGATATGTGGCACTCCCAGAAGTCAGCACTAACTGATTTAAGGAACATAATCATTAGGATGGATCCTGGACTAAGCATCATCTGTGTTTTACACACAGATGCTTCAAACGACAGAAAACCAAACAATAATATCACTATCTTCTATGAGGAATAAACAACAAAAGTTTGAAAAATTCAGAAACTTTGTCCAAGACCACTGAGAGTGTTTAATTAAATATAGTCATGAAATGGCACTTGCTTGTGTTTAAAAAAAATTAATTGCAATATTAGTACACTAACATTGTCAAGCCCAAGAAAAAAAACCTGTGAAGAAAAGTGTCAGAATTTTTCAAAAATTTTTCCTTGGCTTCCCTGTAAATTGTTATAGAAAAAGCCCTGATAGCTTATATTCTTTACTATATTCTTTTAAATTTCTTCCATAAGCTCCAAAATTGGGCCCATTTCCATCCTAAGTATTACTGCCAAAACTGAGAAACATTATTGGTGTACTCGAAGGGTGCAGGGCCATTGGAAGTAGATTTTTCTCATCTAACTAATCTTCCTCTGCAGTCAAAAAACAGAGCTAGAGACTGCCCTCCCACAACATTTTCATCTGTCTCAGGAACCACTCTCTGGTGTCAGCTTTTCCCCAGATTCTGACTGCAAAATTGAATACATTTACATTTACATTAATATATTAGATTTAGAAATTGAAATATTATAAAATGTAATAATAAAATATAGTAGAAAATAAGTCTGGAAATGCCATCAGGTCACACAGTCTATCCTTTTTCCAAGAGAGGTTTGAACCCTGTATTCCTTGATATAGGCTTTCCAGGCTTTCCAAAGGATTATTTAGGAAGTTCTGTGATTGAAATACCACTTTCTTCCTAAGCCATGTAGTCTCATGCTTCTCTGTCACTGACAAACTGAGACAGCTAAAGCAGCTAATGTATTTTAATTGACTTAGGGTTGGCAATTCTCCAAAGTAATGAAGAAAAGCTTGGAAAAAAACATTCCTTTTCCCCTCTTACTTGAATACAAACATAAAACAAAATTCAGTGTGGATTTATCATGTGCACAGAAGGAAGCTGGGTATCCCGTTATCAATTTAATATGTTAATTCCTCAAAACAGCTTTGAAAATCCCAATCTAAAAGAATGAGGGTTGTCTGTTCATTAAAGGAACCATTCATGATAACAATATTGATTGTGTATTAACTTAATCCACAGTCTTACCTTCAATTGGAACTTGTTAAACACCTGCCAGGTGCGAACGACAAACATCAAGGAGGTTTTCAAGCGAGTGGGATAGACCAGCTATACATTACCATGGAGAGCGTTCCAGACAAAAAGGGAAGTGCAGGAAACACTTCATCACAGGAGCTCAATGAAGCCACAAGTTCTAACAACGAAGCTTAAGAAGTTGCATAAACAGGAAAGCAAGGTGGAGGATTAGAGCAGTGGAGGATTAATAAGTTATGCAATGTATTATAAAAATTGCTATTTAATATTAAGCTGGCCCCAACCTTTAAACATTCCATCTACAACATTTCCTACAGAAAGGTGAGTTTCAGCTCCTGGTCCTTCTCAGTTTGTTTGGATCTAATTTTATATGTTGGCTTACTGGGATCGGGGCATTGTATTTTTCAAACTGTTTCTTTTATTTTACACAGATGACCCATTCCTTAATGTTTTTCTGTAATGTCATGAAATTGTGCACTGCATTGGTTTTAGGAGTAATATGCATTAAACATAAAGATAAAATAACTGGAATGTCAATCACTATTTAGCTGCTTTTCCCCTTTGCCCAAGTCTGAAACCCAATGCACAAATTTGCATTGGCAATGCAATAGCAAAAAAAGTGAAATAGTTTTAATAAATAATTCTGATAGAGGTCAATTCCCAATTCTTTTGAACTCCATCGCAGAACTCTCATTTAATTTTCTGGGAATAGAATTTGGCCCCAATCGCTTATAAAATGGGATTAAACTTCTGGCTTTCTTCCCAGAACCTGAAATGAAAGTATACCAATGAAAATCTGCAGAATCATAAAACAGAGCTTCCTAAAGAAGGGAAAGCCTTATATGTACCTTTATGAAACAGATTTTTTTAGTTCCTTAGATTGCCACCTTCAACATGAGCCGGCTTACCCTGTTATTCATAAATTGATTAAAATGCCTGAAGTCAGAAGCAATTTCTTGAACTTGCCCTGAATCAATGGGCTTTCCACATTTAAACATTTTCCAGCATGCATTTGAAATTGAAGAGTATGAGCAGCTATCATTTCTGTAAGACTATAATAAAGGTCAAACATTTATTAGATTGAAAGTGACATTAATACCTTCTGAATTCTTATTAGAGGAGGTCCATCATGCTATCATTTTCTTGGAGAGTAATTGGGCAGCTGTCAAAGCTATCACCGTGTCCATCTCTGTTTTCCTACTGTCAAGCCAGGACAGAGAACAGAAGGAATTCAAGGAAATACACTTCTCAAAAGCACTAATTTGACAGTTTTAATTAAAGACACAAATTCAAGCATATGGAAACCTGGAAATCCTAGAGTTGATTCTTCATTCTACACTGACCTAAAGAAATTGAATTTGAGTATAGGACTGCACAAGCCATTTGCATTCTTACATAACTACCAACTCGAGAAGTCACTTAACCCAAAACATACGGAAGACTGGATTTTAGCTGGGGCTGGAGTGCCACGCAAGAGAATTAAAGAATCACCCTCATGGCATGACACCCTGGCATGACATCCTGAATTGGAACAGGTTACTGAGAGGGGTTTTGCTTCCCACTGCAGGCCTGCCCTCTGAGCCTGGAGGAGTCAGAGACACATCTGGCTCCTTTCCACCTTCACTCACAGAGGAAGAGCTGGGTGAGGGTCCAGGCACCGCAGCCCACACCCTGCCCAGGGCTTCTATAGACCTGGCATCCACCACCTGCATGGTGAATACTCAGCGAATGCTGAGACAAGGATCACATGTGCTGACTCCTTCCAGGAGACAGGGATCCTTCTCTGACGGGTGGGTACCTCAATGCATCGTAATATTTGGTTAATAGACTAGTATATACTTTTTTAAAAGTATTTACAATGTGAGAAATGCAATAAAATGAAAAATAGAGTGAAAAGAAAGACACGTTTTACCTAATGTAGTCACACTTCTGGTTTTAAATGTCAGTGGGAGCTACTCAAGTTACTTGTGTTTTATGTATTTGTGCATGTTGGTTTAAGAAGATCGTAAAATTGCACAAGTGGAAAATATATCATTTTAACTGCAGAGGGCAAGTCAAGCAAGGGAAGAAAAAGAATATGGAGGAAGTTACTCCTGTGTTGCTTGTCATTAGGAAGTAACTGCATATTTCTTTTGAACCAGGCTGAGGCAGAAAACGTACAAGATAACAATCCATTATTAGAAGAAAAAAGGATGAGAGAGAGGAAAGGAGAGAGAAGAGAGAGAAAGAAGGCTTCAAAATCTCTAAGAATCAACAAAGAATGAGCATACTGGGGAGCCAGGGAAAATCAGGAATAATTTCCATCAACTTCTTCAATTTTATGATCTACGTTTTAAGTATGAATATGTAGGCAAGTTTTTGACCTGAATAGTTTGTCATGCTGGTCTAAAAGATGTTTGTCAGGGATTCAGCTTCCTCAGGTACAGTAAAACTGATAAAAGACTAATAATATGACACAATTAAAGAGGGAGAACAGGCAATCCTAGCAGTAAACATGTAATTGCAGCAGTGTCTCCTTCTCTGAAGCACTCTGCTAGTACCCACACTTAAGCTGAGAATACAAGTAATCCATTTTTAGCTGTTAAATGCAGCATGTTTGGAATCCTCCAGGTTTTATCCAATCATGTAAGCCCACTAAAGCCATTTGAATGTAGTGCATATTAATATTAGGTATTCAGGAAGAGCTTTTCCTGGTTTTAGCTGCTTCCCAGAAGGTTGCAGAAGACTGTATCATGTATTTAAAAATCCATTATTAACTTCACATTAGCATTTTGAGTCTCCAAGGAAGTAGATGCTGTTGCAGGTTACCCACAAAGAATCCACTTTCAGTAATGAGGAGCGGAACTCTGACATCTGTCAACTGAGTAAATTCCACTGTTTTGTAAATATTGATCAAACAATCATGGCTAATGATACAACTCTAAGTGAATTAGACAAATGTTCCCACATGGCCCTCAATTTAGTTCCCAGACTAAATTAGCTTCTTTTGTAAAGCAAAACCCTTTTAAGGAAGATAAATGTTCAGTGACATCAACGTCCATTTCAATTATGGTTTTATTCTGATGGAGGCTGTTCTGCATAATACACCTTCTGTTCACCTGGTTGGGCTGTAAGAAAATACAGTGGCAACCACATGACACTAACCTTGAATATTTATTTTCTATTTCTGTAAAATATGGGATAGCTGATGTAAATGATACCCAGAAGTAATTACTTTTCTTTGTACCAGCCCACAGAGTCAGCTGAGCTGAAATCACCATTATTAGAAAATACACTGATTTAATTCACCTTAGCCCAACTGTGTGTCAGGACTGCACTGGGGACAAGAGCTGACAACGGAACATGAGCTTGGTGAAGATGGGGAACCCAGAATGCACCAAAAGGATACTTGCAAATGGGCAGAAAACATTTCTTAAAACCCAACCAACTATCTCTCAGAAGTAAATCATGCATCACTCTCCAGCCTGCTTCAGTGGAGAAAAAACTGCTTGAGGTTCAGCTCTTCTGGCCTCAGGAAGGCAAGAAGGGAGGGGAGGGGGGTTAAATTGGTCCCACTTAAGAGAAGCAGAGAACTCTTCTCAAATCTGCTGTCTCTTCAGGTCTGAAATAGTGCTCAGTGAAATAAGGGAGCAGCTCCCCACTGGCTTCTGCGGACTTTCAAAAGCATGGTATGGAATATGTAATGCCTTTTTATAGCTGTATTTCAGTCTTTATTGGCAGCAGTTCATTAGTTTTGAGCGACTAGACAGGCTCCCTAAAATGAATCTCAACCAAAGTGTCATTTATTTGCAAGCAGTTTATTTCAAAATGTTTCAGTTAAAATAAACTGGGTTTTTTGTAAACATCATTAAATTTCAAACTCAATTTTGTGACGAAATGCCTATTAACTTTCCCTCCCTAGACTCTTTTTCTTGATACATTCTAGTGACTTTTAGTGGATGGAAAGAAAGACCTGGGTAGCTAGTTATTCAAAATTATAAGTACTTTTCCCCTCAAAGAAAGACAGTTGCTGTTTAAATGATCTTGTCTCACATGGGGAAAGAAAAAGCTTTACCACAGTTCTGTACAAATATGGGCTGCCCACAGGGCAGAAGCAGAGCACAGCATGTCCCTCAAAGCCCTGCTGTTACATTATGCAAAAGCAAACAGTAAAAAAGGAAGAGGTTGTAGAGGCAACTTAGTGTTGCATTTGAAGGTTAATAAAGATCTGTTTTGAAGAGAGGGTCAGCTTTTTAGGATATTCAGGTGGTTAACTCTATAGAAGTACCTAAATGCCTTTAAATCGCCCACATGGTGCTCATTCTGACAATTCAGTTTCAAGAACTGTGATGTTATCAGAACAATGGAAAAAACTCATATTTAATCTGTGAAAAAAATCGTATGTTTTTTCTCTAATTGCTTTCTCTAATTGTGTCTTTCTCTACATTTGACCCTATTTTGAAAAGATCCAGTCCAAGGATAAGTTTGAAAAAGTGAGAAAAGCGAATCCTAGAATATCCCGAGTTGGAAGGGATCCACAAGGATCATCATAATCCACCCTTGTGCCTGAGAGCATCGGCCAAACACTCCACATCCCCTCCCAGACCACAGATTGCTGTAAATTATTATCATTTCTAGCACTACAACCCAGCTACCCCCTTGGAGCGACCAGGACTCATCCTTCTAGCTAGAAGTCTCTGTTAACTGTCACCTCTCAGCTGAGGACCTGTCACATGTCCCCTCAGTCTGGGGCTGCTCTGTTTGCAGCTCCTTCTTGTGGCATTCCTGAGCAAACCACGTAACAGACGCCGTGTCTGCCTCCTCCCTCTAGTTATTACAGATACCTGAATCCAACTTGCAGTGCTGCTGTAAGAAGAACTTACCAGGAGTTCTCAAGCATGACTGTGAATTATTGATGGCCACCCTAGGGCTGGCCAGAAAATGGAACATTCCAAGACTCATTCCGAAATTTACTTCCATTCTGAGTCCAAATGAAAGTCGATGAATCAAAATGAATTGTACAAATTCATGTAAGCATTTCCTTATAATAAACGTGCTCCTATGAATCATTTGAATGGAAGTATTTCCAGGAAGAGATGGATCATTTTGTAAACAGTTGTTATGTGGGAAACAGGTGATGACAGGAAGGCTGATTTATGATCACATACATTCAGATCATGGAGAATGGGATGAAACAGTTGCTTCTCCAGAGTACCAATCTCAGGAACAATTATTCAAATGAAAATTATGACCTATGTGGCTTTTAAAAGTTTACATTTCATTTCTCCCAGGCATTACTGCAGAAACCCCTCTCCCTCACTGCCTGCCCATACACAGACCCCCCAATTAATCACTGTTGCTTCCTGACCAACAGAAGATTTAAGACACACAACACAGAAGGGTTTTCCTTTAATATAATGTAGGAATTAATTTTGAGGCAATAATTTGTTTTCAATTTTTTGTACCTCCAATATACTGAAGCACTTTGGATGTATGGACATCTTTATATCTCTAAAAGTGAGATGACAGTGCTGATCACCAATTCAATATTTAATCTGAGTGAAGGATTATTTAATAGTCGGTGTAAGGAGTGGTGTACAGACAAATGTTCTCTTTTGGATGGCTTTTTTGGGCTTATTAATGTTTTTCTTTTCTCTGAACTAGGTCACTATCTGACTCATTGATTGTCTTCTGAGATTTGACCCATTTTTCTGAGTAGTCCTCTAAGACCTCTCAAAAAAGGGATGAAAGAAGTCCAAATTGTTGGTATGGGATTTTTCAGTTTGCCTGAATAATCTGAACAGTTGTCTGAATAATCAAGTCGCACAGGATGAAAGCCCACAGGGGAAGACAGAGCTTTGCTTTTGGAGGAAGTTCCAAAGACCCCGAACTGGGAGGGAGGAGATCAGAGTTCTGCAGTCCTGTCCAGGCCCAGCAGGGAAAAGGGGGCACAAGCCCCACATTTATGCATTTTACTATGTGTAGCTAGAGGTAAGAACTCCAAAGTATTTTTGATGTAAAGTTGCCATAACACTTTCATTCCTCAGACTACAAAGAATCCAGGAGAAATAGCAGTTTGGCACAGCTTTGATCAAAAACAAACAAACATACTAATACTCTTAATTTTGAAAACTGCTGCAGTTAATATACTTAATTTCTGTTTAATACCATCAGTGAATAATAAGCTAAAAAGAAAATTTAAAAGGTGCAATTTTCTTTGATTAGGTGAATTGTCAAAAGTAAACCAGAATAATTGAAGAAATTGAAAAGGCAAAACAACATCACTAATTTGTTAACGTGGGAAATACTTTACAGTGTCCTCTCCTGGAATCTGTTGCGCTTATTATGGATTAGCTGCTTATTGGATAAATTATATGTGTAAGTTTATCCAAATTTTCTCTCATTCTTAAATTCATCATTAAAACAAATTATATATTTTATAGGAAGTATTTTGTGGGATTCTTTTGTCACTAACTTCATTGAGCACCAAGACAGCCATTTCTGAGTGTTTTTACCTAGCTGACATGGGCAAACATCACTTTTTAAATTCCACTGTGATATTTGCAAGAAAACATATCTGCTCTTTCAGAAATGAAACTTCATGTCCTGAGACAGCTAGACAGATATAGATGTAAACAAGGAATCTGAGTCATGGAGAGATAGAAAAACCAATTCAATACCAGGAAAAGGTCTCTATTTGTGGGACAAGGAAATGCTGGTTTCAGATATGCAGAATGATACAGTCATAAATTCTCAGGGCTTTATGTTTAAAATATTAAGCCTAGAAGATTCAAGATCCAATTCAGTGTTTCTTCCTTTTTTTTTTTTCTTTTCTAAGAAAGCTACATTTCATGCCACAATTTCAGTTTACTGGCATTTGTCTCACTGTCATAAAAAAAATTTTTCCACATACTCTTTCTCCTTTTTTATGAGCAAACATTTCATTGTTTCAGTACCGGGTTCAGGTCTAGTGGAAATTCAAATAACATCAGCTGGATGACTCAACAGCAGCCAAATGAAGTAAGGATCTTTACCAGACACTCCTTTCCCCAGAGACAATGGAATAAGCAATAGCCCTTTCTCATTGCAGACATTTTATTATCTGATTGAATTTGGAAAAATGGAGATGGTTTTACATGTTGAATGCCTCACAAGTATGTACGTTAAAACAAAACTGTAAATCCTTGTTAATTGTAGTTACTTTTTCACAAGTATATCAGTTTTGTCTCTCAGCCTTCAAAGGCCCGTTCTGGAAATTGGAACAATTTTGGTTACCACTTCTTTTCGTACAGGCTCCTGTTAAGCTGGCTGGAATCAGGAGTTTAAACTGCACAACTGCTGGAGATGGCTTATCAACAGACCTAATTCCAGCAATGCTTTTGTGTTAATTAGTATTTAGAATTAAACACTATGATTGGTCCCTAGAACGATGCCTACAGTTGGATTTATTTTATAACAGGAAAGGTGTTGTTGCATCAGGGCTTTGTAGTTGTGACTGGCAGTGGAGAAAACAGCAATCCCAAATAAACAAAACTTTAATGTTTTTTAATAAGTATAGTACTGATGGAAATGCAACCTTTTCTGAATTTAGATATGGATCCAGATAATAGTTTCATATCTGGCCTAAATTGCTATAATGGATCAAATTAAAACTCCATGTCCAAACATCTGCAGCTCCTCAAAACACGACCTAATGAACCATGACCAGTGCAGCAGGTCATGGCAGAATCAGAAGTGCTGAATACCTATGAGTGCTCTGCAGAGATAGAGTTGTTATCGTGATCTTTAAAATAGATGACTAAAATATTATTACAACCAATTGTATAAAAGTACAGAGTGATTGATAGGAACAATGTCAATTTTTCAAAAGCAGAAGGGAAATTACTGGGAAGCTATGCTGTGATAGCAAAAATAAACTCCATGGGCCAGCGTCGTGAATAATAAAAGAAATTCAGTCTTGGCTTGGAGTTCAGCACTTAAATAAATGTCAAGGGAAGAAAGAGTGGGACCAAGGTCAAAGGAAGTCTGGACTGTTTTACGTCTTACTTGGTCTTTGTCCATAGTACAAAGCATGTGCAAGACATTTTACCTTCTTTTTACTTGTTCAGTAGAAAACCAAAGAAAATAAAGCCCAAAGACAATACAAAGTAACCAGGGAATTTATCTGAATCCTTTTCCTATGAATCTGTTAAAAGAGGAAAGGAAAAAACCTCAGCAGATAAAGCAGAATGGCAGATCTCACCCTCAGCGAGCCAGACCAGAAAGAAAGCCCAGATACGCCTTATACAAAATTCATCTGGGTTAAGCATCATGGGTCTGCATAAGGGCCAGCCAGGGAGGAGAATTTAAAACAGGACAAAAAAATAAAGTAAAAGTGTCTCCTGACAGTGTAGCAGAGTTCTCCAGATTTGTGAGACATTTATTCAACATGAATAACAAAAAGCACATAGCAATAGGTTTTGTAGGGCCCTGGGATTAGGAATGGGGAATATCCAGAGATATTGTAGAACTCTGACTATGTCTAGAACTAGCTGGATCAACTGTCCAGCTCTGCAGTGGAACAAGGGGAGCAACAATAATGAAATCACAGCTGTACTGTTATTGTGGTAAAAAGTATTTCATTGCCTTAGTGAAACAATTACATTTGGCAGCTGCTGTACTTGCCTCTAAGAAATATTAGAAATGCCACCACAATCATTAAGAAAAGTTCAGAATCAAATGACATATCAGTTTATAGCAACATCTGTTTTGGGAGGAGTTGGGGGAGTGATAGAGGGGAAAAATAGGAGAGCTACATCACACACTTGCAATAAATTTCTGCTTGTAAAAGAGATCTGTGGAGTCACTGGGAAAGCCAGAGCAGCAATGAAGTATCATTCCAAGGTGACATTACATGGTTTGCAAGTCCAGTCACCAGAACTTTGTGTTCTACAGCCAAATTCTCCCAAAACAAGCTCCTGAAAATGTAACTCTGTGGGGGTGTCTGCTCCATGTCAGTCCCATTTGGAAGCCGCTGTGAAAAATCCATTCCCTTTCTTCTCCCTTCAAACAAAACCAATGACCTCACAAATGAAACAAACCCAAACTTTGGAATGCCTGTGTGTCCTGGACAGTTATAGCCATATGTGAGATATATTGCATTAGCTGTATTAGGTACTTGATGCTCATGAGAAGCAGGTACTGTTCTCACTTTCTCTGAAATGAATCAAAATGCATGAAGTCATTGTCCCTTTCTCCCTTGGCAGTGACCAGTGATGACACAGGGATCCCCAAAAGTGTGGAAAATCAGCAGAACTGTTAATCAAACACCTGCAATGTTTACTGAAACATTGTACATCTGTACACTGTATAAACAGCCAGTACCCTTAACCACATCTGCTTTTAGCAGGAGCTCGCAGCTCTCTATTTCCTTATCCACGCAACTAAAATGAATTTCTTTTGACCCCAGTCGCTGAAACTCACTCTCCCACTGAGCACTTCCTTTCTGAAAAGACACAAGGAATATCAACAGCCGTGTATGAGTTAACACCTAGATATATAGATATAAACCTAAATTCTTTATCTAACTATCTTTACAACTCTAGGACTCACTTAAAATGAAATTTAGGAAGAAAGAAACCTTATATAAGCCTCTCCTTCCTCTCATTTTTAATGGAAACAGGTATTGCCTTCAACTGCATGAGCATGTCAGCAAAAATTATGCAACTGTAAACTGCTAGGGATAATAAAAATCATTCTTACAAACTGACTTTTGCTGACACCCAACAAAGAAATAACAAGTCTATATTAGAGATGGTTCAGCCACAAATACAAGTTTGTGCTTAGAATGGGCTGCTGTTTGCAGCTATAAAATGGTGCTCTTTTAACCATACTGGGGAGATAAATCTAATACAGTAGAAGAGAAATAGTCAGTGTAAAAGCTATGTTCTCAATGTAATAAATGGCATAAATCTGAATTTTTCAGGACAAAGACTTGACATGTCTTTATGTCTTCCTGGCCTCTCTTTCTCTAACAGAAAGAACATTTTCTTCTGTAAATTTCTGTAATCCACCGAGAGTGAAAATTAACATCTCCAGACCATCACTAACAGTAGCATTTTGAAACACTAAAAAAATTCCATTTGTTTCCGCCTGTGCATTAAATTCCCCCAAAATAGAAATTGTTGCCAAAGGTGCAATCACAAGTATTTCGTTAGAACACAGTTAGCAATCACAAAAACTCACAGCCAGCAGAGTAGATACCAACCTCAAGAATGCCCACACCTGTGAACTTGCATTAGTGCTTACTTGGGTAAAGGGAAAAAACACTCACATTCCTCCAAGAATAGATTGTCAAAACATTCTCTACCGTGTCACATGTAAGTGAAATTCTAAACAAGTAGTCAAAGAATGGCAAGAAGGCAACAATAACTAGGTAGGGGGCTACAAGGCAAGAGTGTGTGACACAAACTGCTTTCTGAAGCCTTGTCTGGAACTAAATTGTGCAAGACACTTGTTTAATTTTAGAAAAGCTGTTCAATGTCACTAAGAAACAGAGGCACTGACTGCGATCCTGCTCTGTGCTCTGCTTTCTCCCTGGAGGTTTTGCCAGGGTCGAAGTGCCTGTGAGCAGTGGTGGCCAGGAACAAACCTTGTACAGGAACCTGAGCTGGAGGAGCCAGAGGGGATGGAAGAGCTGGGCTGGAGGCTGGTGCTGAGTGGGGCTCCCTGGAGGAGGCCAGGCTGGCAGAGTCCCCAGCTCCTGCTGCTGACACCATCCCCTGCAGCTCACCTCGGAGAGGAGCAAGAGCTGGAAACCAATCATCTGTCCTCCAGTGAAGGGCTGTGTCAATTAGAATCAACTTCATAATGAGAGGAATTCAGACAGAATGTGTCGTCCCGTTCTCCTTGAAATATAAAGATTAAAAAGGAGAAATAATTAGACAAATTATCAAAATATGCTAGTCTCCAAATGAAGGGAACAACTGGAAATTAAATATCTGCCTATAAAAAGGCATAATAAAGCATACTGGAAAGTAAATAGACATTTGGGGAATATGAAAGCTGTGTGCTTAGAAAGGACAAAAGTACTTTAACTTGCATCAAAAAAAGCTAATAATCAAAATGACATTGAGAAATTAGAGCAGTGGAAAGAGAGCACATCACAGGCAATTTAAAATGTAAATTCCCTGCAAATGCAAGAAAACCCTGCAGATACTCCAAAGGCAATCAGAGAGCAAAATCTAAATGACAAAAGCCATAGATGAGAACCTCAAATGTTCAGCACATATATGTATATCCTCATGTATATAAATTCTGCTGTATGCCATTCTAATATGTCTTAAGTCCTGATCTGAAAACACATGTAGTGGGTGGCAAAACAGGTGCAAGTTTGATGTCCTAAAGTGCTAAGTGCTCACTATATTAAACTGCTACTTTATGGTTATAACAATTAGACTGTTGTTCTCTTCTTAGTTTATCCTCTGTAATACTCAGAAGAGTGCTTGGCAAAGGCCATTGTTCAGTCTCAATGTGCTGAAAATTCTGTAATTCTGTGGTGTATTGGTTCCTTCAAAACATTGTCCAAGGGAATAATTCCTGCTACAAGCAACAAAGTGTGTCTTTGTCAGCTTTACAGCCATTTAGGGAAAGCAACATGCGCCAGGAAGTTGTGATATCAACAGAGCCATTTTTCCCCTTCATTATCTATATTCTAATAATTGGACCATTATCAGTTAATAAATTCCAACTGCAGCTCGAGTCTGGCACTTTATAAACAATTACAGAAACACATCAGTACAGAAAGGTAATCACACCTTGTATTTTAAATCACCTCTGAGGACATGTCCTGTGGTCCTCGGAAGGATGGCCCCTCCAGATTATTACAGTTCAGCAGTTACAGAAATCACAGTAGTGTGGACAGTGACTGTATCTTCATTCCCAGCCATGGATACAACAGCTTCACTGAGCACAGATGAAACAGCACAGGGACTCCTGAACAGGTCCTTGGAGCTGAAAACTGCAAGAAAGTAAATTTCACCAAGAATATTTCATTATTTTCTTTCCCCTGCTTGTCGATTGTATTTTTACTTCTATCTGTAAACCTTCAGGCACAGCACCTTAGTAGAATTTTTAAATATCAGTGCAATATAATGTGTACTTGGTGTTTATTACTGTAAATGTAACATCAATTAGATGCATCACAAGGGAGGATAATTACATGGATTTGGTGGAAAATTCTGCTCTGTATGAATATCTGAACATATTAATGGCCCCATGTTTTCCCACTTTGTGGGAAGATATGAGGGGTTGCCCTTAGGTTTTTTAAAGACACTTAGGATTTTATATACAAGGCAGCACTCTTCCTCTGGAAAAAGAAAAAATGAAAAAAATGGTTTAACAGCACAGTTCCCTTTGCAAGCTGACATCAAGATATTCTTAATAAAGTTAGTAGTTTATTCCTTTAACTTCTCGCCATGGCATTTACTCAATAAAACACTATATAATTACGTAAAAAAAATCAATATGTGACCCTGTGAATTTACAACCACGAAGACATCCCCAATATTCATATATAGGGTCCTAGACATAATCTATGAACTTACACTGCAGCTTGGAAGGGAATGTATAAATAATTTAGACTTCTGTGCAAATATCCCATTGCAGAGATCCACCAAGCAGCAATTGCTGTGCCCCATCCCCATCCACGGGCTTTGAGCCACTGGGAGGCTGTGGGACGAGGGGAGTGAAGGTTTGGATGGTGTATTATGTGCCCTGTGTTACCTCTAATGCAACCACATCTGTACTGGAATCCGGTAAACTGTTCCTGGATGATTCCATACCTGCACATGAATTTTAGACAACAGGAACTTTCATTTTCAATACATTTCTAAGCATTGAAAATTGGATTTGAATATACCTTAAGCACTCTGAAACTGTATAGCCACTGGAATCAGCTCCAAATTTATTAGTAAAATTCCTTGTGACTTCTAAGTGAACCACATGCTGGTTTGGGTCTTGAGGCCAGTGCTGCATAAACCAGTAACTTTCTGCTCATCTTTAGTATTTGCACACTGGAGCCAGAGAAAATACAGAGGAAATTGCACCCAGAAGTGTAGATGATTTATAGTGCCTTGGGCCAAGTGATACAATTTATGCACCATGTCCTACATAGCCCAGCCCAGAGGCTCTGCATAACTCTTTGATGAGGATTTAATTTATTTCCTGTAGTGATAGTACAGTCTGGCATATCAGAATTTAAGTACATTAAACAGCAACACCATAAAACTTCCCGTTTTCATTCATAAGTCAGAGGTAATTCCAGCAGGAGAAAAAAAAAAAGATATTTCACATCAGAAACAGATTCTGATCTTGTGAGACAAATTTTTCAGTCGAAAGTTTTAGGAGTGATATCCCATACACCCTCCTGATCCTTTGGCTGGAGACAGTGATGGTCAGCAAAGCAGCAATATCTGGCCATATGTGTGTCTCCTGTCCTAAAACCCTGGGTAGCACAGTAAATGGACACAATGGGCAATGAGATGCCACCACATCTGCAATGATCAATAAATGTGTTTTCTGTTGAGACCAGGTAATTGACTACCTGGGCACTCCTACTCCCTGTTAGCTCTCAGCCAAACAGATTAATTTAAATTATCAGCAACCAGGCCCTACACCTTCAGAAGTGCTGGACTCTCAGAACTTTGTCCTGGCGTTTTTCCTCTGTACCAGGATTTTATTTCAGTAAGGCTCTCAGACACCTGCTAGCAGACTGCCAGGCCCTAAGGCAGGCCAGGTGCCACACTGGTGTTATTAAGTAGATTTAATCAAATACAACATTGCGATGTCCAGTCCAGCACAAGACACTCTTAGAAATGCAGTCATCATTTCCCTGCATTGCAATGATAATGGGTTCTTATTTTCTAGAGACACTTCAAAAGGAATATGCAAAACATCTTAAATAAGAGATGACACATGCACATAGGCTAAATGGCCTTATTCCAGGGGAGCTCCTTCCCTTCTGCCCAGGGGAACTGACACTAATACAGATATTTCAGACATACAGGCTCATGCCAGAGAGACAGACTTGCCAAAACATGAATTTTTGTTCACTTGCATGTGTAAATTCCATTCACTTAAAATTAAATTTTCATATATGTTGGTTTTCTTATTAATGACAAAGAGAAAACACTTGGCTAGAGTTGGCCTGAAGACTGGGTAGATTGCTTTTTATCTCATTTTTCTGAGAAGAATCTGGCTTTTTAAACAGGAGTTAAGTATTCCTGATAGCAATGCTCATAGGGGCTGAAAAATCTCACAGCTCAAGAGCTTCCTAAAGTAGCTAAAGCACCACCTGAAGAAGTAAGAATGAACAGAATAGTGTCTGACTTCTATTTCTCTTAAGCTTTTTTGTTCACATTTGTCTTTTCCTTATTCTTTGATAGCAACCGAGTTCATGTTTGTCAATCATTCTCTGCTCCAGTTTCTACAAATTTAAGAACCCTCCATGAAGTTCAAACACTAATTAATAAACTCAGCAGAAGATGAAAGTCCAGTTATCATGTTTCATTAATACAAGTTTTTGAAATGCAGCTGCTAATCAAATACCAGCTAATTTGTGGTAAAATTACTTGCAGGTCATTTGCTTCTGTAACCGACACAATTTAAATAGCACTCAAAAATTTCTTGTTACACTAAAAAAGTATCTTTGCTATTGAAATATATTTTTTGAAAGAAATAAACAAACAATACAACACTCTTAGAGGGAAGACCTAAAAGGATGATTTCAGGCACTAGCCACATGCAGTTGGCTCTCTAAGTAAATGATGGCTCTTGCAAAGGGGAAAGCTGAAAACATCAAATTAACGCTTGAGTATTTCTTTAACTCAGAACAACATTTACAGTGATCTCAGAACCCTTCTAATTCCACTGAACTGTCCTTCAAATAATACTAAAGGCTGTAGCATGTAATAACCATGAGGGAAATCCTATTCTTAATAGCTCAAAAAAAGATTCAAATATCAGAGCAATAGAGCATTTTCTGGACTTGCACAGGAGAAACAGCTGAGGAGATGGAAATTCTACAGGTATTTTATATTTTTTCTGGAGTTCCAGTTACATTAATTTTAACATTTTGTAATTTATGTTTCTATTCTTCATGTAAGTGATTGGTGTCTCCTTTCCTGAATGAAGCATTTCTCTCTAATCATAATGCAGTTCCTAAAACCCATTAAAATCAGAGACTCAGTGTTAAAATGTCAAGTGTGTAATTGATGTGTGAAATAAATGGACTCTCAGGGCTATGGAAAGGGTGAGCAGGCACTCTGAAGGATACTCCAAATGAAGGCAGCAGCACTGCCTGTTGAGATACAACAGACAGGAACATTTTAAGGCAGCTTTTACCACTGCCCTGCTTTCTTTTTCCTGACAATGGCTGTAAAACACAAACAAAAATTCAACACATAAAATATTCCATTTTGGCAAAAATTCTACTGCAAGTCTCCCATTTCTCTGAAATAAAGTGAGAAAGACCCAGAGGCAGAGCAAACAGCCTGAGGTTTTTTTCATGACAACAGCAGGCTGTCATGGAATTGAAGTTGGATTCTGATCACTTTTTGTAAAAGAACACAACAGCCAACCCTGAGCAAAAGTGGCAAAGGAGAAATGCTCCAAGAAGGTAACTCCAGAGAAGCCCAGAACCCCAGAAAGCTTCTGGCACTTTCAGAAACTGAGAATTAATTATGGATCTTATTCAAATGAAACTTCGACCCATAAAACAAACATAGGCCTAATCTCTCCTTGCTCTTTTTAGTTTGATCAAATGGGATAGTTTTCTTCACACTGAAAAGCTGTTAAATCTTGTGATTGCACAAAAAATGACATTCCTACATTTGAGAGATTAAAACATCAATGTGGATATTTATGTAAATAAGATTTATTAACACATATATTTTTAAAGATGTTACGCAATTTTGCACTATGATAAAATATTTGAAATTATTCTATAATTCAAGGGCACAGAACACCTCTGAAACATCCAAAGAGGACAGAGAGCTACAGGGATAGATGTATAGAGGGTGAAAATTAATAGAGCCTAACCTTCTAATCAGTCTGAAGATTTTAATTTCCACTACTACCAGCAGAATTTAATTGTCTATTTAATTGCATAAATGTTGCCAAGTATCATATTTTGTATTTCTACAGTCATTATGAATATTCATCTAAAAATGATGATTGCAACTAGGTTGTCAATAGAGCAGATAGACAGTCTGAAATGCTTAATAACCAGCACGATGGTAATTATCGACCCTTGTATAGTATTTCCCATCCAAGGTATATAATGGCCTCTTCTCTTCAAATCAACAAAACTTAATTAGCTGACATTCCGATTACCTTGGACATTGCAACCTGAGGGAGCAAAATGAAAGATTGGTCTACAGGAAAGAAGTTTGGACTTGTAGACAAGCAGTGAAGTACGACAGAGGGAATCTGGAACAAAGAGAGAACACTGCCAAGCACGGAGTCTGAGTGCTTTGGAAAATGCGGAGTAACTTGGCTTGTTTCCCCCTTCATTAAAGCCTTCACAGGGGCCATGCAGCACTCCAGCACCATTACCTTCAAACACATCACCTTCCTCTGCAGGAAATCCCACGGGAGAGCAATTCCAAGCCATGTAATTCACCCCCTCCCTCCACAGAGTCTTTAGCCTCTGGCAGAGCTCTCTTAGAAAAGTAACCTTCCACTGATCTGAGCCAGACATTGGTTTTTGTCATCCCATTATGACGAAAATGGAAATAGACATGTTTTTCTCTTTAACAGAGGAAACTTTTTTTAATTAACCTGGGCTTCCTCAGCAGCAGCAGAATGTGAGGCGCTGCAGGTGCACCTGACCAGCAGAGCCTCTGAGCACAGAATGATCTTTCCCCTAATGTGTACACATGTATCCTTGCATTGTCATATTTCTTTAATTTATGATTCTGTTTCACATTTGGTCAAAATTGGTTCTATTTTTTTAGCAATTAAACTCTTCCATGTAATGCATTCTTTCCATGGGCAGACCCCAGTTAAAGGTAAAGTTCCTGTCTAGTATAAACCACCAGAGGTCTGCTGCCTTGAATGGAGCAGAGTTGATTTACACCTGCTCAGGACCTGCCAGCAAACCTCTGAAACACAAAATATGTCCTTTTCCTTTTCCTCTTTCCTTTAAGCCACTCCATTTTTATTACCCTTTGAAAGGAACTCTGAAGTGTTTACTTGTCCAGACGATAAAATATTTGCTGTTGAAGTTCATTCCCTTAAGTTTTACAGTGATTGCCAGTGTTGCAGGGGTCATTCTTCTCCCCACTCCAAACCCCAGGTCCAGTACAGAGACATCAGTGAATGTTCAGAGGAACGGGGAGCTCCAAGCACAGGGACAGAGCCAGCACAGGAACTGCTGGGATGTTCTCAAGAGGAACATTTTTGCAGAGATTTACAAGAACTTGTTTCTACCCGTATTTTCATAACCAGTATGGGTATATTAAGAAATTACAGAATGAATGGAATTTTTAAAATTCTGCTTTCCTTGTGAAAGAGAGAAGTGGAAATAATTTAAAATAGTTCTATTCAGAGTCAAACTATTCTGACAGGTTTCTCCAAAAACATGTTCTCCACATGTGTGATAAGCTAAAAGTGTTCTGGAGGTGTTGGGATGATGGGAACCTCCTGCAGTGTAGGTGCCCACAACCCAGTGTTCAATCACCCTCCAGAACTCCAGAAACGCCTGAGAAACTCTTTTACTCTTTAGACAGAGAAAAAGATCTGAACTGAAGCACACACCCTGTTAACATTTATTCTGCTTCCCCAGAGAGGCAGTTTCATTTATCATTAACTCCCTGAATGCTGAGCTGACTTCTTTGATAGCCTAAAAAGGAAAGGTTGAGTGTCTGCAAAGCTGCACTCTTAACACGCTGCTTATTTGGTATTTTTAGAGAACCTCTCAACACTTCAGAATTGTCAAGCTTCTTGATCTTTTTATAGTTTGATTTACATAAATGTGTTCCTTTCCTCTAAATAAACGTCCATGCAATTCAAGGCCTGGTTGATTTCCAGCCCGTTGCAAGTACAGCAAGAAAAGGCTAAAGATGAAAAATTATAGGGATACGTGTATTTCACTGACAGAAAGAAAATCTGTGTTTATTTGAGAAAATATTTTTCGGCCATTTCTGTACCACCTCAGTCAGGGAACAGTCTATACTCATAATGCTTAGAGATGACCAAACAAGCTTAAAGTCCAAATATTGCATTACGTCTATAAACACAAAAAGAATAAATATTCCAGAGCTGTTCATTTAGAGCAGGCTGCTAATAGTTTAAATCATCTCAAAATCCACTACTTTCTGTATAACTCCACATTATGGTCTCTGTTTTCCATTGTAGTCCACAAGGTTTCCAAGGTAAGATAAAAATCACCATCAAGCTTTGCAAATTAAGGAGAAGAGGCAGTCAATAACTCCTATCTTGGGCCATGGGAACAGAATATCTGCCAGACTGGGTCACTCAGAGAAAGCTCGGTGGGGCAGCCTTTGTGTAGCAGGATGAACAGATGGATCACGGTCCTGCTACACAGCTCTGTCACTCTGACTTTGGAACGTCAATTCCCACCTCAGTGCACCTCTACCCCCTTAGAATTCCCTGCCAATCCAATGTTCAAACTGCAGCTCCAGTATTTGCCTGCTGACTCCTCTGCTCTGTCAAAATTCACAGTAGTTTTGTGGAAGGACAGACCCCAACCCAAAATTTCCATCCTGCAGAAATCCCTCATTTTCAAAACTACGGCGAGGAGGGGGAAGGAGCGAAATTGCTTTTTGTTCAGTATCAGAACCAAATTTCAGTAGTAAGAAATCTTCCAAAGGTGGGAATTAAAAGAAAAACAATTGGAAGAATGGAAACAGAGTTTGTTAATATTTCGGGCATTGCAAGGAGACTCCAAAGTCAGCCTGGGGAGGCTGGAGGTGAAGCCTCTCCACCAAAAAACCCAGAACAACCAGCAGATGTGAGGTCCAAGGGAAAGAACGGCCCAGAAAGGGGTGGGTGGAAGGACTTCTTCCAGCAGACTTGACCTGTCAGAGCTAAAAGAATGCTTTAATTCCATTGAATAAGCTTTTTCTAATGAAAAACTGGGCTCTTTAAAAAGCTTCAACAAGCTCTGAACACTTCAGCATCACACATCTCCTTTGCTGCTTTGGCTTTCATCAAAAAACATTTGCAGCATGTTCTGTTCTGTTTATATTGTATATTCCACTATAATGCTGTCTGAAACTGTATTCTAGTCTGATTTGCTTCTCCCCTAGGTTGGCAAGAGTTGCAGAATTGCTCCCTAGAAGCCAGTGAATATAAAGTGAGTGTGAAGACAGCCCAAACTCTGCCTCCTGCCTGACAAGTGTGACGTGTTTACTCTCAGCCCGTTCTAGCGGTTTGCTTTCAGCTGCCATATGAAGACAGCTCACTAGTGGCCCATAATGAGATGAAAAAAGCATTTCATGATGGCTTGAATTCATTTTGGGTGCAAGTTCAGAGCTCAGGATGGTATAATAGGGCTGTCTTATGCAGTGAAGGCAAGTTGCTTAGGATGTGTTTGAATTTCACTATCAATTATTTTTTGGCTTTGTAAACAAGCATTCAGAAGCCTTGAATAGTGAAATATCACACATAAACAGAAGACAAAAACAGATTTAATACAAATATTCTGAAGAACAAAGGCCACATGCAGAAGAAAATATAAAGCTCTATTATTTTTAATGTCGTGAGAGATGAGCTTCAGAGAAAGTCATTTGTAAGTCTTTTAAGCTGAAGAAATTGTAGTGCTTTATGTGCAGAAAATGAGGCCACACATGTATCACACACACAGAGAGGTTTTTGCCATGGTTACAGTGATCACTGTATTTGTTTTTATTGTCAGATTGAACTCTGGAGTGGTTTTTGCCTCAAATATTCTATGAGTATGAACAAGTGATCTACCAAAGTGTGCTGCTCTGAATGTACAGGTGACGTGCGTGTAAAACGGTTTTTTCCCACTGATTATCTAAGAAATGTTCTTGTATTTTTCTGCTGATTGGTCTTTGTTCAAAGCTAGTGACATTCAGCAGCACCAAACCAGGAATTCCATTGAGAGATACTGTACAACAGCAGTGTGTCCTCCAAAATTGACTGTTTTTAGACTTTCTACATCACTGGAGATCTAATTGTTGCTAAGGTTATTGATTATTCTTGGTGTTTCAAATTGCTTGAGAGTTGAGTAGTTTAAGTATATTTTAAATTTAACATTGTTTGCAAGTAGGGAGGGTAGAAAATTATCAAAGTACTAAGAGGCAGCAATACAAGACAAATCTATTGTCTAGTAGCACAATCCGATCAATACAATTATTAAACTGATGTACTAAGTGTAACTGTCTTGAGCCATGTAATTTTAATATTAAATTAAACCAGAAAGAAAATACATTATTTTTAAGGACATTGCATTTTCTTTGTCACAGCAAATAAATAAGGTCACAAACACATTTATTACCTCTGGTTCTTTCTTCCGCAGCGAGATGAGACATTTCTATCAAAAAATGGCTCTTCTTCTCCACAGTAATAGAACAAATCAGTTTCTGTTATACTTTGACAATTAATTTATTTTTTCATCCCAATTCTATAAATTTTTACATCTTGAAAATTCAGAATTAATTGTGCAAATTCCTTATATATATATAGAAAAGATTTCCCTATTTATAGGTACATATTTCCTTCTGTATTTTTTGTATGTACAGAATTTAATAAATTCAGAGACTGAAGAAGTAATTGCTTCCTGATGAAAACAAATAAGCTATAAGAAAGGAAAGATACATGTCGGCATTGGAAGGCAAACACATAGATTGCAAAATAGGCCTCTTCCACACAATACAGGAAAGAAAGAACAAGAATGCATAAATTGTGTTCAATTAGAAAATCACGATGTTCAGAGTACAGTGTGACTGAAATACGAGCTGAAAGGGGGTTCAAAAATATCATGCAGTCTGTTTCCCCTCATCTGCTCTGACCAGGCATCATCTTTCATCAAGTCTTATATTTTGCAAGGCTTTTCTGAATTACACATCTCTCAGTGTAAGTGTGACCAATTTCGTCCTCTTCTATGCTTAGAAAACACAGAGATGGAAAATTTGCCCTTTCTCTCCCCAGCATTTTAATCTGCAAAGGCACCTCACACTCAATTAAATACTCCATGTTTAGTCCCTGTCATATCACTAACGCTACAATGAATCCTGCACCAGTTTTTTTCCATATTGGTTCTCTTCTGATCTATCATTTTGTGTTGTATATAAAAGACCTTAACAGGCTGCTGCTTCTGACAGATCGATCTAAATTTCTTTTTGGACTGATATCTCATTTATACAGCCTTGTTGAGATACCTGACCATGTCCTGGGAACCCTTCTTGGCATTTAAAACAGATTTGAGACGTTCTCTTACAGGTATTTGCATCCTAATCAGTAGGTCTTTACTCCCCTGTGGGAATTCATTGCCATCCTTTACCCCTACTGAGGCTTATCACTTTCCATATATCAAGAATGTCCTTTCTCCTTCAAATCCCTATTTACCTAACTTGCTTGTACTAATTCCCCCACAAATCATCACTGCTTGCCTGAGAGGTGGATGCTGTAATGACTCTCCTGTGCTTAACGTCAGACAAAGCCACTGAAGGAAAAAGGACATGGCTTTAAAAGCTGCTAACCATCTGAACACCCAATTTTTAAAGGTCTGATTTCCAGAAAGCTTCTAGCAATTATTCTCTCACAACTCACTCTGATTAGCTGAGCTGTTGTCTGGAATATGACTCACTGAAAAGCAGTAGTTTGGGAAAAAAAATAATTGTATTTATCCTTCTTAAGTAATTCTGTGATGGACAGTGAGCATTTGTTTGAATTCTCAAGTCTATATTCAAATAAATAACTGCATAAATAACCAGAGGCAAATAAATCATCCCAGCAATAAATAAATTCTCTTTCATCCAGCATGAAAAACATATTGGTTCTGAAAATGAAGTGAAGGAATTATTATAAAAGCTTCCTTTCCAGGTGATGTGTACCTCCTCTGTCAAATGTTTGTGAAGGACAAATTACTTATTATTATGTATGACTCTTAATTTCCCAGTGAAAAATTATATGTGATGTCTCATTTCCTAAATGTATAGGTGAGAATGAGTTAATTAATGCCGAGCAGTTTGAAAATGTTTTGTTTGCTGTTTTTCTGAACATACTCAAATCAGTGTTAGCTATAAAAATACACATAATTCATGTTAGGAAATAATTCCTACAAGTTTAGACAAAATTCCTGGTGAAGACAGATAGGTAGGTAGATAGATAGATAGGTAGATAGATAGATAGATAGAATGTCATTAGACAAAAAAATAAGTCATTTTTTTCTGAAATTTTGACACATCCAAATGGAATTTTAATTATTAATTTTAGACTAGCTTGTCAGTTTTTTTTTACTTCCTAAGTATTGACACTGAGCTAAATGAAATAAGATATGCAACATCTTGTCTATGAAATCTTGTACTTAACACCTTTCCTAAATTGACCATGACTTGTAAATTAGAATTTATTGGAAAGGAAAAGTATTCCAGTTCATATCAGGGAAAAAAAAGGCACAGCAAGTTACTTCCCTCAGATGAACAAAAGAACTCAAAATTTTTCTAAAATGTAAGGCAAAAGAGAAACATTTTTTTGCAGTTATATAGGAAAAATATTCACACTTACAGCAATGATAGGCACAGAACAAACTCTGGTGTGCTTACCTGAGATTCCCATGCCAAGTTCTAGCACATACTAATTAGCAATTAATCACTTGGATTGTGCTGGAGCAATTTGCAGACAGTCAGCAGTATTGCTTCTTATCCACCGTTTTTAAAATGGCTTCAGTGCTCTGATGTTTTATCTGTCAAGGCGTTCATTTTGTAGCCATGAATATTTGTCATTCCACTGCCCCTCTCCCCATACCCATCACACTAATTACTAGAAGAGTAATCCATCTGAACGGCAAAACAACCTCTCCCAATTCTATTAGAAAATCCATTCCCCAAACTGAAGTTTCAGAAATGACCGGTTATCTTATTCTGTATCAAGTTCTGACTAATGTTTATAAGGAAAATCCTGTTGTGTCATAATGTTTTTATCCAAGTTAGAAAAGAATTTCTGCCCTTATTCAACTCAAATATCAGAAAATTACTGTAGCGTCTGAGAGAAATTAAACTCAAAATTGGGTTTTGGATAACAAGGATAGAGCAGGAAAGCATCTTTCTGAGGAGACAGGGACATCAGCTCCAAGAATATCTTCTAAACCTTTCCCATCCAGTTCCTGAGACGAACCCACTGCAGGGGTTGCCAAACCTTTTACTGTGGTGCTCAAAAAAGAATTGTAGTTTTGCCTGGGGAGAAAAGAAGCTCAGCCGTGAAAACTGGAGGGACTTGCAGGACGAGGTATATGATGAGCCTCGATACAAGCGTTGCACGAAATGTTGTCCAAATGTCACTCCTTTTTCAGCAGGAGCATTTCAGTTCAGGTATTTGCAGCCCCCCAGGGAGTGCCAAGGGCCCAACCCCACGGCCCCTGCTGAGCACCAGGAGTGTCCCACGGCCAAACACCATTCAGAATTTCTTTGAGGGGTGCTAGGAAGCATTCAAAAAACCGTGTGCCTTACTTCTCCACACATTGTTAGAAGTAGCTGAGGTTTCTTTTACAACATAAGAGCTATATTTCACTCAAGATCTTCAGAAAAAAGAGAGTGACTACTATCAGCAGAAACTGCAGTCACAAGGTCACAACAATTTGGAAATAATTTCAATTATATTTCCTAAGGCTATAGGGTTTCTTTTGTGATGTTATCCTAATAACCTTTAAAGAAATGACACATTTGGAAAAAAAAAAAAGAAATGGTTTGAGGACAGGAACAGTGGCCACAGATTTATGTAATATTTATGGATCTAGTTCTCAAAATAGAGGAGCTGGAAAAATTAATACAATCTCTGCCTGAGGTTTTTTCATCCGTAATAATACATCAGGTTTAATAATACTATCCCAACATTAAAATAAAATTCAATTCCTGTTTGCAACAGGTTTTTTGGCAGCTTTGGATGAATATCTCCTTTATAGGCAAAAGTATTCTACAGCACTTTAATTCCTGGCAAAGCTTGGCAGAGACAGGAGCAGTGTCTTTGGAAACAATTCCTGTGCTGCTCAGATTAGGCAGAGGAAGGTCTGAATACCAGCTGTCTGTTCCACACAGAAAAGGAAGTACAGCCATGTGCCACAATTCCATTTTGGCCTCAAATTCTCCTAGCATTTTTAACTGCAATCCATCACCTGAGCACATTTGTGGTCCAGGTCTAAGTGTTCACATTTCTCCCAGCAGGAAGGCCCAGACCCATCATTCAAAACAGCAGAGCACTGTTTACAAAGAAAAGCTCTGGGTGCTGCAATTACATTTACCTCAAAAGGGTCTGAGGAAGGAAAAATCACTGACCAAGGATACAGACCTTAGCAATGAGGAATGCTGACAAAATTGACAGAATTATTTTGGGCAACAAAAAGAGGTTCTTCATCATCTTTCAGTGTGCCTAAGGCTTCCAGCATGAAGCACAGGAGAGAAAGGCAGAAATATTTCACTACTGTTTTACACATATATTTCCCTTCAGCTGGAAATGGTGAGAGGAACTGAAGCAGCCACCCCTACCAGTAATGGATATTTTTGCTATCTCATATACATCAGTGTAAATGATAGCTACAGTCAAGTAAACTGCTGAAGCATAAAATAATTCAGGCATGGAAATGGAAAGTTTCGCCTCTATCAAAGACATTGGGGAGTCTCACCTGAAAATAAATGTGTGTCTGCATACAGGGGGAAATCATGCCAAAATATAGTTTATATTTCTTGGGCATCATTTCCAGTCTAATGTTAAACAATAACAGAAACTCGAAAGTCTTCAGTTCCAGGGTCTTCTCATTTCCACCTTAATATTGTGACTATCAGACCATGTTCTTACGGTTATTTGTTCAGAGGAAAATGCATTGTTTGTTTCAATATTGTCAGCATGGTACTTTAACACTTTGGACATCTGTCTTCCCTGGGTATCTTATGCATTCTGTGATTTTTATTTTGAAGTTAGCTTATTTCACTATTCTTAATGATCCTCTAAAGGAGTTAAAGTGCAGTGTAATTATTGTCCTTCTATCCCTTAAAACCACAAATCTGTAGCATTGGGGTTTTTAGAAAGCATGGTTTTTACTATCTAATAGAAAAAAAATCTTCTGTCCTTTCTTGTAGAGGGAGAAGAGCCATGTTACTTTTGTAATTTAGGAGACTGAGTGAATTCTTCTTTCTTCATCATTTGTAGAGGCTACAGAAGTGTCAAAAATGAGCTTCAAGGTCACAGCCTGCAGAGACACTGTTAGCTTAGCTGACGTCAGGAGATGTTCCCATTCAGAGGATTCTCTCACACACATCAGCATCAGATGTCTTAACCTCTCTGTGCCTCAATTTTCTCCCCCACAAAACTGTGGCAAATGACACTGATGGCTGCCAATTCTTAACTGTTCAGAACACCTTGCCAATTGTGCAGAGCAAAAGTATATTTTTAGATCACAGGCATCACAGAAGTTCCCAGCACATCCAAAGACACCAGGGGTAAAATCCTTTTGATTTCAATGGTATTGTTCGTGCTTGATGAAATACAGATGAGGCACAAAAGCCTCTTGTCTGCTGGAACTGGCAGTGACTTTGCATCTGCTCAAATTTCACCTAGAGAGGAAATAATTTCTATTCTGGTGAAGTATTTTAACCTTGATAAGAATGTACTGGTTCCAGTATTAAGTGGAAGCTGTTTCACAACTAGAACTGTTAACAAATGTCACACTAAAAACATTCTCCAACGTTGAAAGCCTCTTAAATTACAGTAGGAAAAAACCAAACATTTTGTGTTAACATAAAGTTAATTTAGTGTTGACTCATATGTGAAAATTATTCCACATGCTTGATTTTGTTTACTCTTCCCTAAACATCTGCTGTTCTCAGTTGTGAGGTTCACCTTTGTCTGGACCCCTGCGTGTGTGTTCAAGTCACGTGGCACAAATGATGAAGGTGCCACCACTTGGGTTCTCCAGGTGTGTTTGACTTAAAATTTCTGTGGCTAAACTCTCCTGATTATAGTGGATGTCACAGTAATTCTGTGACAGAATAGAATCACAGAATGGTTTGGGTGGGAAGGGACCTTAAAGCCCATCTCATTCCAACCCCCTGCCATGGGCAGGGACACCTCCCACTAGACCAGGTTGCTCAAAGCCTGAAAAATTGTCAAGTCTGGTTTTTCTGACCTTAAAAAGATCAAATCCAAGGACTTTCGTGGCTGCTGTTAATTTTGACATGTAATTTACTACAATGTGTATTTTGATTTCAGCATATTAAGGAGCCTTTCTGAATGCAAATGTTCCAGCCTCAAGGTTTTGTAGGTAAAACCCAAGAAAATATGACCTTTAGGACAAACAAAAGAAGCTAAGTTCTTCAACAGCTTAACCAAACTCTTAAACTGAAAGCTTCATGGAAGCTGAAAGTGAATATAAAACTTCTTTTAAACTAAAGATCAACACCGAGAACTCACTCAGAAGTAAAATTAAAATTCAGGAAGAGCAATAATAATTTTCTATAGGTTCCTAACTTGGCAAGCAGTTTAACGTTAAAAAAGAAAAGAAGAATGAAGGGAACATATCTTTGTCACCTTTGACAGTACATTTCAGAAGTAATCTAGAAATTGAGTTTAAAATATAATTTGATCATCATAAAGAATCATAGTCATCTTATAGCTTCTTATTGGCTTTTCCTGTTTAATTACTAATTAACTGCAGACAGAAAAGAATCTTTACCCATCAAATATAAACTCAGCTCCTGTAATGTTTTGCTGAAGTATTTGTTTTACTTTGTGTAAGTTTTGTTTTCTCGATTACTTAAGCTACCTACAGAAACAAAATCCAGATTTCCTCTAGCACTGGCCTGGGATATGGGTCTGGTTTTCGACTACTGAAAGGTCCAAGACCTCTGGGAGCACATCAAACTTAGGGCAAAACATGGTCAAAATCAGCAAAGGTTTGAGTAAGTGCCAAAGCAAACAAATTTCCCCAAAGGGGCACTTGGCTTCCCTTTGTGTCCAGTGAAAAGACTTGCAAAGAAGTAAAGTTAGAAGCATCTTTAAGAGACTCTACCTCTTGAAATATTGGCCTTTTTAAGGGGTCTCAGGCTGGGGTCTCAGTTCCTGATGCAAAACTTCAAAACATTCAAGCCTGCTTTTCTAACTTTAGGACGTGACAGTTTCAAGTTGTTCTCTTTAAGTAAAACATGCACTGAATGAAGGAAAATTTCCAGAACTGATAAATCTGATAGTGACGCCCTAAAATATCAGCACAGAAGCATCAGTGACCTATTATGAAATAGATGGTGTTAAAAGATTCAAGTTTAAGGGCTGAAAGTCTGAACTGGTTGCTGCAGCACTGCCACCAGAGTAAATCAGGATAGTCAAACTTTCAATCCTTTTATCACTATGCAAAATTTCTTCTAGTTAAAACCCTAAGCCCTTCATTATCTAAATTAAAAGTATACTGTGTTTATTGAATTTGGAGATTAGCTTGCTGTTACATACGGTAGTCTTACTTTGATGTCTCAGGATTAATATTCATGAAGTTTCAGACTATTAACTACACATGTACAACATCTAATAAGAAATATATCTTACAGAGTTCAATTATTGTACAATGCTGTTAGTTCCAATTTTATCTTTCATTTTTCTGTGGATTCCCATGGCGTTTTCATAAAATCAGTGTTTTAGGGTTGGTTGTGGCAGGTTTATTGTATTGATGGATCTGGCTAAAACTTGGACTTTCAAATCCAAATGATATCTTTCCACTTCTTTCTCATTTTTACTAGCTTTCAATGAGTGAAAACTTTCAAATTCAGTTGCCTGAAACATCTGAACTTCCAGTAGAATTGCAAATCAGCAGAAACTGTTCACTCCTCAATCAGCTCAGCCCAGAATGTGGCACAACACTTTGCACACCGTTGGTCAACACTGACCCTTGTCCCTTTCCAAAGGGTCTTGGAGACACAAAACCTTTGCGAACTCTGGGCCCCACAGGAAGCCAGAAACACAAGGGAATCTAAGCTGCTACATTTTTGGAATTCAGGATAAGGCTCAAAGCCAAAAGTCACGGGACACTTGTGTGGTCGTTACCCCACGGGGGCTGCTGTGCAGGAGCACTTCCCACCTAAGCCTCTGCCAAGATGTAGCTTACAAGTTTCCACATCTTTCCCTCAGTGCAGCAATACACAGCAATAGCAACAAAAAGCACTAAAAAAAGGAAATGTCAGAATTTGAATTGCAAACTATATGTGAGCCTTGACTGCTAAACTCAATCCAGATTTGAACATTAAAGGTTTGAAGTTGCTCTGCTGGGGATAGAGGTTGCTTCTGCTCATCCTTTTAACAATCTACTGGGCATTCCAGGTAGAGATGGCAGCACCTCTCAAAGTTCACAGGATTCATGTGAAATATTTATTATTTCGATAGAGAATATATATCAAATTAGTCCTTGTATAATAGAGATTTATTTTTCTAATAGAGTTGTTGTGCAGTAATACAACTTTCTAAAAGATGGTTTCTAATTACATTAGACTAACCTCTCCTGAAAACAAAAGATATTTCAGACCCACTGTATAAGCACTAATTCCCACTTAAATCTCTGGATTTAGAAAAGTTCAGAGTTAATATTTTGAATATTTCATAAATTTGAAATTTTGGAGCTTTACTTTTTCTGTCTTTCAAATAACGCTTAATGAATCTGGTCTCTACAAATGCATGTTATTCCTTACCATCAGCAAGGCTATTAAGTTGCATGCGTTGTTCCAACACAGCAATGTCATCACATAAATCTGATTTCAGTTTAGCTTTCAGTGTAAAAGACTAAATGGAACTGAAACAAATGCCACTTTCAGTCCTACAATGATTCCCTGAAAGCTTGATGGAGAAAAAGACTTGAAATGCCCAAACAAAAAGAAGTGAAATATTAACTGTTAAGAGCAGTTATTTCGTCACATGAGCAATCCAGGAGATGTCCCTGCATGGCACAGTCTCCTGCTGTGATAAAACCTTAATCTGCTGAACGCCCAGGAGCAGCTTCCTAACACTCAGCACAGGCCTGAAAATACCCTGACCTTTGGAGCAAGCTGGGCTGTGCTCAGCAAAACTGGTTTTCTCAAAGGTTACCATTTCCGTGTACAGAGCTGAGAGATCACAATGCACTGGTGCTTAGCTTTTTAAAGGAAAATTATCAGGAACTTCTGTTCTCAAGGAATAATGCCAGAGACATTAAGAGGCATCTCTTCAGAATTAGTGTAGATATGTGACCCTAGTCTCCTAAAACTCTGCAGTATTTTTAAGAGCTTACTGAGCTTTCTGCTTTATTAATAAAACCTACATAAAAACCTTGAAAAACAAAGCAATTTTTATTTTCATCACTAATATATCAAATGAAGGTTCTGTATCAATTCTCCCATAAGCAGCTGGAGACACACAGTAAATTTATTTTTGAAAGAAGAAGATTAATGCTGTCTATCTTTTCATGCTGTGTTTCAGCTTAGGGGTAATATCAATAGGGAAAACCCTGGAATGTAAAAACTGCATCCTCCTCTGTTCAACAAGCAGCCGCATTGCACAGCTGGTTCTCAGCATCTTTAAAATAAACTTAAATCTGTAATGCCTCACATACGTTCAGGAAAAAAAATCACAATGGATAGTGGTGGTGGTGGCTATGGTGAAGGTGAGGGAGTGGAAGTTTGTTAATTCCCGATTATAATTCAGACACCCTCAGCTGTAGACAAACAGAAGGAAATCATTTTGCTCCTGCAGAGAAGCAGTAAAACCTCAGTGAGCGTGAGGTCTCCATGTCTTTGAGTACTTTGAAAGGTCGTGCAGAGCTCTGCTTCCCTCGAGAGTGTGCGGGGGGCCACGGCGCTGTGACAGTGACGCTCACACACATTCCAGGGCTCAGGGGCCAGTGCTGCAGTGATCAGACACAGCTCTGTCACGTGAGCATTAAGACAACTGAACTGCTAAAAGCATTCCTACGGGACTTTGGGGATGTAAAAAAACATTCAGAAATAGCCCAACCAGAAGAATTCAGAGCTCATGGCTAAAACAGCAAAATGTTCCAGGTCAGATCATAGCTGACCTTCTGATCAAGCCATTTAACAACTCCTGATCCAGAACCAGAAGCACTGACTTTCTACATGAGGACAAGAAAAGTAGAGTCGACCCAAATAGATTCCTTCACGTATAATTAACTTTTGACAGTAAATTATAAGCTTGATTTGGTTTCTTACAGACCTGAATGCTCCTCAGTTTTCACCCCCATCTGAACTCTCCTAAAATTCACTTTTTAAATCTGAATTTGAAATTACAGTCCCTACCTAACTTAGTGTCCAAGCAAACAAAACAGTTACTTTCTAATTTGAGTACAAGTTTGTTCATTTCAGTAATGAAACTAAACAAATTTGTCTCCTATTGGATTCTTAGGAGTAATTATCTGGTAACCTCACAGTCACTACACCAATTTATGGGCATGTTTAGGCTAAATCATTTCAAAGCTCTGTGATTTCCTACATATGATTTAGGGCACATAATGTGACCTGGGTATTTAATTTATGCCTCTCAATTGCTGAGTCATCTTTCTGCTTCAGCTCTGGCTTTTACTTTTAGCCAATAAATCTGCCTAAATTCGGTTGAAATGTGGGAAGCAAAGACACGTTACCCTCCTGGACAACACAGGTCTTTCTGCCTACATTTCCTTGATGCATTAAAAACACAGGGTTGTATTTTTGAAGTGCATAGGAAGAGCAGAAGCCCAGTGAATAAACAATAATTTGCTGTTCATTTTCAAAAAACCATAAAATACAGTTATTTTATGCCCAATTCCAACATAATTTTTAATGATACCAAATACTAAAATATTTCAAAGGATGCTCGCTGCTGCAGATACTCCTGTTGCCCACATTGCTATATAATTTTGCAGTAATTTACTACAGAAATCTCCCTTTGTTCAGGCAGTGAGCTATTGCTGAAACACCAACAGGGTACAAACAGAAAATCATGTGCATTCCACTGAAGGCATAAAGAGGACGTTTCCCACACTTGCAGACATGAAATTGACAGTAAGACGCACAAAGGTAAAAGAGACATGAATATAAACTATGTTGTTACAAAGTAACTCTTTTACAAGTACTGACAGTTTTGATGTTTCTCCCAAGCACAGACATTCTGTATTTACTGTTGCATTTCATTTTATGGATTTTTCCCCACATTGAGTTCAAACAGAATAAACAGAAGTTTGAGTTATAGCATGTAACATGGTCAGAAAGGGACTTTATAGAATTAGATCAATTCTTGTTTCTTATCCACCTGGATTCATAAAACACTCATATTGACTCTCTGCTACCATAATCGTTGTGTTTGGTTGCTCAGGTTTCACAATCTATTAGAAGCTAAAGGAAGAGCTTTTTACAAGAAAAATAGAAGTCACAGGACTTTCACAGTGCTGTTCTCTCTTCTTCATGGTTTTTCTCTAAAGAATTTTTAGAAAGTTTTCTATCTCTTATTTTTCCCTATATACACATATTAGATAAAACCTTTCACTGAAATTCAAGAAACCCTATGATTTCACAGTCAGCAACGTCAATGGAAATACATGTCTCCACGTAGTTCCATAACAAAGTAATCATATTTCCAATGAAAGCATGGAAAAAATGGACAAATTATTCCATATATATTACTCTTCTTTCATTCTCGTGTTGATGTTGACTCAGAATGATTTTTCAAAAGATATCCAGGTCAATCCAATGATTTATTTAATTCCGTTCGTGTGTTATGGCTCTGAAAAGGTGACTTTCATCATCATTTGAAAATCACCACCTTCATATAAAAGTACTAAAGACCTGACTAGAAAACAGCACAGCTACACTTCTTTTTAAACCATTCTATTAAAAATATTGGTAAATTTCATCCCCAGAATACTGAATACAATAAAAAGTATAAACACTGTAGTTTAATTTTTTCCTGCAATTCCTATAGAAAGACATTACACCTTCCAAAAGCAGTCTGGATTACACCTCTCAGATTATCAGGGATTTAAATTCTCTAACCCTTGTCACAGGTAGATCTCATTAACTGCTGGTGAACAAGGGTCTCTTCTATCTTGGTACATCAGCTCCTGAGGTATTTCTAGACAAGCAGAATCCCACAATTTTCTGACATACTGAAGAACCTTCTTATTCCTTTATCATCATTTTGTGTTTTACTCAATGTCTCACTAGAGCAGTAAGTATTAAATATTACATTTTCTGTTCAGACCAATATTAAGATTCACAGCTTTTTTACTCTAATACTGATTGCCTTCACCTCCAACAAATTAGTAACTTAATATTAAACTCACAAAACCATAGCAATGAAAATTAAAGGAAATATTGTATTAATTTGTGTCCTGCCACAGTTAGTTTGTCACTAAATTACACAAAGGGAACTTTTAGCAATTGGCTCAAGAAATGTGTCAATATTTAAAACGAAAAGAACACAAATCAAAAAAAGAATGGTTATGAGTTCTTACTGAACACAGGAGCTGGAAGATTTTGATTTATAACCCATTTCCTTTGGCAGACATAAGATAATTGTGTGCTTGGGGAAAGGAAGATATCTAGACCCAAATGGAAATAAGCTGCATCCACACTCAAGCCTGGAGCTGTATCTGTTATTTTCAGAGTAGTTTCAATAAATGGCAATGTGCACCAGGCTATTGCATGTGAGACTGGGGCTCAGCCAAGAACCAGAACACTGCTGGATGACAGAAATGTATTTAATAAAACATTGCCCACAAGCAAATTAACTTCCTCAATATTTGTGTATCAATGAAACTACACAGACTGAAAAGAAAATTGCACTTGCCATAATTCCACTTGCCAATTCAGCACGGGAATTAAGGCAGAGGAGAGGCCAAAGCTCCAGTCATATATTCCTGTTGATAGAAAGCATGTTCTGCCCAAACTGAGTCTCAGCCTTCCAAGGGAGAAAGTGCTGCTCCCCCAAGCCCTGGGGATCTCCGATCACCCACGGGGTCCAGCCCAGCCGAGGGTGTTCTTGCTGCTGGATCTCTTTGGGGAAGGTGGGGGGAGAAGGGAGCAGTACCTTCAGTAGGTGAACCCCAGAAAGAACCAGGGCTAAACCTCTCCAGGGCCGCCCTTTGTCACCCTGCTCACCTGAGAGCAAACCTGTGCCCTGAGCCCCAGAGAGCCCCCAAAACTGCCAGCAGTGCACAGGACAACCCAGAGCAGCTCCCCCCACAAAATCTCCATGGTTATTTGGAAGGACTGTAGGATATTGTGGATCACAGAAAGTGACTAGAGTGATATCTTGGAATTTGTTCAGGGAAAGGCTGAGGCTATGCATTCTAAAAATCAATAGAACTTGAAGCACCAGTAAGACATAGTATGTTGAAATATGTGCAATCCACACACTATTGCACTTGATTAAAAGTGTGACTCCTCTTTTATGGGAAGTCTTCTTGCTTACATCACTTGTATTATGACACCAGACACTTAGACACTTCTGATTTTTGGGGGTTTGTTGAGATTTATTATTATTATTATTATTATTATTATTGTTTTGGGGTTGTCCTTTTTTGATAGTTTCTCACCCCCAAGCATCTAACCTGAGAAGAGTACCAAGCACAAAATGCAGCTTGGTCTGCTGAGTCATGACAAAGCAAATTTACTAAATAGATAAAAACACCCTTCACACAATAATATACTGATGAAGGTGGTATATAAACAAGCAGTGCAATTTGCTGGTTTCCTCTGTGTGCGATATATGAGGCCATAACTGCTTTGCTAAACTAACTGTGTCCTCCTAGAAAGATTTCCAATATCTATTACAGCACTGAGTGCACTGCTACTAAATAGAGTTCCCTGTCGTGTTTTCTTTATTATATGTAAATATTTCCTGAACTAGACATGTTTCAAGCTCCATTTAAAATTTAGTACAATTGAATATTGTGTCAAAATCGTGCTGGGAATTCAGTCTGGCCACTGACTCAGAGGTTTAGAATTAGGAAAGGACAGCATCAGCTCTAGGACAAAAGATCTGCTCAGTCTGACCACAGATGATTCAGGACACAAAGGGCAAACAAGGGCCCAGCTGCTGCCAAGGAGCAAAAAACCCCTCCTTGGTCCTGTAAAGCCTCCCAGAGCCTCAGTCAGACGCCAGAGTGCCCCAGCAGAAGGCACAGAGCTCCAAGCCAGTCACAAGAAGGGGGAGGGCACCCTGACTCTCTGGGAAAGTCACAAGCACCAAGCAGAGGATTTATCTTTCCCACTTCCATTTCTCGGGCTGTACACTCAGCCCCACACGTCCTGTCTGATGGGCTGCACAGGAGCCATGCAGGGAACTCCTGCAGGTAATTCAGCTTCTCCTTAATACACCTTGCTTTTTCCTTAACAGACCTGACAGACTGAAACTTCATTTCTGGAAGTGCCACGTGACACTTCAAGGGTACACTTCAAAAATCGTATCTCATCAGACTCAGTGAATTAGAGTTTCTAGGGATAAAACACCTTTTATTGGAGTGTCACTGAAGACTAGAGAGCTTTTCTTACAAATATTTTGTAATAAAAATCTTTGCAACCTACCTAAGGGTGCCAGGTGCACCGAAACATTGAACAGTTTGGGCATAATTAAGCCCCCTGTCGCTCCCCTCCTGCTCCTTGCCATCAGCAGCTGCTTGTTTTCCTTCTGTAATAGAACCACACACGCTGATGGCTCCAGGAGCAGAGAGCTCTTTGACAACATCTTATGACTACAGATCTCATCACTGAGATCTGAAAAATGTGAAAATGCCAAATCCCACTTTAGAGGAAGCTGGAGCAGAACAGCACTTCATGAAAGCAATGATCAGAACACATTGGCACTGACAATCCAAGGCATCAATCAATATTCAACAAATGATACTACTGACAGTTTTCAGTTCTGCAAAAACCATAGGAAACAACAAAAATTTTCAAATCCAGACCATGAATTGCAATTATTTTAGCTATTCCTCTTGTAAAAAGACGTAATCTTCTGTGGAAAGATCAATATAAAAACCTTTGTGGAACATCAAGATACTACAAAGCTGTATAAAAATCTCTTTCACACTGCTCATTTGAAGTTTCTGATTCACCATTCTGCTTATCCATAAGAGTTCACATTTATAGAGATTTCACATCCCCAATTTTTAAAATTACTCTCCCCCTTACAAGGAAGTTTTAGACTGCAATGAGATCTCCTGTCTGTCTTCTCTTCCCCACACTGAATAGACCAGATGAGCTCAGCCATTCCTCACACAAATTTGCCTCCAGACCCTTCACCATTCCTGTGGCATTGTAGAAACCTACTAGAACTATTAAATTCCTTTTCCTAGATTTCAGGATTTTACCAAATAAGACCCCTCAAAGCATAAGTGCCAATCTGATAGCAACTGATGGAAACTGTGCAGAAATCTGTCTGAAATCTCATAAAAAAGAAAGGACTGTACAACTGTCCTCTGCAGAGCAGAGTGCTCATTCCTTATGGCATCTTAGACGATCCATACTGCCTCAACAGCCTTCACTTCAGCTCTGACCCAGGCTCTTACTCAGGTACCTTCTGACCCGTCTGCCCCTCAGGCACAAAAACCTCTTAACTGAACACAAAGGGCATTTTCTGTGGACTTAATCTGAGTGGTCTGGGGACAGAAATGGAAAGCTGAGTGCTGCTTTCATTCCAGGGTACAGTTTAGAGAGGTTTTTTCAGTGCAAGTCCTTATCACGTGCCTTCCCTATAATTCATCACATGTTCAGAGGCCAAACAAATTATCCTGTAATCCAGAGGGAAAGGATCAAAGCTGATACTTTCTGCCTTATTGCATTTGCTTCCAGAAGTGAGGAGGATATATCTGTGATAAGAGCACAGAGCAAATGATCTTGCAGTAACTCGTACAGCTTTGAAGCAGGGATCATCACAGCACGGCTAAGTTAACATGGATGCTTATTTCTTTTCCAAGGAGGATTTTTTGAACAGTGAGTGGTAGGAAGCTCTGCTTCCCACATGGACTGTCAGCAAGACAGTGCTCTGGGGCAGTGCCGAAAACTCTTTTCTATATTCATAGTTCTGCTGGTCAAGTTTTAAACTGTGCAAGTTGCGTAAGAAACGCTCCCTAATTCACGCTTTTGTGGTGAAAATTTGGGGGATTTTGATTAAATTAAAATTTGAGATATTGCTAACAAGTGGAGCAAGACTTGTGCAAGGTCTGCCAATATACATTTTTGTTACCAAGATGATGGCAGAACAGTTGTTGACGATCAGATCCCCTGGTGTAGCTCAATTAAATTGTTAAAATATGGACATATCAAACTATATTTTTTATACATTTTGGAATATCACGTGCATATTGTACCATGTCATAGGCAGAAAATAGAGCCACATTTCTAAATTCATGTTATTTTCTAGCTCCTTTCTTACCTGTGTAGGGGTTTACTCTGAGAAGCAGAAAACAAGAACAATAGTGGAAGCACTGCAATGGTCCTGCCTTATAGCTGGGATGCCATTATGATAAATCTTATACAAACAAGATGAACTAACTCTCAGCTGCTCAGATCTCCAGCTGTTAAATTTCACCCTCTTCATAAAACAGAACTTGGGAAAATTCTGGACCATGAAAGATTTAACAGTCAAGGCAAGAGGACCAAGGTAATTCTACAGCCTTTTTCATATGCTTCACTCAGTCATAAAACCAAAACTTTCTCTATGCTTCTTTCCAGTTCTATAATATGCATTTCCTTTTCAATCCTTTCAGTCTTCAGCTGTGGTAGAAAACAAGAAAACAAGCCGCAGAACATTACAAGGATTCACTACACCATTGTAATGGTGTGATACAATTTTAATTGCAGGCCGTTCTTATTTGGAACATTTTTTCCCATTTAGAAAAAGTACTGCGGTAAGGAACAGGCCCGTGGATCTCATCAATTATAGAGCATTCTTATTTTCAGGTAGCACAGTCAGGCTTTGCTCCAGGTAGTAGGGCAAAGCGGAAATGTAACATTTTTACACTGGGGATGAATATCAATGTAAACAAAGGCACAATATGAGCATGCACTGCTGAAAATCATAGACATAAGCATTCAGCCCTCTCACCTTTTAATTTCCTAAAAAGGTAATTAGCAAAGACAATTATGAGATAAAGGCAATTTATTTTATGGCTAATTGCATGCCTTTCTAGTATGAGTAGATTTAGAATGGTTCACAAAAGTATTAAAGCCATTCATCTCATAAGCCTGTTTCCTAACTATTCAAGGTTTCTTTTCCCACTCATTAGTCTCAGCTTTGCCAAATGATATCCAATGGAAATTCATACCCATACTTTGGACACCATGGCATGGCAGTTACAAACGCCTGATGTAAATTCTCTAAAACTACATATCACATTATCCTGCATGAGATGCTTTTGCAAAGCAGTAACACAGTGCATTAACTCAGCCATGCAGCGCAACAGCAACGTCCTCTATCACTTAGCAGGAAAACATAACATAAACCAAGATAGCTCCTTTAAAGTTTGTGCCATTTGGAAAAGTGTGAACTTACTGCACTCCCAAAGCAGTGCTGGTAGCACCCTAATGTTCAACTTTTGCTGAACAATGCTTGCTCAGCAAGAAGGGCCCCTCTGCTTCTCACTCTGCCCCCCACCAAACAGGGTGAGTGGCAGAATAAACTGGGAGGGACACAACCAGACAGATAACCCAAATTAACTAAAGAAATATTCCATAGCATGGAGCATCCATAGTGCTCAGTAACTGAATGGAAAGCAAGAAATTTTAGAGAGGCTGGCCTGTCTTTTCCTCAGGAACTGGCTGGGCATTAGTCTACACTTGGTTGGGGGGGAGGGGGAATTATTGCCTTTTCATCATTTATTTTGTTGCCTTCTTACCCATTTTTCCACGTATCCTTCAGGTATTAAACAGTTTTTTGGTGGCTTTTCCACCCCCAACATTCCTTACATCTTCTTTTCCTTTCCTGCTGTCCTGAACCACAGCCAGGGTAGGAGAGTAAGTGAGGGAGCAGCTCTGTGGTGCTTGAGTACCCACCATGGCCAACCCACTGCACTAAACACTTAAAATAAATAGTTAATAGATGACTAATGCAAAGAGCTGAAACAGGAAAATTTGGTATAACCTCCTAGTGTGTAATCACAGAAAAAGACCAGAGAAATGTTCCAAGAAGCGATAAGTGAAGAAAATACACAGTAAGAGTACAATGAAAATTGGAATGACAAATGTACTCTCTGATGGATTTGGGAGGCAGCTTGTCAGCGTGGTGGTATGATAATAAATAAATAATTCTACATTACATTTATGCAGTGCCCTTCAGTGACAGACCAAGGTGCTTTGTCAGGTGAAACACAGCAGAAGCAAAACAGTGCTGCTACATCAGTGCTTTTTCAACACGGATGCAAAAATGCCCCAGTAGAACTGACCCAAGTAAAAACTATTTCAAATAAAGGCAAGTCATTATCAAGGGAAATAAAAAGAATCTGCTCTTGACAACTTCAAGTTTGAATTAAAAAACCATCAAGGGGAAAAAGGCTTGTAGAAGTCAGTAGCATTAACAGCCAAGATCAGAGGTGATCAAAGTAGGAAGTAAATGAATGGGTATGCAGTTATGCATGTAAAGCTGTAACGAACAAATTTAATACACCAGCTTTCATGCTCCAAGTATTTCCTAAGGAACAGATTTAATCCATATTAAATACAAACACAAGGGCTCAGAGTCAGCCAGGAGTGTAGCAGAGAGTAAGAAAGAGGTTGGAACCATAAAATATAACATGTCCACTCTCAACAGCATTTAACTCTTTACAAAATGTGCCCTGGACTTGGAGTTCAGAGTCCAGCATCGGCTCAAGTGGTTTACTGATGCTGTCCATAGTTTTAGACTCTAGAATTCTTGATTCCACTTGAAAAAAAGATCGTATTATTACTATATATTTTATATATTATATTATAATTCACTTAAGGACTGTACCTGTAACTATTTGTCAGCAAAGGCTGGAGGCACAAATGGTGTAAACAAAGCCCTGAATTTGCCAAACTACCTCCAATGACACACATTACACTTGTTCAGCTTTCAGTCACATAAAGTCAAGATTGTTTCATCAATACAGCCCATCTATTAATGCAGCTAGTGTAGTAGAATTTTGTAGTATAAGGTAGATACAACTCTTCAGGTTATATCAAAACCCTCAGAAATATAAACCAACTGCAAGATGAAAAGAAGTCAAGTTGATTTTTGAAGGGATAACTGTCTATAATTTGTCATTTATTGAAGACCTGGAGCTGTGAGAACATCGTGGGCTGACTGCAGAGGGAAGGAAGGTGACTACTGGAGTGTGCAGGCCTCTGGCACTCAAGGCAGGATGGACGAGCCTTTCATTTGATCTATTTAATACTCATCTATTTTATCTGATCACTTTTGATTAGTGATGCAGTTTTCACTTTGTGCTTCCACTAGAGAACTCTGATGAATGCAAATAGGGTGAAAAAGTGAATTATAAAGGTCACAAGAACCAAAAATGCATTTCAATAAATCAAACCATATGAGAAGTCATAGCAGCCCAGTAAAGTTCCCACTAATTGGAAAAGGGGAAGTGTAAAAAGCGGGGAAAGGAATACCCAGAGATCTACACCTGCACTGCTGGAAAGCTGACACCCATTAGGATAAGAGGAGGAACTACTAATCCTTAATCCCTGCTGAGATGACAGAGATACTGCTCTGTTGTTAGTGAAACAAACGCATTGACAGCCTTTTATCAGCTCTTCAAGTTTGTCTTATTTCCTTGGTATATGAAGAGTGTAGAATTTGTCATTCTGCCAGTCCTATTACATTATCACATGAATGTTATCACCCAACAATTACACACAGGGCTGAGCAACTTTGTTTCCTCTGTATTTGAAAATTCAAAGCAGCCTAATGTATTAGTAATATAAGTACAGAAATTCAGATATCCCACACTCTGGTCAGATTCATTCCACCCATCCGAGAAATTAAAGCAGTCACTTCCATCCTCCTCCACAGTCAAAGTCTAGAGGGCAACTCAGTGCATCAAAGAGATTTGATCCGTGTTTCCAAGTGCAAATGTCACACTACAAACAATACTACAATGTTATTATACATCACAATTATGCTCTCTTCATATCAAATATACATTGAAAAAAAAAAAAAAAGCAAATGTTCCATCAAGTTAATGGAAGAAGACTGATAAAACATTGATAAAATCTCAAGATTGCAATCTGAATATCAGGAAAATTTGCAGACCTGAGCTTCCAGCTATTGCTCAAAATGAAACAGGTCTGAAAGTTATGTGGTGCATCCATCAGAGTGTGGAAGTGCAAAGCAAAGGCTCTAAATTCTGCTCCTACCTGTGTTGTCGAGCTGCTAGCTGATCTTAGGAAAGTCACTAGTCCTTTCTCTCTCTCTCCCAGCTATCCAAATTTCAGCTGGAATTATATCTCCTGAAGTGTACCTACAGGATGCAATGTAAAAAACATTGTAATAACAGTAAAGACTCCTTAGGTACTCTCCTAACTGTGTTAATGTGCCTAAACCAACTTTGCATACTGATTCCAATTCTAGAAAACATCTGCTGCCTTCACTCACTCCTAACTTTCCTCTTTCAGCATTTCCTGCAGGTTTATGGCTTATCTTTTATGCATATTGATCATGGTTTCAGCAGTTTCAAGTTAGTTATTTTGACATCAACAAGGTTCTGAAATCAATAGACGCTGAAATCTGAGCATGAAAGCCAAAGGAAATTAACCCAATGAAGCATAGGACAAAATACTATCATTTACTCATTTTAAGTCAGTCATGAATGTCCATTACAGGTGTAAAATATTAGAAAATTTTCAGAACCGAAATTGCTTTCTTAGAGCAACAGGGTTACTGCTTCTATTGTCCTGAGAGACAAAAAAAGCCAGCATAATGTGCTGAAATGGCAAAAAGCATCTTTGTTTTACAGAAATGGAGAGCATGACTAGATAGAAAATGAGTTCTTCTTCTGAACTGCAACTTTTGAAATTTATTTTTTGAAGGAGGTGAAGTTTAAGAGAGAAACCACACTTCTCAATTCAAGGAAAATATTTGCATCCAATTTTTCTATTTTTTTTTTAATTAAGAAGTTTAAAAAAATATATTACTAAATAAATCCTTATCATTTTGTAATACCAAACCTATATGCTGGCACAGATTTTTTTGTCTTGAAATGAATATTTCTTGTGCCTGCCAAAGACACATACAATGGCACTGGAGTGGGAATGCTGAGGATGCTGAGGTTTTCAAAATATCCAGCCACACAGCAACTTTATAGACATGAATCAGAACTGTAGGAATCTTTTTATGGTTTTCAGTCATGGCACTCAGCATTTCTCATTAACAGATTTACCAATTTTCCACTCCTCAACAGGAATATTTTTTTGGCACATCTCTCTCTCACATAAATTATTGCTAATAATTAAAACAAAATTCTTAAGATGTGTGAGTTCATTAACTCTGTTAATGAGAAAGAACATTTTGGACCTTATTATTAGACTGTCATCAGTATCTGTTAGACAGCTAAATTAATAAAGTGATTATATTCAAATAACTCAGGCATTTGCATTTTATTTTTAACATTACATGCCTCTCTAGCTTGCTCTGAGACTGAGGAAAACTTGCTGGCCATGCAGGAGTACAAGTCTGGGTGGATTTCAGTGCTTTGGATGCCTGGATCTCAGAAATACTTAGGGGCTGAAATAGCTGTGCTCTAGATAAGGGCTACTGGAGCCTCAAGGAATGATTCAAGCAAGCAAGTACAGCGTAGACATCCCTTGCAAACAAAGATATTGTGGTCCCTTTACTGCTAGAAAGCAAAAAGCCTGAAAGAAAAGTGTAGAGAAGAGACATTTTTTATCCTTGAAAGCATCAAGATAAAGCAAGACACAGCAATAATTCTCTCCTGCACTGCACTCTTGGAATACCACTGACATTCTGAGAAAAATATCCACTGGCTAAAAGCAATACTCAAAGTGGAAGCAGAGCTCCAGATGTCTCCTATTCTTGTGAAAAGCCATGGGTGTTTTGTAATGAGCTCAGCATGCATCTCTCTCAAAAGGATCCTCCAGCTATGCAGGGGCACTTCGGTGCTTTTCTGGGACACTGATGCAGTCAAGGCACACAGAAGAGACACAGCCTCAGCTCAAAGAGAAATGCCACTGCTCTGAAAATCATATGTCAGATGGGGGAAAAAATGGTACCAGTTCAAACATAAATGCATAGTTCACTTTAAGTCATAAAATCTACATCTGATTTTTAGTAACATGTGTCTGCTTTATACCTATCCCTCAAGCTGAAATTTCAGAACTGAATTTTTGCTCCCAAATGTTATTCAAGACAATGCAAGCAGCTTTTTTGCCTCGACCTACTCAGCATTAAAGAAAAAAAATGTGACTTTTCTTCCCTTTCTCATGTTTCACAAGTCACAACCTTCAAACAGCAAATAATAATGAAAAATAAAACAGACATATCCAGTGTCCTCCCGCATGAACCAAAATAGATTTTAAATTTTGTAATCTTTAAAGCCAAACAAGATAAACTGCTGCTTTTTAAGAGGCTGTAAGGTTTACCAAAGCCACGTGGAAAGAAACTACTTGAGTGAGATCAGTTGCTCAACAGACAAGTAGATAGGAGGAAAGTGGAGGAATTTTTAAATTCAATTAAGACACAGTTATGTCTCAGAACTCTGTCTCCGTGGTGCCTTCTAGACAAGTGCAACTGATGAGGAATCTAAAGCATGGCTTCTTCTACTGAGCCTGCTCCCGTTACAGAACTCAGATGTTTACAAAGAGAAATTTAGCTGAAAATATAGCATAGCACCTGCACAACTGCGTAAATATTTATGCCACAGCTTATTTCTTTCTTCGGGGCTGCACTTAGCTGCACAATTGAATAGTGCAGAAGTTACACTCAGATTCATCCCAGAGATAATGAGTGAAACTAAGGGATGTCATTTGGAAGTAGTGTTGGATGCTTTGGCTTGACCCAATGCTGTCGATCACTGTGAGGATGCAGAGGCCCCACAAGAGCTCTCGGCTGGTGGAGTGGTGGAGGAGCTCCCACAGAGGACCCCAGTGCTTCCCCTGCCGAGGTCTCTCATGAGAATATCCACCCTCTCCTGTGAATATCCATCCTACTTCCTATTCCACTGTTCATCTAGTCACAGTAACAAAACTACAGCTGATACATGTGGCAAGCTCAAAGCCCAAAAAGCCTTTTACTGGTGGAGCTGAGAGAGGAGGGACGGTGCAAGCATTGTGTTATAAAGCCAAAAAATCCAGTGGGCATCCCTGCAGCAAACAGTTCTCAAAACAATTTTGAATCCAGCTCAATAGGAGTTAAACAAACAAAAGATCCAAACCAAAGAGCAGCTCCTCAGGGATTCCAAATGTTTTACTGCTGCAGAGTCTCAAATCAAACCCCACAGGCAGGCAGGGAAGTTCTTGAGCAAAACATTGCATTTTGCCATTCTGGAATACTCCAACATAACCTTAGCCACAAGACATGTGCACTTTAAACATTATCTGGCTCCTCACAGAACAGTCACACAGCTGACCAATAATCCAATTCCAATATCTACCAGCAATCCATGCAACCACTCTTCTAAAATGCAACACATTCTTCTCTATTCACTAAAGCAAATCTCATCAATGACTGATCGACTTATACACTGTAAAAAAGGAAAAGAATGTGTGTGTTGTTCTATTTATTTTTCCTCTCACCGGGAGATGCTATTTAAATCATTCATCCGATTACATGTGGTAATCAGAACTAACACAAAACTGTATGCACAGCATTACATGTTTGGTTTTCTGTGGGAAAAACACCAATAGTACATAGACTCAAATTTTCAAACAAATGTAATATTGTAACTGATATGAACAAGTGAAACAATTCTTTTTTCCATAGAAGTGTTGCAGATATCTCTGGACAGGGAGGTGGTATCTTCCATAACAGTTTTTTTGAAGAAGGAAGTGTATTTGCATTTAATATCAAACCAGGGTTGTATCAATGATTGTAATTCAAAGTGAGAAGTAATTCAGATTCTGTAGACTGAATTAACTATCTCTCTATTGAAAAGCTGCTAACTCTAATGATATATCTATCTTTAATAACTCAATGAGGAATATTAAGGATAGGCCGAGTTTCTCCAACCTAACTGAAATGATGGCATAAGAAACCTGTTCTGATTTAAAGTAACATTATATTTCACAAGGCTTTTAATGGAAATGTTTAATTTGTGGCTTAGAACAACTACAGTTCTTCAATTTAAAATGCTGTTTCTTGTTATACCTGTGATATACTACATGTTCATATCTTCCTCTGCACATCAGCTGCTTTTTTTAGAGTTCTAACAAGCCTTACACAGGGCTAGTTACTGAGTTACATACCTGCTTTTCATATTAGAAATATTCAATACAATAAAGAGAACACAGCAAACTAAAAATTAGCTGAGAATTTGGGCTAAATTCTATACATTGTGCTAGAAAAAAGGAGGTGGTAATATGAAAATGTGAAAGCACTTCATTTTCAAGTTTTGGGGTTTTTTGATGTTTCATTTCAGACCCATCAAAAACCCCGTAGTCTTTTCCTGAGAAGGGAATATCTGTGCATACTCCTCCTCTACACTTCCTATTACAACCAAATGCAAGACACAAAGGGAAAAGCTCTCAGTGAGGAAAACTAGGGCAGCTATTGGATCTTCTGCCTTCAAATCCCACACTTCTATTCATTAGTGATTAAATTCCAGTTTATATAAACAGCAAATTACAAAGGCCAACAGAGGTCTTCTGTATCTCTATTCATGGTGTTCTGCACTAGCAAATCCAGGGGCTGTACTGCTTCACGTGGAGTTATCTCTGCAGGGATGTGATTTTAGTTTCTGAAGTTCTTCCTGACAGAGAAGCTCCCCTGACAGAGGGAAGTTCAAGGGACAGAGTTACAGCTTGCAGAGAAGAGCAAAGGCAGGTAGGAGTGAACTGAACTGTGTCTGGACTGGACTCCAGCTTCCTTGAGGACTGCTGTATCTCCTCTTCCAAAGTGATTTTTCAAACACAATTTTTCTAGGCAAAAAATGATGCCTGTGGCCTACATTCCAAGAGGAAATTACAGAGTAATTTGCATTGGAAATTTCACAGACAACAAAAACGTCAGAGACAGTATGCTTTGTGTTTCTTTGTCCTGTGAAACCATTTGACACAAGAATTCTTGTGGATTGTGCTGGCTCTAGCATTTGGACACTTCCAATCAGTTATTAGTATAGGAAAAAGATAGTATATCCTAATTTTTACACTGTTTTAAAATAGAAGGAAAATTTGACCAACTGAACATCAGCACCAATTAAGATACAGTAAAAAGCATCCCTAACATTTAAGACAGATCAAAAACACTTATCTCTGAAACAGCTTAGAGGGATTATAAATGTGCATTTCAGCAGGCAGGAGATTTAACATTGAATAAGGGGAAGATGCTGAACCCTCCTTTTTGGGCTCTGAACTGTATTCCGGAAATGAAAAATAAAGAGTTAAATAACTTTTAAAAAGCATAGGGATTGCTTTGCTTAGCAGGAGACAGTTGACAATTATCTATTTGCCTTATGAGCCATTAACTGAGGGGCAGACTTGTAGGTTCAAAACTATGTTAATGGAACATCTGTCAGATAAAAGGGTAGCTGCAGAAATATGTGTTCTGCCATTTGTAACACTGATGTCTCTGTGAGCATCTGTCTGCAGATCAGTCTGATCCGAAGGCCACCAAAGAGCACAATGATCTTCTCAGTGACTTATGTGGCACTGGCACAGGCTCTAGACAAATTTAAATCAAGACTGGTAACCTCTAGATAGATGCTGCTAAATCCTGTTAAAATGGATTTAATTAGGCTTTATAACCCGAATTTGTCCTTAATGTGTTAGATGAGTTGTGCTGCTCCAGAGATCACTGTGGTGGGTTAATACTGTGGTATTAAAGTAGCTTTCTCCTCTGCTTGATGCAATGCCATAATCCTTCTCTAAGATCACTGTCACGGCTGTATATCCAAGACATAATGGTTACGCATTATTAGACAGTCTTCTTTAGTGCTAGATTTGGTAAAAGTGATTTTTGGTGCTTAAGTAGAGTTTCAGCCAAATACTCCATCAATGTGTTCTTGACATTAAACTTTGTGTAAAAATGTTTATTGTTTGTTTGCAGTTTCTTTAAAGTTATTTGATTGTTATTCAGTATGCAAAGGGCTATTTAAAAAGCATTTGAGCTGTTTCATGGGCTATTAAATATGAAGAAACAATGCTTTAATGATCACCGTATTTGCAGTATGCTTTAACCTACCAAATTCTCACCTCCAGTTCTAATATTTTACCTCGTTGGCATCTTTTCTCTGCCCAGTGCTGCATTAGGGTTCAGGACCTCATGTTCAGTACTGAGTGATGAGACTCAGTCAGTGCAGCATCGTGGAAAAACAATTTAATCCCAACTAGAGAAATTAGCAGCACTCTGTTCAGACACAGGTACAGTCCTATTCTACCATGCCTAGCTGCTTTTACAATTTTGTATCTATTCTGGCAGCAGTAGCACTTATTATAATGATACATCTTTCTTATTACACACAGAGTCCAAAGAGACATTGTGACTGAGAGAAAAAGAAAGGGTGGGAGAAAATGTCTCCTGCCTCAGTATAAATCTATTTAAAGTCACTAAAAACTAACTTTAATCAAGCTGAAATTATATTGATAACATCAAGACTCTCACTGAAATTGGTTTTGTTTTTTTTAATTTGGTCACCTTCCTTCCACTGATATTAAAAGAAATCCTCCCAACCAACACCTCTCAGCTTCAGAAAAGGTGGCCATGCTAACTTTAAGATTAAATATCTCAGCTGGTAAAACCTCTAGTCAGCTTCATACTTCCGTATTTTACATAGAGCAACAGTCTTATCTTCCAGTCTAAAAAGATTCATGCTAATAAGCATGCACTGATACAGGATACTGCAACAGATCCAAACAGCTACATGTCTAATGCAGACACCAAATGCTAATAAAGACTCCCGTGAATCCCACAAAAAAATGTTAATGCTTTAAAAAGTAGCTATCAGCGGTAGGAAATACTTAGATAATAAGGGAGATTTACACAGCTAGATTAGGACTTTAAACATTCCAAAGAAATCATTTGCTTTCTATGTATTAAAATCCTATTAGATAGGAAATTAATAGAAAAGCACAGAGAATTCTAAATCTCAAAAACAAAGCACTGCAGAGCATACAAATTAGCACTGAATTAAGGGGAACTGCTGGGCAATCTGACAAAAGAATGTGGTGAAGTTTCTTGTGGCACAGTGTGCTGAAACAACCAAGTGAATGAGTGGCCCAAAGGACAGGAAAGGACAGACATTCTCTCCCTGGAGATGGAAAGCAAGGTCCCAGCAACACACAGCATTGTTCTCTCACTGGTTGAGCCAGAGTAAATCAAATTGATAGGGCTACTCTTCCTTCCTGGAGCAAGTTGTCATCTCACAACCACAGATAAGGCAACCATTATTATCCCTTAATTTTCTCAGTGGTTCTCAGAGTAGGACATCTGCAATACCTGCATTCCCCTGAATTCAAAGATCCCAGAACAGCCTTAGGATCAGTCTGTCCCTGTGGGAATTAATGAGAAGTACGCAGGGAACAGAATTTAATGGCAGATAACAGTGTGAAACTGAATGCTCCAATTCCTTTTTTGATCTGATACAATGACTAAAGCAAGCAGTGTCAAACAAGAGAACAGAGAACTCAAACTGCAACAGGCAAACCATGGAAAAGAGAGGACTCAAACAAGGTGCAGTAGTGTTTCCAGATTTTAACAGTAAAAACCAAAAGGACCTAAATACCTGGCTCTTTAAAAGTGTGGGCAGAGAGTTGAACATTATATTTGTAATAATACTACCAAGAAACCAAAACCTGTCTTGCACATGACAACTGAACTTGGAAAATATCATTTGGTGAGATCAGGGTTACCAGGAAAGGAACAAAGAAGTAAGATTGAGCAAGTTCTTTGTGAAGTTTTCCTTCTTGCGGTCTCAGATAGTGTGGGAAGAAGAACGAGTTAAAAAAAACCCCGGAACTTTCACGATAACCAAAATAAAAATAAAACCCTATAGTCTGACAAGTATTCAGGGATGTTGGTGGCATCAGTAATGGCCCATGAGAGGAACTGCAGGTTCCATTTCCCTATGATAGTGCTGGAGTATGGTCCTTCACCCCCCCCTCACTCAGTAACAGGCTCCTGAAAACATCTGTAGAGAATAGTTTTCAATTTCCAACAGAACTGTATATGCTGCCTTCTGAAATTTGTCAGAATTCCTTTGTCTTGGAAAATATAAAGATTCTGGAGAACGTGAGGTTAGAACTCATCTGACTCAGTCTCTTCTTGGGAGCTGAGGCTCCCAATTACTTCCTGAAGCATTTTTCTTTCTTTAAAATCAGATGACAGGGAAGATCTGTCACAGAAGATCTCTTCTGAGAAGTTTGATAACACAGGGAGCGTTGTTCCATGCAGGGTCTCAGCTTCAGCATTTGCCTGTTTCAGCTGTTCAGACTAATGTTCTCAGAGTTTTACTATAGAATCCAACACAACAGCTTTCCATCAGTGTGTGGGGGACTTAACTTGGGTTATAGAGTTATTTTAGAACAGTTTGAACAGTTTAGAGCAATGCTTGGCAAGGGCACTAATTATAATTAGATGGTCTTTTCAGGCAATCATTGCACAAAATACGTGCACAGAATGTTCAGCCCAACAGAGTCCTCATTTCAGACAGGACCTCTTCTAATAAGAGCCACATCCACATTTTCTGGTCTACAACTGCAGTAACACAGAGTAAGCCATTACCTGGGCCTTGTACAGCAAAAAAACGACCAGCATAAAGTCATGTAAAGCCAAGTTGAGAAAATACAGATCTAATTTTAGCAAGATACAGAAGCCTTGTATGGAGGTGTGGGTTTTTAAACAACTAATGATTAGGTTGAAATTCTTGTCCTACATGATTTGGGGCAAAAGGAAGAAGACAAAAATGTAAGAGCACTAAGGCTTCAGTAGGTTCAAAGTTCTTAGATATTCCTTACATCAGACTTCTTGTATTAAACTATGAACACAGCATTTCTTGCTTTGATTGCCTTACATATAATAAAAAGTAATTGCCACTTGAAGATTTCCAGTAATTCTCATTCCAGTGTAATTAGATGTAATGATTAGAATCTCTTCTAATGCATTGCAGTTCTTCCTTAGCACCAAGGAACAGTGATACAAGTTATTTGCATAATTTTCTTCAGTTAAATGAGGAACGCAGCTTAACACAAGAGTTGCCATTGCTTCCTCTGGAGCTCCTCAAACCTCCTGCATAACACCATAGTGCTGTGCAGTGACTGTAAACTGTTTGTGTCACTTCATTATCTATAGAATTTATTCTATTAAACAGTCTTTTCAACCAACTCATCCACAGGCTGGCTGCCCCTGGGTTCTTTCAGGGAAACATCCCCTTTACACCCCAAAGAAAAAGTCATGCCTCAGTATTAACTGCTTGTAGGCTGCCTGCCTTACCCTGCAAGTTTCCAGCACAAGCAAGACAGATTCAGCTCCTGATTTTTTTCTAAATCAGGAGTGGATCTCTGCACTAAATGCATCATAAATATTTAATGTATGTTAGCATCTGGAGTTAATAAGAATACTCCCAGGAATCCCACTAAAAATTTTGTAATGAAGTTCTCATTTATCAACATATATGAACATTTAGGTTCCAATTTCTTGGACCATTAATCCAAGTTTTTTCAGTAAGTTATGCCAAAAAAGTTACCAGGAAAAAGTAATTTATGGAATGATTTTTGCTTACTAAATTTTTAAAAATAGAAACAATGTCAGCACATGAATTATATGCCAATAAAGCAATATACTTGAGTAACTTTCCAGTCACATATTGGAAGAAAATAATTTCAGCTTAAAGAAATATGGATGATTTCTTTACTCTTTGACTCTCACTGAATGTAGCTAAATGACAATGATGCTCTTGCTCAAGGTCTAAATTATATTTTCACCTATGTGTTCTGTATCTTCCATCCCAGGACTGCACTGTTACACAGCAGATGCTTCTGCTCGACCTCTCACTCCACTTGGATAACACTGTTGCTAATTAGTCCAGCAATTGATCTCCAGCTCCACCCGACTCATTAAGCATTGCAACAGCGATGACTGGTCCACCCCTAGGGCTAATAACAAGCAACAAATCCTTAAACTGGTTATAGGTGATGTTTTGCTGCAAGGAGAGCTACCTTCAAAAGCTCTATTCGAAAGCTGTCCCGTGGAGCAGTGGCCACAGAGCAAATGCAGCAAGAGAAGTTTGCCTGGAACCTCCACTGCAGCTCTTGGAGGGATCTGCAGCACTGCAGCCCAATTTCTGTGCTTCTGTTGTTCTTCTCTAAAGCAGGGATAACAAGTATTTCTCCTTTCCTCTGAGTGCTGACATGACCCTTCATGTATTTATCATTTCTCAATACTTGTAGTTACTGAATGGCCAGTTCCTGGTTCAGTGAAACTCAGGTGTAATGGGGAGAGAAGAGTTTGATGCTTCACGCTATGAACTGATGCTTCAAAACCAGAAAGTACAGCAAGAATTGTTCTGGGAGAAGAAGGAAGGAGAATGGAAGCTTCTTATATGGTGGAACTTTCTTACACCAAACCAGTCACATGGTTAGAGGTTGGCACATTTCTGTTCCATGGCAGAAACAGCTTTTTCAGACTGGCACTCTTTTTTTAAAAAAAATTTCTCCTTTATACAGCTACACATTGGAAATAGTTCCAATAAACATTTGGGCCAGTGTAGGAGCTCTCAAAAAGCCTTTGTGAGAGGCATTCCCTGCTCAGATCAAGAATGGGAAATTAAACAGAGAGCTGAATCTTTAATATGTTTGGCAAGAGGCTGTTTAAATGAAAGCCAACTCTAACAGTGCAAATGGAGACTACTGTTGGAACATGTCAAATATTTACAACAAAACTACACTGCCTCCCTCCTAGTTGCAGTAGAAAACCTGGCACAGAGAAGGATATCCTGCCATGAAATCTTTCTTATGGAACTTATGAAATCACTTCAAAGGGAAAACATTACATTAAAAAGACAGAAAGATACTCTGAAATTCTCTAGAAGCCACTTCTATGCTGGTTTAACCTTTACAAACTAAAGAAGTTGGTGATTCTATTAGCTTCTCCACCACCTTCTCCATTTTTTTCCTATATTGTGTAAGAGCAGCTGATGAAAAATAGCAGGTTAGATAACTAGAGAAATGCTCTGTCTAGCAAAGCATCACAAGACATTTATGGTTCAAGAAGGTCGGGATGAATACATCCTGTTATGTCAATTCAAAATAAACCTCTGCTGTCTTACATCACTCAGCTCATTACTCATAATGTAACTCTATTCCAGCTTGCTCTGCTTTTGAGAAAAATTTCTTTGCAGCTTACCTTCGCCAGGAGATTACATAAATTCTGTCTGACCTTGCTCTTTAGTCATTATTTGCTCTTGTTTTAATTACAATAAGTTATTCACTGCACTTCTGTACTTTTTACAAATCTGCTATTGCCAATTTGTCAAGCATTCAGCAATATTTGTGCAATGCCCTCTGTTCTTCAAATCAGCCAGCTACTGACATTCACACAGTAAATCAAAAAGCAGATTTATTTTCAGAAAGACAACATAAATGAGCTAGTCAGCATGATGCTAAGTTTTAATATAAAAGTTTTAAAGATTTAACAGATACTTAACTGGAATCACTGTTCAATCCCAATGCACTTTTGGCAAACGTGGATAGCAGCCTGGAAAATTCAAGCCCAGTCCTTTATGTGGCTACATCTGTGCCCTTAGCTCAGAGCATGAGGGAGACTGGGAAGGATTTGCCACGCACATCCTTGTGCCAGCAATGCTGAGCTGGCTCTGCCGTGGGACTGAGCTGGAAGCCACACACACATCCTGTGGGGACAGCTCACAGCAGCACCTGCTCTTCTCCAGCTTTGACTTGTCCAGGCTCAGCTCAGCCCAAGCTGTGTCCCACAGTGTTTTGGGAAGCCTAGGGGCAGGGGGAGCTCACTCCTGACTGCGAAGGATGTCACACACATCTAATGCACAAAGGACAGGGATCAGGATGCAGCTCATGCTTCCTCACAGCCTTTCACTCCCACCTGACTGCACCCTGCAGATTTGTACAGGCTGAAAGTTCATGAAGGAATAGAAATGTTTAAGGCTAAGGAGAAAGCCCAGAACAAGGATCCTACCAGCCCTTCCATGTTTACACTTTGTCAGCTCCACTCAAACATGAGCGGTGGGATTCAACACAACTACTGCATGAAGTGCAAGAGGCTGAGCTCTCCAGATGAGATAAACGGTCTAATTACTGCTGGGAGGAGGTGCAGCAGAACTGGCAGAGACTGTGACATAGCTTGTTCTGGAAGAACAGATTGGATTTTCTCAGTAGGCTTACAAAGGGTCAGCCTGTTTTCCAAGAACATGGTGAGCCAGCATTCCTAGGACAAATGCAAGTATTGCCTGTGAGCACTGCCAACGGCATCTGTGGAACACCTTCTATTGACAGAGAAGCAAAACAAAACCTCAGAGCGATCCATTTTCCTGGCACTAAGTTACTAATTTTAACAGGAAACAAAGACACCCTTTCCAGTTATCACTGGGAATCCTTGTCTCATCAGAGCTACGAATCTGTGAGAGTTGAACAGAATGCTTCATGAGAGTAACTTACATCAAGAAGTGGGTATTTTTAATTTATGACTCTGAACTTCCAGGAAAAAAAGTCAGTGTGATTTGAGCACCTTTTTCATAGACCTTTAGGCTTTTCTCAAAACAACTTGTAACACTTGAAATAAAGGGCTTTCCTTGTATGTCATCATGACAAACAAACCCATTTTCACAGTTTGAGAAGGGGAAAAGTGAAAGAAATATTATAGTGTCTCACTTGTCATAGCAAAAAAAAAAAAAAGGAAGGTTGCCAGCCAAAATATTTTGCTTCTCATTCCAAAATGGACTAAAACTATTCAGTGATGAGTATCTTTATGAGTTGTCTGTGCGCTTGAAATACTTTAAATGCTGACTGGCTGACAGAGAATGTTCACCCAAGCTAGCATCAATGTGTCTAAAGTTTATTCTTATGCCAACTACTGGTCACTGCCAGAGGAAGGATATTGGATATAGACAAACATTTTGATGACTTTGCATTCATAAAACCCAAAGTAAAATGAAACTGGCACCTCCTTTTCTTTCTCCCCCTACCAACAGCACTAAGGCAAGCTAAATCCTCCAGGTTTTGCTTATATTTACATATGCATAGCGAAAGAAATTAAATTCAGTCAGCTGAAGTATAAAAAGCAAGGAAGTCTGTTGTCTTTCTTGTTACTGCAGCTTTTTTCAGCAGGAGATCAAAATACCTCCTAACAAGAAAGCACTTCACATAAGTACTGTGTCTGGTTTATTGTCTAAAACAGGACTTCTTGTTGTGCATGTAATTTTTACTGTATTTAAAAACACATTTTAATGTTCTGACTGGTGCTAGCACTGTTCGGGGAGAAGTTCCTAATGTAGCTACCACTCAAGCTCTGCAACCAAATTTCATGGCTAGGCTAATCAACATTCCTTTTTTTATTTTCTTTTTGTATCATTAAATGTGATGCTCATTCCCATTGTCCCAAAGAAGCTTTCCTGGAACTGCTTCAGAAGAAAGACAGGTATAAAAGCTGGGCAGTGAGGTTGTGATTTGCTGAGGTCAGGGAGCAGGTGAAGTTTAGAATAAGGAAAGTTATCTGGGCCTTTGAATTCACACACTGATGTGTTCAGGATTCAGTATCAGGTTTTATCTTAGCTGCAGGATTTCCAGAAAAGTATAGTATACATTATGATATTATCCTGGAGGAATGGTACTACTGGACCTCCATTATCCTTTTTCTCAAAAGCAGCGTCCTCATTATTTTTCTGACTTTTTTTTTTGGGGTGATATTTCTAAGAATTGCACTACCAGCTGCTATTGCTTCAGGCTGCACAGGGAATTTGCACATACCCACTGCCAAGCAGCTGGGAAGCCACTGTAGGAATACTATTCTATCATGTATTTTTAGGCAAGTAATCCTTAGAAAAGATACCTTTGGTTATGACTCATTCCTTCCTTAATAGGTACACCATTATTACAAATTACAGCTCCCACAATGTGTGAGACCCAGCTAGTGCACTATAATTACAAATGAAAGCTAATGATTCTTCTAATCTTTGGCTTTTTTGTATGGTATCATCCTATTTAAGATCATCAGAAAAGTAATAACATCATGAATAAGAGGCAAAGCTACATCCATCATTTTAAGAGAGGCCTCTTTCCCTCTTCTGTCTTACTGAAGGCAAGAGAGACGAGATGAAAGAAAAAACTAAGTCTCATTTCATATCTTAGGATAGCCAAGAGTTGCTGAGCCTGTCCCTGCCAGCATGCAGGAAACACTGTCAGGTAACAAAGCTCTAAGGCTTTGTCTGATGTCCTCACTGCAGGAAACACCAGAGCTGCAGAGCTGTGAATCACAGCCGTGTGTGAGGCCAAAGGCTGAAGTGCCCAAGATGCCACAGGCACAACACAAATGACAGTCATTACCCAGCCAAGAGGGACTCCCCCTCAGCTCTTGAATTTGGTCAGTCCTTATGATTTTTAAACCTTCTAAGCCACTGATAAAGCCAGCCCAAAATTACAGTTCCCAAAGCTCAACCCAAACTGCAACCCAAAAGAGAGATTAAAATCCAAGCCTGCCTTATTGGGAAGGACCCTTTTAAATAACCCTTCCCTTCAATTCCTGCCCTATATCATCCCTTGTGTGTATCCCTGCAAGAGATGAATCTCACTTTCCTGCCCAGCACTGACACCTCAAGAGGGACAAGTGCCAGTTCCTGATCATTGCACTGTTCTTTAAATGCCTTTTTACAGCACCCGGTATAATCTCCTCTGTAACTCTTCCAGGCACTGAGGTTAGACTAACAGGTCTGTGCTTTCCTGGGTCTTTCCTCACACTCTTCTTGTAAATTAGAATATCATTGGACACCTTCCAGCCAGCAGGAGCCTCCACAAAATCCCAAGGTCTTTGGCAGATGGTGAAGAGGTGTCCTGCCGTGACAACTATAGATCCTGCAGTGCTCTGGGATGAGCTCCATCAGGCTCCATGGACTTGTGAATATTGAGATGGTTCCTTACAGTTTCAATGTCCACAAATAGAAAGTCTTGCACTCAAGATCCTCTGACTCAGGGGACCTGGCAGCCCAGTCCTGTCGAGTGCCAAAACAAGAATTGAAAGCCTCCACTTTTTCTCCACCCTTAGGTGTGTGTGGCTCTGGGTGTGGCAGATGCCGGTCGGGCAGGCCTGCCAGCTGTGCCAAACTCCCCACTCCTCACACATCTTTTTTTATACACATTGGAATTATTATGAAGTACAGCATTTTGAGAAGAAAGTCTGACACACATCACACCTTTACTCATGCCGTAATCATAGACTGCCACAATGCAGGAAATTATTTACAGTTATGTAAAATAGCCCCACTAGGGATAAATGAAATGGTAATTTCATTTGATCGACTTTTATGTCCTTTGTAAAAGTTACAATTTCAAGATCAATCAAGACTAGATACATCCAGCAGGATATTTCAATACGTTTTTGATTCATGCTTTTCAAGTTTCCTGTTACTGTCACATTCAAAAGAGACCACCACAGTTCTGCAGACAATGTGATGTATCTTAAAAGACTTCAGCTTTGTTTCATATATCTTTATATGCTCACAAGCTGAAACTCTACTAATTAAAAACCCTTTATTCAATCTGTGTAGCAAATGAGACATCCAAAACCTCTCAAGATTTAGCTGTAATGTAGGACCAGCAAACGTTTTCCAGTACTGACTGCCTTCTAAAACCACAAGTTCTTCTCCCTTCTTCCCACTGCCCAGACAGATTCATCCCCTCATTTCCGTGGCAGGGAAATGTGGTGACACAGACCAACACAAACTTGGGGTAGACTCCACTAGACAGCCTCAATCTGCATGACAACTTCACTGACTGAAAATATTTCATTAAATACAATTATGAGCTCAGCATAAACATAAAAAAGTCAAAGTCATGTTGCCTGGTTTGCCAGTGACAATCCACTTTATTTATTGGATTGAATCTCCCCATGCACTACACCAAAATTAAAATGTTCACATAGGAAATACTCGAAGACATTATTAAAATTGTTAAAATAATGGCAATAGATAATGTGCCCTGGCCCTAATCCCATCAACCATTTAAATACTCACTTGATTGAAGCTTTTGGGATGAAGGAATTTAAAAGGATATTAAAAAATTGTAAAAGAAATATAGACAATTTCAGAAAATAAAATACTATAGGGAATAATGCATGGGAAGATTTGCTGCATTCGATGTTTATTTAGTATAATAGCACATACGTGTTCACAATCTCACTTCTCTGACTGACTCATTTAGCTTCTGAGGTCTGAGTAATCACCACTAAATCTTTTGGTACTGGTTAAGGAAATTTCTACTAAGTAGAACATTTGTTAACACTGCCCCCAATAAGCTGCAGCCATTACTACTCACTCACATTAAGTTACAGCTGTTCCCTGGCAGATGTCCTAGTAAAATAGCCATCCCAACCCATTACATTTCCCATTAAAAGAATAAATAATATATTCACTATCGAAATCAGATCAAAATATTGAAAGACTCATAAAAATACTTCCACCTCATTTGGGAAAGAGAAGATAGACATTATCATATCACTTTACTTATTGCAAGACTTTTGCTAGCAGCACATCAGTGTCACGGCTGAATTATGTCATTCCAGAAGTGCCAGACTTCATAACCACAACAGTGACCACAATTTCAATAAACTAGAAGGACACCTCAAGGGCTATTTAACGTCAGGATGAAAGGAATAGGGCATTAGCCTTTCATTTCTTCTCCACTCCTTCTCTGCCATTAGCTGGCTATTTGCATTTCAAGATCAGTTAAAGTGAGGTTAGCAGCTTGTCTTTAACAGTATTTTAGTGGTCTTCTATTCCATTTCACAGTCAGACCTCTAATACATGAGATCTACATGAGTCAATTGCTCGGGTGGCAATAGCCGTGATGGCTCAGGCAGCAGCCACTCAGTTTCTAAGGTGTGGGCAGGCACCTGGCACAGGTTCATCAGACAGCCCTGCAGCTGGACCTCAAGCGCTCTGATCTCTCACAGTGCAGTACTCCCTGCTCCCTCAGCAGCAAACAGGATGCAGGAGCCAGCACCTGTAACCAGAAAGGCTGGAACATCTTGGCAGACCACGCCCTGGTTAAAGCCACGGGAAAACAATGACTTTGGACTACACTCCTCCAACATTCACAAAGCTTGTTTTCTGAAACCAGTACCATTGCGTTGGGCACTTGGAAGCAATAATCAGGTTATAAAAATTTACTAGTGACCATGAACTTTCAGTCTGGTCTTTCCATTAGTATTAATTGTAAGTAGTGTAATAGTCATAAAGCAGCCCCAGAGAGAAATCATTTCTATAATTAATTGTGCCATTTGGCTAATAAAAGAATGTATATTTCCATTAACAAAACTGAATGCAAATAGAATTGATTTTCAGCTTTCTTTGATGTAAACACAGCTTATTATCTTGATTAATCCTTCTCTAGGCTTTGTTTTCTGGAAGACATTTATCTCAAATAAAGTCACACAGAAGCAGTATTTTTACCTTTATAGCCTCAGATATGATGTAAAGATCCAAGACCCGATCCTAGAACATATTCATGTTACTAATGCTAAAATCACCTTGGAAGTAGATCCCTGTTAGTGAAGTGGCTGCATCAGCGCTGGGGCTCAGTACTAAAGAGCATCCGTGTATGGCACATGGCCTGGGTGCTCTGATCCGTGCCTGAGCTGGAGGGAAGCACTCCCTGCCACGGGGCAGCCCCGGGCACTCCGGGACTCACCATTCCCTTCCCACCTTGAGAACTCTATTATCCTCACAGCGCTCTCACAATTAACCTGCTAAAAAGGTTTCCTAAGTGACATCTGTCCTGTGATTCCGAGTACTCTGATCTTCCTTCACCTCCGTACTGGGTGCCCTGGCTGGGGCTGCGGGGATCGCTCAGCCGGGCCCGGACACCTCGGAAAGGGCATTTCAGAGCCGGCAAAACCCGCACAGAGCTTGTGCCAAACCCCTCAGAAGAGCACAACCATCCCGAAACTGATAATTAGGCTGAAATACTTCCCTCTGGTGGCGGAGCCTATTTCAGCCTATAGAAATAAGTGCTTTTCAAAATTCTTCTATTTGAAAATCCAAAATAGACGTTTAATTAACTGTAGAAACAGCCAATACTGTCCAAAATGCAGTCCGAGCATGGTCTCCATCCTTTTGCCTTCAACGTAGTAAAGTGCACATGAACACAAAAATCTTGAAAGTACAGAAGATAACATTCAAAATCAGCAGGACCAAAGCCTACATTGAAGTGCTTTCCTAAATCAAATTTTGAATCAAATAGCACAGTGTTTAATTAAAGAACATCATTTGCATTCCCACCTTTCACTGCATTTACAGCACATTGCCTAATTATATTTTCTAATCATGACAAGAGATGCAAAATCTCACTCACAACTTCTACACCTTAATTTGCAAAAAACCTTTACAGTTTGCATAAATATTCACTAAAAAATAACTGAAACACTGGAGATGCAGGAATATCCTTTGTGTATTTTCCAAACACACACTTTTCAAATTAGAATTTTTCCAAATTCCCTTCAGACTCATTATGAAAACAGAACGGCATAGTGGGAAGTACAGTAGCACAGTTTGGATGAGGAACAGATAATCTATATTATAAAAGGTAAGTTTGGGACTACTGAAGTAAACTTCACAAGTCTGCATCTGAAGTACCACAGTGATAAATAGGCTGAATATATTTTCTTTACCTTAAAAAATATTTGAAGATATTGCAAACTCCTCACTAATTTAGAACAAATTTTGTTTCCAGCAACTTGCCTTAAAATCAGCCAGTGCTTATTCAGCAGTAATGATGGTCTCCTTTTAGAAACTGCATAGAGCAGCAATTCCATCATTAAACTGAATCACCTCAATTTTTTTTCCTGCACAACTTTGCTTTGATTGTTATTGTAAAGGTTCTATCCTCATTTAAATATGCAGCTTTAACAAATAAGTTTTCTTGTGTTCTGTTAATCTTCTTGCTCTTTGAAGTTTTTGAAGCCAGCCTGAAGAAGCTGTGTGCAATTGCTGAGCAGATGAGAATCCCTCTGCAGGTAGTTCTGCCCACCAAGGATGACTTCATACTGCTTCAGGCCAGAATGCCCTTTACATTACTTACTTTTATTTTGTGGGTATTCCACCTCTTTATCCCTAGAGGTGACCTGAAGGACTTCACACACTCAAATGTGTAGAAATCATAATCCATTTAATCCCTTCTTGAAATTTTTTCGACTGATGCAGAGGAAAACAAGGGCACAAATACACAAGGGTGTGCACTTCTAGTAAAAGCACTTCTAAAATGCTGTCTGCTCTCATCTGAGTAGCTGACTGGCTGGTTTCTCACTTGCTGCACTACAAAGCAAATTTGTTTGAATGCATCTATTGTGGCAGCTGCCTGTTCTCCACTGGGTTCTCTCTGGGACACCACCTTTTATTCTCATTAGTGGAGAGATGCCATTGGGAATTATTTAATCTCAGACATTAGTCTTGAAAACTGTGTTGAGGGCATTTAGTTTAAGATACATAACAAAAGCAGTAGACTGTCTTGGAAGGAGAAACAAAGTCTCATGTACTTTTATCAAACATGACAAATAAGCATCTCTGAATCCTTTACCTCATTACTATTTCAGATACATATAAAGAGAGAAATCTAAAATTTATAATCCTGGCTTTTCTTCCATCTCATAACCAGGGAAGAAAATTAATTTAGCACCAATTAAGATTGTTGTCAATAAGTAGATTTAAACCAACAATGAAAGGAAATGCATTGTGAAAGTATTGAATGACAGCATAATTTCCCAAACACTACTAGCAATCAGAATTTAAGTATCTTTTCACCCATAGTCTTCAAAGCAGTTCACCAAGTACTATTTTGACCTTCGTGTTACGGATGAGGCAACTAAGGCAGAGAGTAAAAACCTCAGAAACTTCTTGATAGTTCTGCTTTGAAATTTTTATCAGGAAAAAAATTACATTTTTGCCAGTGAAAAGCTGAAAGCAAAACCCTTTGCATTACAGAGGTGCAGACAAAATGGCCCAACAAATAGAATGTAATAGAATGAAAATGGAAATTACTATAGATATCTTAAACTACCTCCAGCTCAGCCTCTGACTAGAAACCTTGGTAAATGCATAGACCTAAATTGACTCTCATGGCTTATATGCATTTAGAATTTCTGTGTATACAGCTTCCAGAGCAATCTATAGAAGATTTATAAAAATCTTGAAGCTCGTATTTGCAACATTATTCAAATCTACAGAGTCACAAACGTGCAGTGGTACAGTGCCTATAAAATTAATTCAACACTTCATGCAGTAGAGAGTAGAGCCAGGAAACACCAAGGTTTCCTTGTATTTAAGGAATTTTCTGGAATTTAGACTGTAATATTTTCGGGTTGTGCTTTCCTTGATAGATTCCTTTGTAGAATTCGTAAGGTAAACTTACCTGAGCTCCCATAATCCTTTAAGTCTACAATACAGTGTTGTCAAGGAACATTGCTTTTGCTGAACAGCTTCACAACCAGCAGTGACAGCAAAGATGTCATGTATGCTTTACATAACATAAATAGCTTTTTTCCTCTTCACTTACTAACGTAGTACAGGTCCAGGACATCAACTTTATTTCAATTCTCTTACTCTCCTGAACAGAATCGACAGCAAAGCTGTTTTTCCAGAAAAAACCTGAGCTTTATATTTCACCTGGACATTTTTCTATCTCCTATGATAATTAGCTTGTCTGTCTCAGCTGTGAGAATTAAGTATTTAAACTCACTCTCCTGACTTCATGCTCACACAGGTGAGCAGCATTGTAGAAGGTCATGGCTTGATTGTAACAATACCTGTAACAAGTCCTGATAAAGGGAAGCAAAAGGGGAGAGGAATTGCCATACCCGTGACACTTGCTACAAACTTCTGACTTAAATCCGCCATTGCCTTCCCCTCTGACTTGCACTAAGTGCTCTCTGCCAACCCTTCAACCTAAACAAAATAGGCTTTAGAAAGCAGGGGTCATCACTTGCATTGGAGTGGTGCTTGGAGACCTCCTCAGGCATTGAAGACTGTAACACTGATGCTGCATATATAAGTAATAAAACTTAAACCACGTAAAAGAAGGGGATGGTAAACAGATACTCATTTTAAAGCTGGAAAACTGTCTGTGCAAGACTAAATTGTTATCCCAAGATCAGTACTTGAGACTGGTAAGCTGAAACCCTGACTATTTTTGTTCCTAGGCTAGCCATTAAGCACCATAAAAAGCCATTCTTTCACTACTTTTGGACAACTATTCCTAATATGTATTTGACTTTGCACATGTGAAGTAGGGGAATAGCATATGTGATGTGAATAAATACAGCTTCATTATAAGATGCCAGAAATGATGGCTTAGATATTCAGCAAATTTAATAATAATGTGCCAGAATCAGAGTCAGTCAAAAAATTACTCTCGGAAGTTGAAAGTAACAACAACAGACAAGCTCTGCTCCTCTCCCCAGGCAATAGCCAGATATCTTGGGATATCAAGGACTGACCAGTAAGTAGGAACACACCTGTTGGAATTACCACAGAGCTGTATTTATGTGACCAGTGATATTTAATAGGCAAAAACTTTACCTGTGAATATGTGATGGGTTTTCCTTGTAGGGAAAATGGATGAGCAACAGCATCTCACCACAGCTCTACAACTCAAAGTGATCTGGACAACACGAAGTTGCCTCCTTTTAAATGTAGAGCTAAAGCAGAAATTCATTTTATCATATGATTTAAATGTGCTCAGGTAACCATTATCATTGCACCTGAGCATCATGCATGCCCAAACATGCTGGAGCAAAACAAAGATCATGAACCTCATACTGTAGAAAGGGATAAAGACAACCCAAATATTCTCTCACTGCAAGACTGAGCTAGATTTCATTTATTTAATCCTCATTCTCACCCTAATTCTGCCACCTATGAGAAAATGAGTAGTTCGCAAGAGAAAATCACTCAGTCCCCTTCCCACCACCATAATTTTCCTGGGGTAGGCTGACTATAACAAGATGTCAAATCCTACGGAGTTATCAGTTACACTGATACAGATCCAACTTGAACTCCTGAACTTGATCTGACGGTCAGGAAAATGAGCTCTCATTTAACAGTCTTTAGCGCATGCATTTCTACAGGATTTGTGGAGGGTAGAGTATTGCTTGAATTGAACTGAAAATTGAACCAACATCTAATTACAAAGCACTGGATCAAAACTGTCACATTGTTCTTACACATCATTGAGTTACTCATGGCCTTCTAAAGAGCAAACTCCATGCCAAAGCACATTGCTGTGACAGGTGAAAGCACAGGGGACAGAAAACACAGTCCAGAGGACAGACATAATTACAGCTATAGAACAACTTTTTGTTTAGCTCAATGTTCAGCTCTTCAGTCAGATTCTACGTTCCCAGATTATTAGAGAAAATGTAATTTGGGAATATAAAATCAATATTTTTTGAGCCAGATATGAAAAGCATACTGAGGTTTCATTGAAGATTCCCATTCCCTACCTTATTGCAATGTCCATCAAATATTTCTACAAATACAAATCTTAAAAATACTCTATCTAGTAAATGAGTTATTCAAGAAATCATTTATTCTAGAACATAACTGAAATGTAAAAAATTCATTCAAAATGCCTTTAATTGCTTGAAAACATTTCATGAATACATCTATTGATTTAAACCTTGACTCTAGGTAACTGTTTTCTGCCAAAATAAATGTCAAATCTTCTACAAATTCATTCAAAATGAATTTTATCATCTGGGTCCTGATAGACACTTTATTCACAGAGAATATGTATCACTGACTGGCAGTACATAACCAGGTAAGCCCTTGTTATTTAATTTAGTTATGTTCTACATTCAATACCAAATACAGATTTTTTAAAATTATTATTATAGTTAACTAATTAGCAGTCTTTTTAGTTCTGTGAGATTAACTATCTTTTTCCTTGTTCCTGCTAAAACGAACAGAAATTTGGTGTAAGAAGAGAAGCAGCATTAAAGAAACATTGCATTGCTGAAAGAGAAACAATCAGAATAATGGACACAGGCTCTCCTATTAATAGAAAACAACACCCGATAGAACATGAGATAGAACTTACAGCCAGAGACTGTAATTACAGAAATACTGCTGGCACATTTAGAGTGTAATAGCTGCCAGAGAAATTGCTTATCAAAGGTCCAAAATACAGAAGAAAATCCATTCCTGGATGCTTTCTCTCTCACTCCTATCATACCACGGTATCTAATCTAGGATTCTTAGGAGATTAGAGTTTTCAGAGCTGTCTTCTGGGGTGGCTAAATGCAATAAATATCCTTCTGAGTACAACTTGGTATTTCTGTCACAAGATTTACTGCAGCTGGCTATGCAGCCAAGGTATGTTTTTCAGACATTTATTTGTTCTCTGCTCATTGACATTAAAAGATTGAGAGTGGTTAAATAGAACAAAGGAAAAACAGCCAGAAAATTTGTATGATTTAATTAAAGAAAGAAATCAAAGGGATTATAGCCAACAAAGGAAGCTTAAATGAAAAATTTACTACCTCTGGAAGTAACTCCCTCTGGAAGGTAATAAAATACCTGGCACTTAGGGCTCCTAGTGAAATGAATCATATCCTCACCACACAACTCTTCCACAAGATTCTGAATAAAATCACTTCTACCAACAGCTGCAACTGGATCTTGTTTTAGGATGAATAATATTTCTGTAATATTTATCTCATCTTTCTATTGATACATGAGACCTGTCTAGACTCTGTCTGCCAAAATTCTAGCTTCAATTTCCTCTTGATTTTCTAAGTCACTGATTACAGGAAAAACCCTGGATTTTCATGCTCTCTGAGGTGGAGGCAGGCTGGGCTACTCTTGTTAATCCTCACCCAGGAAGCATTTATAATTTCATGATATTCAATCATAGTTCTTAATTGGCTTAGATTAAAGAAAACGGTAAATATTAATGTTACTCAAATTAGGCCATGGAATTAAAATTAAAAGTTAAAATGAGGAAGGGGGGAAATTAGCTGCTTGGCTATTTCTAATTTAAAATTAGACACTGCACAGGGGTGTAAAAATGTTTCATTAAAGCATTTGATTCATTGACAACATGCTTCCAGACATTTTTATACATTTTATGGTGATTTTGGTATCCTGGTACTCTACAACTTTCTGCTACAAAAGTTTCCCAATTAAAACAGAAAAAAATATACTTCACTCACAATGTAACATTTTTTAAGTGAATGTACAATTTAAATGTTATTGTTTTTTTTCCAAAATGGGTCTCTCTGGAATATAAAACAGTTGTGATTTTTCAGGGGAGAAAGAAGAATATGCATAACATGGGATTTGTAGCTAACAAACGATAGGACCCTCTGTTTTACATACACAAACCAAGAAGGTTGCAGCAGAGTTATGGGCAGTATTTTTAAAAGAAAGCTCACAGTTAGAACCTTCCTCTGACATTAAATATTTCTGCTAGTAAAGAGCTGTGGAACTATTTATCACAACCTGCATGGTTTGCATATTAATGTAGCAATCACCAGAAATGCAGGGTATATCTCAGCAAGGAGGGAATTTGGGCCTCAGGCACAGAATTTTAATGCCAGAGAAAAACATTTTTTACATGGGGAATTGTGCTGACTCCCACCAAGAGCACCAAGGCAGCAGCTCCCATTGCATTCTGCAACGGAGGACAGCAGCCACCTACCAGACTTCCAGAAGTTGTTCCTTGTGAGTCTGGAATCCATTACTGCAGCACCTGGCAGTTCAGAGAATTTTCCTGTATGGCAAGAGTTTCACCAGAGTGCGTATCTGTGTGAATGCACACCCCCACAGCCTTCTTGTGGAGGAAGAGCACCACAGAGCCCAGAGATCCACTCCTGGCTGTAATTAAACTGGCAAAACTGCACCAGCCTCTCTGACAAACATCACTGAGGCTTTGGAAAGTTGAACCCATAAGACACAGTTCTGACTCTACCCTTCATTTAAATTCTTTGCAAAGGCACTTTCCTGTGACACTGTGCAGCAAACAGACCCATGATATTCATATTCTTAGTGGGCCCATTAGGGATTCCAAATGCTCATATTAAATAAGTAATTGCCAAAGCCCTCATCTTCTTCCTGCAGTTTTTACAACCTTGTCAGCTGAGTTTCCTACACTCTGTGGGGCTCGTTTTGTGAGTTAATCAGACTCTGGATATTGCACAGACAAAAATGCAAATTCAGATCTCAAGAATTAGAAATTAATTAACAAGAGATATTACAAAAGTCTTAATAGAAAGAAAACAAGAAAGGAAGAAAGAGGGAGGCAGAGAACACAGTAACATGGTGATCCCTTCTCTAGAGACAAGGGAGCCCAATTCAGGAAACAGATTCTCAGTTCAATTGCAACAGCTTTTTGTGTTGGTTAGGATTTTGCTACAGACAAAAAAGAATTTTTCTTTCCCGTGGCTCTCCCATTTCATGTTGTGCCCAATGCCACCTTAACTGCTATGTGGAGAGAATTGATTTTCAAATTGTGATCTGCTTTTCAAAGTATAACACGAGCTCGGAACTCAAGCAAAGGCACCACGTGCATGTGAAAACAGAACTCAAGAGAAGAATATAGACAAGAATATAGACAAGAGAAAAATAAGAGGCTCTTGCATTATATCACTTGACTAAGGGTATCCTCATAATAATGTTAGATGTTGAAAACTACAATAGAGATGGACTGCTAATTTTAGCCTCTAGTTGCCTACCTCATCTTTACCGTTCTTTCAAAAAACCCCACAGAATTTCTTCGCAAGACCTTGTTGAAAGTTAATAGAGAAATAAAGTAACTGCCAGTCAATGCAAAACTGTAGTGTACAGAAAAACTAAGTATAAAAATGTGTCTTTTTACCAGCCAAAAACAGCAAGAAAGAACGGTAAAAATCTCAGTATAGTTTTTGCATTTTACAGCTGGAGTTCCACTGCTGTTCTTCTTGTGCTTTGTACTATGCTTACACCTTATGCAATGCTTCCCAGAAGACAGGCTCAGCTCAGGTGTAACATGGCCACATAAAGTTAATGCAGTGAGGACTCTTTTTAAGACTTCCACAAATGCTCTCATTTGCTTCTTCATGGTCAGAGTCCTAGTGCAGAATAATCACAAATTAAATGATTGATAAAGAACAAAGACATCTGTTGTTTTGTAGCTTATAAGATCCTTCCACTTCTTCTAGGGAACATTTACCTAATTCTTGTCCTCTGTATGCATGAACTATGGGAATCAGCAAGAATCTTTCACCAGCAGGAATCAATGACACCAATGGAGTTTGATTTATTCCTTATTATTGACAATAAAATTTAACCTGTCAAGTCCCTGTAGTTATGTTTTACACAATACGTAAACACAGTGTGTTATGTGTTAGAAGATTAGGTTCTTATTAGCATACAGAAATATGGAAGGTGCAAATATTGGGACTAATTTGGCAAAGCACCTCAGTACATGCTTAATGGTAAGCATATGAGTAACCCTATTACACAGCTGGATTTCAAGTTAAGTATATTTTAAAGTATTTTGCTGGAAGCAATGCTCTAATCAGCATCCTACAGTCAGCTGAGACAAATGAACTATTTCTTCTTCATAAAAGGGTCAGTGAGACAAAGGGGAAAAATATGTAATTTGATTTAGAGTAGAAAAGAGATATACTTTTAGAAAGCAATATTTGTTTTCACTGTTACACTGTTTGTGAGATACAGTTGTCACTCCAAGTATTTTTATATATTGCAGCCTTTATTCCTGCTTGTATTTTATTCTCTTTAGGGGTTTGTTGTTGTTGTTTGGTTTGGTTAGGGTTTTTTAATATTCACATCCTCTTGCTACCTATCTGTTATTTATATATTCCTCCCATATTCTTCACCTGCTCTTCTACCCTGGTCTTCCAAAGAGCAAGATGAGAAAAAGACTATGTAAAATTTGCACTCTGCCAGGCCCTCAGCTCCTAAGCTTAAATAAATTTAGTTTGTTAAATGCCTCAGGCTCATTATATTTGCCTCTCTTTATTGATTCTGGACTACTGACAGGTACAGATTGTAGAAGATGGCCCAAGCAGTAGCCTCCCCACATTTGGAATGCTGTAAGAGTTTTCTCATTTGCACTTTCTGCGTGTTCTGTGGATGTTTCCTAAATACAGGTTTCACCCTAGTATTAACAGCTAAAATTCTTTTCTATAGGTCCCATTTTCCTGGAATCTGAACATTCCTTCTAGGATCTAAACAATAACCCCCACTGAGACAGCAGGAACTGCCTCCTGTGTCTGGGGCACTGAAGATGGGAATCAGTTACCTGTTCCTTCTACCAGCAGGAACTGTGACAAAGTAGGCATCCTGCAGCAATGTCCAACACAGGGATGGCAAAATGTGATGTGTACAGGTTGAAAATTCCCACTGGGAAAGAGGGGAGTGTTCATTCCAACTACTTGCATGTGCCTCACCTGTGCACCTACAATATATTCCCCAGACAGAAGTTGTGGCTCTTGCATTTGCAACAGCCTTCAAATACAGTGTTGAATTTCCTGCACCCTTTGGTGCTCCAAATCTCAATTAAATCATGGATGGAAGAAGGAAAGCTGCACATGAAAGGGATTGTACTTGGCAATTCTTAAGCTATTTGTCAGGAATGGAATGAGAGGGATGAAAACCAAGGAACTGGTCGTGTCCTGTGCATTTGTAGCAAGTGTAGAATTGAAATGCCCCCGCAGGGACGTTCAAGTGTGAGGAAATTTCATCAGGAGCCTCTCGGAACAAATGTGGGATCTTTCAAAAAGCTGGAATGCAGCCTGTACCAAGACTCTTACTGCTTAGGTTCTTACAAGGAGTGAAAAAATACCTCAGCAAGTCAGTCATAATATGACCTCCTATCTTGGATCTATAAAAAGAGATAAATCCTCTGTAGAGATGGATCTCAGGTGTAGAAGCAAATGCACTCTTCCTCCTTTCTTTAACAGTGATTTAATTTGTTTTAGTCCCATAAATTTTATCACATTAGCAATTTTGTCTTTCTGAAGTAGAAAAAAATATGATAATTTAATTTCAAAACAAATTATAGTATTTAAGTAATTAAAGGGTATTCAGGAAGGATGTCAAAGATAAGCCAAAACCATATTAACAGCAGCAGCTAAATTAGGCTTGACTTCATTTTTGGTTCATTTTAAGCTTAGCCACCTATCTGGGCAGCTGACTTGTAAAATCTGGAATTCAATTGGCTGAAGTTAGGAAGGGTTAATGATCTTTTCTTGTATTTCAGAGACTTATTTGCATGGATTTCTTGCTTTCTGTTTTTCTGCCCTTTCAAATATTACTTAGAAATTATAAGCACAGGCTGGCTGTCTGAAACAGATGCCAAAAATCTGAGATTTTCTATTCTCTCAGGAAGATGCAGGTGTGGCATGAAATGGAAAGCTCCACCAAGAGATAATATTGTCACTAAAAGGATTCATAAATACTTTATTAAAAAGACCAAGACATCACTGGCATAACAATACTGCAGGTCATGTGCAGATCTTTTATTTAAAAAAAATTAATACACCCACACTCAATTTCACATTGGTATTATAGGAAATGCCTACTTTATCTTTCTAGGGGAAATCAGACTTGCACTAAGCAGCCCTGCTTATACTCAAGTACTCTGTGGCAATGCATTAAAATCTATTTAAATGGGAGTGTTAATTGATGTTTCAAAATTTATGAAGGAACACTTGGTTCCTCAATTTTTCCTTTCTTCTTCCCATCCTTTCTCCCTATGCAGAGCAGGGAGGTAAATAACCGTGCTCTGGGGTATTAATGTACAACCACTCCTTAGGGCAGAGATCAGAGTAGAGGTCACATTGCAGTTGTGCCGAATTTTAGCCATTACAAGTAGTTTTCTCTCAGTTTTAATGAGCAGATTCATGTCCTCATACCATTATTCTGGTATAAAGGCCTGAACATAAGCAAACAAAAGATAAAGAAACAAAGTGCAATCAAAACTCAGCAGTTTAAAGCAGTCAGTCTGCCTTGTTATCCATTGCAGTTTATTTTATTGCCTTGTGTACTAACACTAAACTGCAGCATCATTCAGCTGAAAGGGTGAATTTGGGATCTGTTCTGCTCTCAATGTTGTCCCTAGTGCACTGCAATTACAGAAACACCTGGTTTGAATAATTTCTCTACACTCTACTGAAAAAATTCAGTGCCCAAAAGAACAAAATTCCACCTCAGCCTGCAATATTAATAATGTATGTATAAGGCACTCAGATTTGTACAGGGCTGTGGACTTCTCCCCTGTGTCCCCAGTTACCATATCCTTTGTGGAAAAAATTAAAAGGGAAAATGAGATTTGCTAACTTTTTTCTGACATTGCATGCAATAAGCATTTTAAAAAAGAGATTAATTTGGAGGCTGGCCAAACCCTATCTGTTCTGGAGATCAGCCTGGAATTGTCTTCTGGGAATATTGTTGCTCTCATTCCTGGCATAAAGCATCTCGGTCTATCACCTACCATCACTTGATGGCACTAGCACCAGTTTTGCAGGTATTTCTGAAAAATAAAATATGTTTTAATATTTCTCCACTACCTTCTTATATTTGTGGAGTTCATTTTTCTGAACACATTTTACCCAATGCTTATTTTGTGCCTCTCCTATGTGTGATTTTTATGTGCAGACCATTGTCAGCAAAATATATTAATATGTTACCATTGTAACACTCATGCAGACACTGAGTACAACAAAGGTTTTTAAATGCACCTACAGCAAACCCAACATGAAGAGTTTGCCAAACGCTTCCACACTGGTTATTCAGAAAGTCAGCCTGCACACTTACAAGTTTCAAAATCTTGAATGATGTTGAGAGCAATTCAGAAGATGAGCCTTGTCATGTCACTACAATGACCTGCATACAAGGTTATTTCCTGCTGGGTCTGTCAGCAAGTTCAATAAATGTGCTAATCTGCATATGCAGCTATTTCACCTGTAGCTTCTACCATGCTTAGGTCTATAAACCTCAGGGTGCTCATCACTACAAAAAAATTACTTTCCAGTCACCATGAAGTGCTTCAGCCCCTTCATAAGAATTTCACGCTTCTAAAGTGACAAAAATATATATCATACACACACCATAACCTAGAAATTGGATCACAGGGTACTGGACCAAGACTAGAAGCTATTAGCAGTAGAAATGGAAAAATTTAGTCATGCTACTTCACCTCTCCTCTCACCTTACCTGTAAGAATCTGCTCCATGGTCAGGAAAACTTCTTCTTAACTCTTGGCATGTGTACAGAGAATATGTGAAATTGTGTCCAGAAACAGCAGCCTTGCAAATACTGCCTGGCTGAGCTTATGCATTTACCTCTTCAGGAGCACCCACTAATCTGCACACACAGACTCTTGTGTCCTCTTGAAGGAGAGCTCCAATAAAAGGCAACAAATCCCACCTTCTCTATTTGAGACGAAGGTTTCAAAGACCAACAACTTCATAGTCAAGGTAAATCCCTGGTGATTTATATGGGTGCAGAAATATATCCATGTAATGTGGTTCTAGTGTCATACTTACACAAATATTTTCCGTTTTAGAAATTTTCATTAAAATCAAAAATTGCCACCTCCTGGTACAGACTTGGTCTAAACAGTGTTCCTTGCTTCACTGTTTAAACTAAAAATCTATTCGTATTTTTATAAAACAATCATTTTCCTAGACTTATTGTCTTGCTGCTGGAGGCCAAAGTATTGGTGTATTTCTTGTTTCCTGTTCATATGAGTGCTAAATCTCCTCTGGTTCAGGTGCTCTGCATACATATTATTTCTAATCCTGGCAACATGTTGCTTTGACTTTTCCAAGAACCAGGGAAACGCAGAAAAATACTTCTTTTCAAAAGGAACGGAAACCACAGATTTGACAAAATTTACTTCTCAAGTGCACATCAAAGCAATGAAGTCTTCCTAGAATAAAATCCCACCTTAAGAATAACCAGCACAAGCATCACAAAGAAAGATGCAAGAAACACAAAAAACCAGAGTAATGGAAAATGTTTTTTTAATCCTTTCTTATATTCACCTTTTGGTTGTTGCTTAGCTCATTACATGAGTCTTTGTAAAACCAAAAATTCTGTGCTCGAAGGAGTGGGACATATAAATTAATGTGAACCAACTTCTGTTAAATATGTCACTTGGGAGAAAGTTGAGCGTATTTATTATACAGATGCAAAAAAATTCCAATTTTTTGTCTTATGGATTGACATCCTATGTGCATGCAAAAGAAGAAATATCGTTTCTTTTTTTTACCGTTATTCATTGCCTCCTTCACTATGGCTATTACTCTTTTTAATTACCAATTAGATGGATTTGTTTTGATAATCTAAAGTTGAAAAAAATTTCAGTCCTCTCCAGAATTGTCTCACATTTAATTATTTTTTACTACATTTAAATTTTTTACTTCTAGTATAATTCCTTAAAGAACCCCTTTTTCCTCTGAGGCAGCAAGAGAAAAAGCCCACAATTTGCAGTGCCTTATATACTAGCTCCTACTGGAGAAATAAATCTGGGGCCGAGTTCTTAGCTGTTGTGATTTCATGGATTAAAAATTACTCTTAGCATTTGGTTTTCTAAAAGATGGGACTGGACACAGAGAGGTAAAAGAAAACTGACATTAGTATGTAAACTGACATTTAGCTTGGGTGGAAGTTAATGATCTCCATCCTGTCAAAGCCTGAAATTTGCCTGTGAGCTTTCCTAGAAGATGTTTCAACAAAAGAATATGAATAACTTTGCAACCAAAAAAAACCAACAAACCCACCCCCCAAAAAAAAAAAGAATAGAAATTTACTTCAGCTGCTTCTAAGATGGGTTGTAGGGAGGATACAAATACGTCAGGCCTGGCACATGTAAGCAAAGCAAGAAGTGTGGCTGTTGCAGATGCCACAGGAGCCAATGAAATGGAAGACTGGACCATACCTTTGACATGTGTTCATTCAGATAGTAACACATCTATTTCCAGTCTAGGAAATGAGCCACAGCATCAAGACAAAAATGTCACAGACCACAGTGTCTGCTTGAACACCTCTGTCCAATTCAGAGAGAGCTGTGTGTTGCGTGTGTTGCATATGAAGTACCAGGCTTTCTCTTACATTTGATCTTAGGTGACAAAGGTATCTGCTGTGAAAATGTTTTCTGACGAATGGACAAGAGATACAATCTTTATAGTAATATCATTAAAGAGAATGATTACGGCCCAAGTCCTCTTCGATATCTTTAGCAACACTTTGAGAGAACTATGCAATTCTGAGAGTCTCATTATTCAGCGTAGCAGTGTGGTGGAAAAGGTCTTTAATGTCCTAGAGAACTGAATGGCCTAGAATGCCCCAGTGGGAAGGCTGTTGATGCTTGAACTTTTACACCCAAGTTTTTTCACTCACTGTTATTTGAAGCCTTGCAAAAGGCTGATCTCATAAATACTGGTTTCTGAGCAGTAATAATAAGAATTTCTGTGTTCTGACATGACTGTCAGTATGGGATTGATATGACTGAAACCATGCCTTTGAAAGAGGTTCCCAAAAATGAAATGGCAATGCTCTTCAGCTTCGTACACAAATTTAGTGTGACGTGTGGTGCCTTTGGCATGTCTACACAATACATGTATTTTAACCCCATGGAAGAACCATGAAGAGCAGAGTCATACCTCACAGCAGATCTCCAGAGACCTTAATGGATTTCTACCACAGGCTGCCACAGAGCTGTTGTTAACTTAACCATTAGCAAAGGGAAGTTTTCCAGATGCAACCTGTGAATAGCTCCCGGTGAGCCATGCAGTGCTGATCCCTCTTTAGAAATGACATTTCTGAAGCCCAGCTTCTCACTAAACAGAAACCTTCTGGTTGTAAAAGAATGGGAAGATGCTTTTAGGAGAGGAGCAACAGTTTGTGACAACCTTCTCAACCTCGAAAAAGCACATGCTGGAAACTGACAGGTCCCTTTCTTTTTCCTTGGATGGAAAAGACACTTGCCTTATTCTATTCCATTTTCAGTATTGTTGTTTTTAAAGTGACGAATAAATAAACAACATCTGGGTTGCAGAGCAGCCATCTGGGAAAATCTTGGAAGTGAAGTGTAGAAGGGCCCCCAGAGAATGCTCAAGAGGCAGAGAAGGGAAAATAACCTGCAGATGCACTCACCAGAACCAGGGGCTCCAGCTTCCCCATACAGGCATGGCAAGGAGCCCATCCCTCGCCTGGACTGACAGCCTTCCTTCCCTGCTGCTGACACAGAAACCTGGGCACAGTGTGGATGTGTCTCCAGGAGTCTGACTGTGAAAAACACAACGTTCTGCAGGGACTCTGTCCCCCTGCTAGACATTATCTGGCTCTTATTTTTGACTACACCTCTGCTTTAGACGCATATTAAAGATTTTTATACCACAGCTTTGAATAACAATGCGTTGTGTGGTTTGTTAGACCTGAAGTGCAGTTCCATGGTCAAATTGATTTAATGCTTATCTTTCCTTATCCTTCCCAACCTACAAGCTTGCAGTCTCTCCCTCTTGCGCTAGCACCAACTCAGCTTGCTGGGCTCTGCAGCCACCTTAATCAGGAAGCTGATTAAGCTGAATATTAATAAAGCTTTGTTTTGGGGCCAGAGCAGTTTCCTGAACTGGCTGATTACTTGGCTGCACAAAAACTAGTCCTAGGAGAAGGGAGAGGACTGGATTGTGGTGCAGGCTCATGGCACACTCCTCAGCAGTACCACAGATCTCAATTATCCAGACTTCTTTGTAAAGCACATGCGTGAGTGTGATATTCATAACAAAAGCGTTTTGAGCCTCCCTCCCTTTCTGACTCTTTGTTTAAGGCCTGGGTGATGTGTTCAAACTGCACCAAGATTTTTTTTGCTGCCTTTCCTTTGATCTCTATCACAACCGAATGAAATTGGTAATTAAGTATGGAGAAGGAGAGGAGAATGAAGCTTTGCACACAAAGGATCAGAACAATTACTTAAATCAATTTCTTTTTTAATCATGGTCTATCTGATTATTTTATTAAATCATCAATTCACAAATACTTTTAACAAAAATTGGGGTGGGTTTAACATTTTCCACTGTGCTTTCTTCTAAAGTCAAACTATGATATGTCACAGATTTTGTTAATCTTATTTTTCAAAAATCACTCAACTGTGTATAATTTGGAAAGTAATAAGGTAAGTCCTATATAGGCAATAATTCCTGAAGTGTAGGACCACATTTCAAGAGAAGGAACAGCTAAGTTTTGCAGTGGGATATAGCTGCCCTACACTATTTGTCTGAACAGGTTTGTAATATTTTACAGCTTAGGCAGGAGTCAAAAAAAAGAAAGATATCCTTAGTCTCTCTTGGAGACAATATCATTTTCCCACAAAGCTGACAGCAACAAATAGTTTCTATGATTTTTTGTTCATGTACCGAGGGCTCACTTTTAAAGCCTGATGGAAAACCAGAACAAGGCTATCCTGAGTCCATAGGAAGAGAAACTTATTGCTGCCAGTTTTGTTTCCAGTTTTTAACATGTGTATCAAGTTGTGCACTCTATGCACTTTAGATATGTATAATACATAATGTATATTATATACAATTATAAAATATATATAGGCACAACAGAAAGAATATGGATTTCACTTCCTTTGTCCACCTGACTGCGTTTTAGATCAAAATGCTGCCAAACTTTTAACAGGTCTTTGTCAGAAATGGTGACAATGAATTATATACATTCCAGAGCCAGACGCTAAGACAATATTACTATCAAGAGTTTGAACAGACATGATTTACAGAATTTTTGGCTCATGGGCATAAAGTACAGATCATGCCATTGCACCTTTGTCATTGCTATTAAGTATAACCTTGACTAACCCAGTGTAGCACGAGTCCTTCCTCCCTCCCCTTCTTGCCAGCCCATGGCCAAATAACTCACTGAGCTTTTATGTGGCTCTTTAACAGTGGTTTCTCTTCACTTAAACTGTGAGCTCTGTTCTTGCTGTCCAAAAATCAGGTTACACTGTCACATGCAGGCTGTACCATGTATGTAGACAAACCCACCCTGCTGGCCCTGGAAAGAAACTCCTATTCTTGTGCCTCTTGCATCTTCTGGGTCAAAAGATGTTTTAATTACTCAAAAGATCAGTCAGCAAGTCACATTCTGTGAGAGCCTGTGCTCAGTTGGAACTGGTGCATAACCTCAGTCCTCAGCTTCTTTTGAATTTACATGCACAAATTTTAAAACTGGGTTAGAATACAAGCCCTTACAAGCACATTTGCAGCTGGTTACAGTCTTCCTGCACTGCCATCCATGCAGAACATAGCCTGAAATGCTCTCATTATAGTTTAATCTAAACCAATTTGGTTTATAATTTATTGTTATTCCTGGCTTGCAGAAAAATAACTCAAAGTGAAATGAAACCACTAACAAGCAAATATCTCTTCCAACATCACTTCATGGGTTCTTAAGCACTTATAAATTCAGTTTCATATTTGGAGAATGCCTACCTGCACTTCAGAGTACCAATCTATTATTAAGTCTACCTATCGGCCATTAATTCATTGATGTCAATCAGACTTTTTGTGATATGTAGACTGGCATTAAAAGCCAGCAAATACATTTTTTGTGGTTTCAGTTACAGGTTGATGGGAACAGAGTCCCTGAAGAAAAACGAGATTTTTGGCATGCTACTTTTGCTGCTTCTGAGAACACAAAAGATTTGTAATTTATTAGAAACTGAAAAGCTACCTTTGTGTAGTTTATCTGTGCCTCAGAATCTCCTGGTCACTGTCAGCAAGTGCTAAAAAGTTAAAAGGGAGGAAATATTGTGAAATGCCACTAGAAGGTAGTGCAGCCTAAGACTGAATACAAGGACTCTTGGGCTCAATTCCAGCCTCTGGAAATTTGCTGGGGATGACATTCATTTATGTGCAGGCAGCTGTCCTGGAACACACACACCTTTTATGTTGCCGTATATAAATGGAAAAAAAAGTTTGATGATGGATTGGCCAACTGCACTGGATATGGAGAGTAAAACTCTGCACATCCTCCTGCCCCCTCCTCATCTACAGGATTACACCAAGATAACCCAACACTTCTGTGAAGTCCATAATCACTTGGAGATCACTGAAGGGAACCAGTGAGCATGCAGCTAAGAGTAATGTAATGACACCAAGAAAAAGACTGAAGGCTTTAGGCAGAATTCCAGCAAAAATTGTCTAAGGTTATGACTGTGAAACAGACTCCAGGAGTAAACAGTGGGAAGTCTCCATCAACACTTAATTAACAGGACAATGCAACAGAAAAGATGGTTAGGAATAATGTTTCATGCAGAAGGGAATGGATAATTTAATTCCATTCCTCCTTCTGTCTGTGCTCAGCTGAGCTGGTAACCCTGGCTTTGAGGCATTTTTCACCATGCCTAGAAGAAGGGACATGTCTGGAATGCTCCTTCCAATTCTCTAACTTTCCAGGAGCAGTCGAGGTAGTGGTGGGCAAAGTGCAGCTGCTTCTGCCAGAGCCTGAGGGGTGAAGCCTGCTCACTGCCAGTCGGGAATCCCTGCAGAGGGAGCAGCTGTGGGCAGCCACAATCCCAGCCTGAAGCGCAGCACTGCTCCCCAGGCACTGAACAGCAGCAGGGAGAGCAAGCCCTGGGGAGCAGAAGCTCTGCAAGCCCCACTATATCCACAGCAACTCTTCAAATACAACATGATAATGCAAGTTATAAATATTAGTAGTCTGTGACATATGTGCATCTATGACACACATAGAAACCCAAAAAGTCTCTTCCTCCCTAGTAGATGTCCTTGAAATTTCCTCAAATGCTTAAATCCATTCTAGTTGTTTACCTTATCAACCTTGTCTCACAGAGCAGAGAAAGGCATTTTTCTAAGATTATTGATGTGCTGTAGAATACCAAATCTAAACAGGATACTGTCAAATTCATATGGTTAGAAATAAATGGGGTAATCTTCATAGTCCTGAAGTCATTAAAACAGATACAATACTTTATCTGTGGCTGCCTACATATACAGTTTATCAGTGCAATTACAAGTATGGAAGATTATATTTATCTTTGCTTTCCTGTGAAATGGAAAGAAGGAAATTATTTGTCTTCTAAAGGACTTGAATTGAGTGGAAATTGAAGACCTACCCACTGTGATAGATAAACTATTTTTTTTCTTTAAACTATCAAGAGAGGAGCGGTAAACAAATAGCAACAAATTATATCATTAAACCATGCAAATCAAATGCATTTCAACCTATTTAGGTTTGGGGGCTTTTAATTCAGGCAATTAAGATGAATGGTTTTTTAGTGCTTACTAAACAGGACAGCTGTTGATTTCTCCAGTATTCTGCTAATACCAGTGTCTTACAGCTGCATGCAAGTCAAGAACAAAACTTTTCCCTGACCAGCCAGGCAGCAGATACAGCTGGACAGCACCAGCTTTGGTACTGCAAGCTCATTTTTGGCACCATCTTGAGGGCTCTTCTCATTCCAGAAGTCATCTGCCAATGCAACCTACTCTCCTCTAGAGCCAAACACGCTGAATGATGTTCTCTTCTTTTAGAGGTCAACATCAACCTTGTTGATAGCTGTTAGGGAAAATGTTGCATTTCCAGTTCAGTGCACATCAAAATATTTGATGCTAAGGTAGTGCACAACTTCTCTGAGTACAGAGCGTTCTTGCATGTATTTTAAAAATTACATTATCTGCATTTCTTCCTCTTATCCAGCAAGCAAAAAATGCCTTTATTTTCCATTGTTTCCTCTAGAGATCTTTCACTGCAAACCCACTGCTCAAAGCAGGGTTAAGCAAAGTGAGTTGTCAGGACATTGTCCAGCCTGTAGCACTTGCTCTTTGATCTTAGGTTTTAGCTCACTGCTCTGCTTCTCCAGACAGAATATCTCTCTAGAAATCTTTATGGTGAGACAGCTTCATAACTTCCACTGCTGGTCCAGCATCAGATTATGCATTTGCCTGATATAAAATAAGAGTGAAGAAAGACCTGAACATGCACAGAGGTGGAGAATGTGAGAAAATATTAAAGCTTTGGTAAGAAAGCCATTTTGGTGGCCCGTCCTGACAGTATGCAGTAGAACATGCCCAGTGGAATCACCTCTGAAGAACTGATTTTATTGATCATTGGAGGGCTAACCAGAACACCATAAAATATTTTCCCCTTCTATAGGAATGATGTGCTGTTCAGGCAGGGTTATCTACACACCACTGGTTTTACATTCCTCACTCAATCTGACTGCATCAATTCCCACTGAACAAATTTCTGGCCTGTCACTCACTCTCCCTCTGACTTAGCGATTTCACAATTTCAATAGAGAAACTAATTTATGGATTTAAGATTAGAACAAGACACCACACATTAGCCCACATCCAGCAGCAGGACCAACGTGCATTAATTACACTGGGATGCCTGGACCAGGTCGCATCAAAAGCCACTTTAGCCTAGGATATTGTCTCCAGCAGCAAATGCCCAAGGAATTCTATGAGAACAAGGCGCATATCTTGTGATACTTATTTCAGCCCGCAGTGATCTGCAGCTCAGGTAGTTTCCAGGTAGTATCTTTGGTTTGAACAGCCACAGATGAACTCTTCTTTTCCCATAATTTTTCCACATTCATTGATTACACCTCACAATACCTACATAACTTCTGGACAGCTGCCGAAGGTACCCCGACTGTTAAATGAACAACCTAAGTATCCTCTGGGATGGATACTCTGATTTAACAGGTTAGTAAATGAAGTACAAGCAGGAAGAGAACTTGAATTCTAGAACTGTCATCAGCTGAAAATCCTACCACTCACAAACCAAACAAAGCTAGAAAAAAACCCCAAGCCATAACCAACACAGAGTGGGCAAAATTCAGGTTTAGCTTCCTTCACATCATGTGCTGAGGCTGACAGAGAGTTAGATGCTCCTCAAAGTTACCAATTAATGACAACGAAGCCTGTTCATGAAAAACAAATCTATTTTTTAACTCACAGGTATAATTTAAAACTAAGTACAACCCTTGCTAGTGGGAACCTTCGGATCCTTGGTGGATGTTGCCCATATTTCTACAGTTGAAGAATCATGCTCTTACAAAGAGGGGGTCCTGTACCTCTAGTCTTGTTGAATGTGTCTCACACTGGCATTTAATTGTATTTGAACACTTGAAATTAATATGCCTTATTTATGGTTAAAGTGCTGGCAGCCTTCATAAACAGTGTATTAACATTAATTTCTAAACTTACTTCTAGATTAGTTAAGCTGCATCAACAAATTTGATACTAATGGTAGCAGATCTATGAAATACATGTGTTGAATATTTTATAATGTTGATATAATATCTGGAAATTAATGAAAATTAGTTAAACTGTGACTGTGTACAGAAGTAGGCCATATCCTGTATATTTTTAACTCATTTTCCACTAATTAGAACAGAGGGTATGCTTAGTTAGGCATATAATTAAGCAATAAAACTCTAGTGATTCAGTAAGCACTACTGGTATTTTGCTAATTAAGAACTTCATGGAATCTAATAGTAGCTCTCTTATCATTTGAATTGATGAAGTATTGATCTTACAAAAATATGGCCATATCTGAAGAAGGAACTGTCATCAACTGTACTCGCATAACCTCATTTAAGATAGAATTTAATCATTGTTTTTCTGTAAGAGAGCTTTTATGTATGGCATTTTCAACTATATATAGCAGTGTATAATTCTGTCACATTACAGTGAAGTTACTCACAAGTGGCATAAAAACAGACAACCTGCAAAAGTAAAAAGAAAGAACAATAAATTTATTCTTGTTGGAATCCTTACATTCAAAGAGTACATTGATTTAAAAGGCCTATTATATCAGCCAGATTCTCACCTTATCAAGAAAAATGATTACATAATATGCAGGATTAAGTCGAGTGAGTATGGGTGCTTACTTTTCTTTCTGGATGTGGACTACCTTCTAGTACTGCACAGAACTGGGTTTCCTGGTGGCTGTATTTATAAAAGCTGTCCTAGAAAATGCCCATTAAATGAGAATACTCAGCAAATCTCTCCCTCGTTGCTAGCACAGCTCCAAACCTCTCCTGTCCCTCAAGACAATGGACAGCGAGCACGACAAGTTTTCCGGAGAGCAAGACCAAAATTAACAATGACAGTACAACTTAAAATTATTCCAGTAGCAGAAATAAATACAGGTCAGATGTCTCTCAGGATGAAATTGATGCATTTGCGTCTGAACAATAATTTTGTTTCAGTTAATGAAGCCAGTAATATTTAAATGGTGCCTTCTTTGCTACATTAAGTGATGCAAAAGTCTAATGCATGATTTATTTTTTAAAATTATAATGGTTCCAGAATAGTGAATGATTCATTGGACAACACCAGATTTAAATATCTGGCAAAGATTTCTTCTTATAAAGAATTACACTCCTAAACCCTGAACAGAGTAGGCCAAAGTTGACCATTAATTTTTTGCTTCAGTTTCAAAGTCATTGGTCATTAAATATTAATCTGCACCCCAGAGGAACCAGAGTGCATGGCCTTAGGCATTGAAGCAGAAGAAGGGTTCCTTGTGATTTTTTTCAAGGCCTGAGCAGTCTCCAGGGTTTGGTAGGGAAGTAAAGAAAGTCTCTATTATGCTCTCCTGCCAGCCTTGGCAATGGAAACCCCACTGTGTTCAACACAAAATCATGGCTTTGCCACAACACATGGCTGTGGAATTATCAGAGGAGTGATGCTGATGCCTTGGGCAAGTGCAGCACATCAAGGTTGGACTGCAAAACCTGCAAACCCAGAAGAAACCTGTTCCAAGGAAACCCTTTGCTCCTTCCATGCTTCCACAAGACCAGTCCTTCCTCCTGCCTCAGTTTAATTTTAAATCTCTGCTTTTGCATTCTGCCTGGGCAGCCCAGATCCAGCCTTCATCTTTCTATCCACACAGCTTCAATCCGTTTTATATATTTCTACTCTCTTATAAGTCTTTTCAACCAAAGGAATCCCTACAGGTCCCAAATGGATTATTTGGACATGCCATTTTTCCAAGACAAGCCAAATATTTATTTTTTATTATTTTATCAGTTTTCTGTTTTTTTCCCCAGGGCACAGTCTCTAGTTTCCTACCAGGACTTTCCGACCATGCACTGCTCCATACTCTAGCAAATTATCTCCATCCCATTCCTGGGCTGCAAAACTTGCTTTTAACAATCACTGCAAGGAATTCTACTAGAACAGAAACAACTGGAAAAAAATTCCTCTCTAGGAAGCAAATACCCTGGTTGCTTGTCAGGAGTGTTAAAGAATTATTCTCACACCTTTATGAGAAAGGGTAGTAGGCCTCATTTCCAGTGAGATATCTGTGTCTCTGACTGGTCTTATTCCTTGAGCCAAACCTCAGAAGATGAAAAATTAATGCCTGTTTCTGGAAGAGCCACATTCAGGGGTGTAAAACCCAAATTACTCATTAGGGAAAAGGCAGCAGAGAACAAATGTCCTGTACTGCAGTACATTCCCTTTGTTCCTTCATGAATACCTTAAGGTAAACAGAGACCAGAGCCATTTTTGGGGTTTGTACTTGCAGTGTAAAACACACGCAGCAGAACTGCTCTTGGTTTTTTAGGGGAAAGATCAACCACATGTACAAAGTGTCTGAAACTGCTGGAGCTGTAATACTGGGGGTGATGTCAGGTTCATAAAGCTCACAGATGGACTGGACCACAAAGAGGAATTTCCCCATTAATGACCAAAAGATCACCTTATGTCCAAAACAAAAGAGTAGTTCTCTCTTACTATGCATAAGGACATAACTGCATAAATTTCATACACCCAGAGAGAGATGTAGTTCACTCTGCCATTTCATAACCATGTCAAAGCCCACTGGAGCCAGCCACATGCATTAGCAGTGAAGAAAGCAGCCCAGTAAAGATGGTGAGCTGATTTACAAAGCACTGTATTCCTGCACTAAATGGAAGGTGACATGCTAAAAATTAAAAGGGAATTCAGCTGCTATGGTCCATTTATTCCTTCATCCTTCTGAGACTGCAAACTAGCTGGCTGTGTGCAGCACCCACACACTTAGTCATAGACCACAAACAAATAAGAGCCAGCACAACCCTAACTGAGGAGCAGGCCAGCAACTGGAAGATTAAATGCTCCACAGCTTGTTTCTGGCTGTGTAAATAACCCACTCCTTCAAATCATTGTTTAAGAGGCATTTTAAAGACCTTTAGGATAATTACTGTATTTGGTTCCAGAATCAACATAGCCTGTTGCTAATGAATTACTTATATTAGGAGTTAGATCCTGTATACTTCAGACTGCTGCAAAAGGAAGTAAGTTATAATACATCTAAAGATTACGAGGAAAAACAGTTTGGTGGCCATATGTTGAGCTTCAGACTGTGAAAAGCCCAGCAATGATGCTACAAATTTTACGTTGGTTAAATTACCCAAAGAGAGGAGCATCGTGAAGTTGTATTTTCTCTTTCTTCTCCCTAAATACGAATGGAATCCCAAAAATAGCAAAAGATGTTTCAGGAAATTGTTAAAAGATGACAATTGCAGCCCTGTTAAAGGGAACATCTTGCTCTGGCCAAGGACAGTTAATTCTAAGTCCACATCTGAAAATCGGGAGGAGCTGGAACAAAAGCAACCATAATTATATTAAAAGTGCCTCATTAATGTAGTGTTAAGCATCAGAATATTGTAAGGAGGGGAGAGTGCAAGAATTAATAGTTTTATTGTAAAAATAAATTGCTCTGTCATCCTTCTTTTTCTATCGAAAATTTCCACTTGTAATTGAGACTGCTAAATGTAGCCTTTGTTGGATGAAAATGTGGCCAGGCTGTTACAACCCTTTTTATCCGATGGCTTAATGCAGTAAAGCTTACATTATAAAAATGGATACTGCAAAGGAAAATTAAGTTGAAAGAATTTACTAAGGATCATGTTACTTTTTAAGGTAAGTACTTTTTAAAGGAGTTCAATCAGTGCTATGGTTTCTTCCAGTTTTACTAGAATCCATATATTTGTATGTTACATATAAAATCACAATAATGGGATTTTCACGTACAGCATACATTAAATTTATCACTGGTACACAATGAAATTGATCCATTGTGCTGCAACATGTGGCTGATTTTCTAATGACTGGCATAAGGGAAAGGTAAAAGTATAGTATGTTCCTCCTCAGCAATCTTTTTTATGTGTTGTATACACATTTATGGTAAGTTACTGTAAAGGTGTTTACACCTTTCGAAAGGTGAGAAATAGAAGTACTGTACATGATAAGGGATATTTATTTTTCTACACTGATATACTCACAATGGGAAAATATTTGCAGAATGGTTTGGAGGACTGGAGAAGAGATTGGTCCTGCCGGACGCACAAAAACTGTGTCTTCTCCCAAGTGGGGTCCAAGAAACATTTTTTGGGTAACCCTCCATTGTTTCCTTGCTATGCCACAAGTGTGCTAAGCAGAGCAAATGTAACAAGACTCCTCTTACTTAACAACTGGTGTGAGCTATATCCTCTCATTCAGTGTCCTGCTAGTTGTAAATTGTAAATCGAGAAATTATTCATCACAGTCACCCACTAAAGAATCTGAAAGGCACAGCTGTGATTTAGACACCAAACCTGACAAACTTGCAAAATGCTTAGACTGAATTACACCATGCCATGGGGCACAACAGAGTCTCTGCACATCTCAGGATTGAAAGTGTTTATTCCTCCAGAGAAGAATGTCAAATGAGGGGTTTCTCACATCAGTGTTAGTAATATGGGACTGATCCTCATGGAATCCAGCTGCTATCCCAAAGTTATAAGAAACCTGTTGGTGACTTGAGACTTTTTCTCCTGAGCTGTATTCTTGTGCTCTAAACTTTGAGCTGTTTTCTCTATGCCCAATGTTTCAAGGTAAATCCTTTCATCAATACAAGATCACAATGACCCCTTCACTTTCAAATTCCTGCATACCTTTACACATTCCTAACTTTCTTGTTCAGCTCAGCTTGTTTCTGTTTCATCTTGAACACCAGAGAAAGACAAAGATAGAAATCCCAGTGAGGTGGAGGAACCGAACACTGGTGTCAGTTTTCAGGCGTTTAGCCCTGCCAGGTACCAAACACTCAGGAGCTGCTCCATGTCTTGCAGAGACACAGCTTTGAGTCCTTTGGCCCTGCCCATACCTTGTTGCTTTTGGACTTGTTCCTGCCTGGCTGCTGCAGTGTCATGATGATGCAGTCTCTGAAGGCTCTATCTCTTCAATCACTATCCTGGCACAAAGGCACTTACAAGAAAGGAATCATTTTTAATCATCTTTTGATTCTGAGCTGTCTTTTTTGTTGCTGATAATGTTGCCTATTTCAGTGTGATTAGGGGAATAGAAAATTATATATATGCATATATACCAACAATCATGCGGAAAACTGCCCATACAATAACTCACATTTCTTATGTGTCACTGACAAGAACATTAACTGGTTAATTTTCAGCTTTATGAAAACTCTAAATTACAACTGCAAGGACTTCATTGATTTTTCAAGGCCATTTTTTCCCCCCAGAGGAGGGGTTTTCTTTCAACAAATCATGGACATTCATGTATTACAGAAACAAATCTAATGATTGATATCTTTCTATTGTCACCTTGCAGTTGGAGGTCTGTAGTTTACTCCTCGCTATTTGAATAGTGATTAACATAATAATTAGATTTCTACAAAAAGTCGTGATTTTCCCAAAGGAACTGCAGATATTCTGTTGAATATAAGCTATCCAATTCGCCTTTAAACATAGGTCAGAGTTTGCAATTAGCTGTAATAGACCAGCTGATTTGTTGGACAATTTAGAAGAGCATCCAGTTATTCAAGTTCTTCTTAATATCCCTTCTCCAGAGAAGTTCTTGGTACAAAAGGCTAATTTTGCCCAATTCATCATCTGAGCTATTAAAAGATTTTATCTCTGCATACAACATTTTTTCTTCCTGTACTGTTAAAAAAGCAAAATGTCTCGTGCCATCACTAAATAGAAGCATAACTGGAAAATCAGACTCCAGACTCCTCAAAGCAGATTTTCTACGTATTTATTTCATGTGATTGCTCAGTCTTTAAAAATACTTTTAAAAAATTCATAACGATGCAAATAATTGTAGAGAAACTATTAACAGCACCAAGCCAGATTACAGCAGAGCAACGTGACTGCCTCCCTGCACAGCTCTTGACAAAGAGAGGTTTTAGATAGCTCTGTGAAGAGTTCTGGAAATCCAGGATTTCAGAGAGATTATGAAAATCCTCCCAAGATAGATTTTAGGGGATAAGGGCAGACACCATTTCCCCAAAGTCTCATCATTTGCAGTGATGTAATCTTTATGGAGGATTTGAAACTGTACTCATCTGTCTTGTTTGACAGACAGGGTGAATGTTGGATGCCTAAAACAAAAGCATTGGGAAAAAAGTTTTCAAGGATTTATCACCAGTGCAGCTTTGAAGACTTGGTAAATTCAAAGACTTCTATGTTGATCTGGCTCTTCCTAGCAAATAATCAATATCCAGAATCACTCTCTGGCCTCTTGTTCAGGATTATTCAGAATTAATTGATGTTTCAAGATTCAAATAAGAAAAACTGGTATCCTTGAATAAAATGCACAGAAAATCCTTGTATTGCAAAGCAGAAAACAAACATAGTCTCACACTCTGGGAAGACAGTGAATTGGAAAACATCTCCTTTTGGGGACAGTGAATTCAGTGCTTTATCACTAAATTTCTTGACTGCCTTAGGAAAAACCTGTTATCTCCATCTATGCAGCACATCTCTATTCTACATGGCACATTATGGAGTGCAGAATAAATCATACTTCTAATAAAATCCCTGGTGTCCCAATGAGGTGACAAACTTACGTCTTCTTTCACTTCTTCACTGTCCACATCTGTGAAAATAATTTATTGGTTGGCAAATAACTTAGAGTTTATCCAAATGAATGGCCAAGTGAGAGAACTCAATTATTTTCCTCTGTATATTAAGATATGATTGAAGATATGGCTACACCATTTTGAAATATTTATCAGGATAATGTAAGAATAGAAACCAATACAACGTTAGTGGGAAGGTTTTAATTGTTGTCCTTTTCCAATGCAACACCAAAAAGCACAGGAAAATGGCAGAATAAAATATAGCAAAGCTACTACGCTTGTCTGAATTTGTACTGCAGCTAATAACACTTTCCTAGCTTATTTTCAAGTTATAAGGAGTTACCTTGAATATTTGGTCAAAGAAGTACTTTGAAGGACAACTTTGGTGGGAATTAATTAATCTGAAAGTTGCTCCTGGGTAGCTATTAATTACTTATGGTAATTAAAAAGAAAAGCTTGAATGGCTGCTGCAGTTGCCCTGTGATGGCTCAAAACATATTTAACTACATCATTCCAGTGTTAATAACTGTTTCTCTTTTTCCCAGCCGGATGGAACCACAGCAAAAGAAGTTAATGCTGAAGGAAAGGGTAGCATAGGGGCAAAGAGACAAAAAATTGCAAAGTCTGGCAGATGAAGGAGGGATTGAAGATTTGCAGAGACTCATACTTAGTCTGTTGGTGTTTCTGTAGGTCTTAATGTGAGAAAATAAAAGACATAGATTATTTAAGTGACTTTTAAAGAGAAGGAATTCCTAGGTTCACTTTGAATGGCGTGGATTCAGCATTGAGCCTTGTCAAGGTTGGCGGCAACATCATCTCCCCTGGAACAAAATGCCTCATCATGGGGCATAAAAAGTGTTGTTGCAGCAGAAAACAAGCACCATCTATAAAATGCTTTACTAGCTGACAGGTTATCCTCACATGGAAACCAAAATAAAACCAGTTGTAAGAGTACCTTAAAGAAACATGGTTGATACTGTTAAAAACACAGGAAGGAGGTTAAGTAAGATTGGAAAAACCTGCAGTTCACCCAGGAAAACCATGTCAAATGTAAAACTCAATGGAAGAGATGCTGGGAAAGCTGTACCAGTGAAATAAATGCAAAAGCATAAAAAGACAGCAAATTAGGTACAACATCTGTATACAGAAACAGAAAATACTGGAAGAATTTAGGGCCACTGAGCGGGATTTCAGTCACATCACTGAAATCTCTCTCCAGTCTGCTATAAGCCCTCAGTTTCATTATCATCATTACTATCTTTCATTGCCACAGAAGTGGAGAAATTTTGTAAGTAAATTGAAAATAGTGCTGATGGGGGTAAAAGACTTATCTAATTGAAAGTAAACATCAAAGAGAACAAAATGATTTTTACTTTGAAGTACAAAGCAAAATAGATCAGTTAAACTCTGGAAAGTCCAGGGTGAACGAAATGGAACTTACCACCTTCACTGCATCTATTCCCCTCAAGAATTTGTAGAAACTTTTATCTGAGATACCACAGATTTTTGCTGCCCCCTTGACGGACAGGAGGGACTCAGACTTCACTCAGTGGGCTATGCTAGGCTTCACAACAATGTGGTCCTGGACAGAAGGTAGAAGTGCTGCTGGGCAGCATTCCTGGAAAAATATTCCATCTCGCATTAGGGTGAGAATGGCACTATATTTTCCCTGGAGCTGTAGGCCATTTGGAAGGTGTACAAAGCATTGACTGGTGTTTTTGTACCTCTTCCTCTTCACTGCTCCACAAAGTCAAACAGATGGTATTTAAATTGATTTTTTTTTTTTTTTTTAATGCATGAATAGAAGAGATTCAGTCATTTTCTGGTTAATGTTCAGGGATTTTGTTTTAAAAGGACTAGAAGTTTAGATTCTATGTAGCTTTCACTTGAAATTAAATCCCATCTCTATGTATGATTAAGCTATTTAATAACTTCTGCAGAGGATCCAGCTTCCTTAGCTTTGTTCTAAAATACCCCCATCTCTATACTTATTTACAAAGATTGGTTCAACTTCCTGCCCTGATGTTTATTATGCTCACATTTTCATTAAAAAGTAAGTTTTAATGTCAAAAATATTTGTGTTGTGTGTCATGTCTTTAATCCTAAAAATCCTGTGCCCCACAGTGTATCTTTGGAGTCCCTTCTCTTAAACTCAGCTTCAGTGAGCTGGTGAATCTGATGCTGCAGTAATTTCCTAGCAGCTCAGTCTTCACGGTCTTCTACTGGGACAAGCCTGTGAGTTTGGTTAATTCTCTTCTACGCCAGAGACTTCTGACTAGCAAGAGCTGTCACTAAAATGTCCCAGATATGGGGCAGGGGTTCTCTTGAAGAAGCTCCAGGCCAAATTTGGCTCTCCTGCCTTGTTAGCAGTTTTGTGGTATACCTTTCCATCCATGAATCCTGAAGGAATAATTAACAAAGAGGAAGAAGACCCACAAGGACTAAACCGTTGTTGCTTTCAGAGCACAGAGGATAAGAAAGAGAGATACCTCCTTCCCTGTGGGCTTCTGGAAAACACAACACACATGAATGGAGCCTGCAGCAGTTGGATTACAGGTAAGACTTCACAGGTTAAACAACAGCTGTAACAAGCACATATCTATAATGTGAGATAGGAAGGAACAAGCTTTTTATCCTTTCTTCGGGGACTAGACTACTGAGAGCCATGAATAAGCTTTCTTCACTGTGAAACTAAATGGGTTTCTATGTGGAATAAACCATTAATGTAATGGAAAGGAAAAGAATTATTCCCCACTATGCTCTGACCTATTCTTTGATGTGACTTGCAATAACCATCTGCATTACACTCAAGCACAGACTTTTGGGAACAGGGGAAAGAAATCACACACCATTGTTGCCTAATGTCCAAAACAAGGTCAAAGCATTCGAGACTTTTCATATTTTCATGATTTTGTCATATTTTCTGGCTTTTCCTACATGTGACCACCAAATCTTCCTTGTAGCAGTTATGACTATGACATTAATTTCCTACACTTAGGCGTAAAGCCAAATCCATAAATATTTTGCCAAGCATTGTACACTCCACTGTATTAGACACACTAACACTTCAGCACACTCTATCTATTAAATTTTAAACAGAAAGATCTCATTGCATATGCAAACATCTCTTGTTTGTGTAAGAAAGGTGGGACAAGGAATACCAAAAGATATACATATTTTTGCCCAATTGTTTACTCTTAGTTCTGCCTGCACAATTTTCCCACAGTTGCATGGATAGATGTCATTTCCTTCATATCACAGAACAAACAGGTTGGTTGATGCCAAGCTTTATTTATTAGCTGAAACACAGGTATTTGATAATTGTCACTAGAGAAAGCAAATGGGACTTTTGAAGAAGCCTCAGAGAATTGATGCCCATCATCCACCGAATTTCAAATAGAGTTGGGTTTCTAATCCTTCAGTACTTTAAGAAAAAAAAGAAAAGCTAAAGTGAACACTTCAATAAATGGATTAAGCACATAAAGAAAACTTGCCATCACTTGCATTTATGCAGTCAATGGCTGGCACAGAGTGCTGTGGTGGAACAAATGAATGCAAACAAAAGAGGAATGATTTTAAAGAGAGCAATCACAAGATTCTGCATTATTTAGGTTCTGGTCATTTTTAATAAGGGAATTACTGAAATACAAAATAGTTTTCACACTTTGGGAGTTCACTGGAGCATTTTTCTACTTCACATATCATGAAGGACACTAACAGTCTCCTTTCTTTGTGCATAATTTATCTCAAACAGATGAGTTATTAGACAACATTGAAGCAACAACAACTCTGATATTAATGTCTCTGTTACCTCACATATTAGCTGACATTCCTCTAGGTGCTGGTGTCCCTAGGAAAATGAGAGTGCAATGAGTTCCAGGCTCCTAAATGTTAAATTTTCCATCTCATGCATGCATGGCAGAGTCTGATCTTCACCATCTTCCCGCTCTCTTCAGAAATCCTGAACGTGGATTTGGATAGCCTGCATAGGCCCTGGGGATATCCAATCCTAGGCTCTAAAGGAGCTGATCCCTCAGACCTCCTCTCACATCTTTTTTTCGAGGACTTTAAGAAGTTTTCTGGAGGTCTGAGGACAGGGACATGGGCTACACAGGCCAGATGGGCAAACTGCAGAGAGATAATTATTGTACTTTGGTCCCATAGGCTGATGAAACACACTAAAATTGGAAAATCTCTGCTCAAGTCAGTGGACCAACATTCAGAGAGCTGCCATCCAACTGCAGTCCAATCTTTCATGCCTTCTGTAGTCAGCCTAATGGGCCTGGGGAGGAGGATTTGACCCTTTCACTGCAGGGAGAAAGCTCTAATTACTTTGAAAATGTTCTTTAGGTTACATAACCCATGTTCCTGCTGTCTTACATAACTATGAGAAACTAAATAATATGTAATTGAATGAAAGCTGCAACACTGGGCTTGAAAATTTGCTGAAATAATTAATATAACCAGTCAATTATATTGATTTATACAGTTAGTATTCCAGACAGAGCCATCCACTGTAGCTTATTATCCTTGGGAGTCAATGTACTCAACTGCTGTGCACAAACAAAGGGAAAAGTCAAAGAATATAATTCGTAACATTTGCAGCTGAAAAAAGGAGATGCTGAATGCATTGTGTACTGCGCAAGGAAAAGTTATGCTGAAAAATGAATGGAGAAAGAAAGAGAAGCAGACATGAAGGATTGCTTAGCACACAGCACAAAGTATAATGTGATACTGACTAGTTGAATATATTGTTTTTTGCACAGTCCTTTTATTTTGCCTCTCTGGTGTTACTCAAAGTCCAAAGGGAGAGTTTCTGCTGTGCATGACTCTGTAAATACAAATAAAAACACACATACATGTACATATATAAAACAACTTTACAAGAAATGGATATTGGGTGTCAGAGGACTTCAAAGTATGAAGTGATACAATTTCTATCTGTATGTAACTTTATAATGGTAACAATATTGCCAGCTAAGGATAAAGAATCTATTTGCATTGTTACCCACTGTAATGAAAATTGTTACTTTTTACCTGCAAATATAGGGCTGGTTTTAGCTTAAGTGGCAGGATGAATGTTAAACCAAATCTAATGAATAATTCACAAATGTTACATAATGCAATGGCTCATTCTGAGATTCATGTTTGAAGAATGACTTCTGCTGGTTAGATGCTGTTTAGATTCTGGGCTAATGACACCCTGGTGTGACCTGCCTGCAATGAGATAATGATGAAAGGGTTGGTTTGTTGTCTGGGGGTTTTTTTTAACCATTAAAAATGTATTGAGTTTTCATTACACAGATGTATCTACAGAAGACTGAAAAAAGCATATACTCAAATTCAGCAAGCATGTTCCACTCCGTGAGTTGATTGCCAAGTCAACAACTGCATGGAGTAAACCAAGGGCCCGTTCCCATCACATCCTGTGCAAAATGCAGAACAGCAGGGAGAATAACACACTTGGCATTAGGAAATCTGGGTCCATCCCAAGCTTTGCCGGCTGCCTGGGACATGGCAGAAATGGGGATGTGACTTCCCTCCATGCCCTTGAGTGGGAAAGAGGAAAGGAGGGAAGACTGTAACCCTCCCAGGACAGGGACTAAGCCTTGGTAGGGTTACAGCTAGACCATATACTTGTCTGGTGTCCTCTCCAAGGCAGCACAAACAAAGATACTTGGCATTTACTGAGGGCTCTTCAGCTACGTAGTTCCAGCATGATGAGAGAGTTTTATTCACAAATATAAAAGGAGCAGAAATCAGAGGGTTTTGGGAAACCTAGTATAGGAGTTTTGGAGACAAAATTGGTTCATATATCTCAGAGGAAAAAAAGCAAAATCATAACTGAGGTGAGCTGAAAGTTTGTACACTTCTTGATCCAAGTTAGTCCATGCTGAGCTGCTGTGCTCAGTTTTAGTGCCACTCCTTCAATTCCATCTGCTATTAAACACAGTATGAATCTAGAGGTCTGAACAATTAAACAGTTCAAATATATTGGAGTTTTGGTGGTTTTTGGGGGTTTTTTTTTGGACTGTATCTATCAATGGGATATAGCAAGAACACTACATATAAATCTGCTGTCTCCCCATGCAGGTGCAGGTGCAGTTCAGCAACCTGGCTCTAATTCAATACAGGCTCATGGATCCCCACCCTCCTTTCCTTATGCCCACAAAACAGCATATTTCCTATCTCTCTTCCATACCCACTGTTTAAGGGGGCAATGTTGAAGTAACTGGGTTTCTCATTTGAAGTGATTACACATAACAGGAGAAGTAATTTCTTTCTAACCTCCTTGATGAGGATGAAAACATATATAATTCTTAGAACTCCTGCATTTCTGATTAAAAAGAGTTAGAAAAGAGATACACACAGCAGGAAACTAATTTACGCATACCTCACACCTCTGAGAATGCATTTATAACCATCGTTGGCTTTAATAAATTCTGCCTCCCTGTAGTTGTTACTTGCCAAGAGAACTTGAAAAAAGACAAAGCATCAAAAGGAAGACTAATTCACTGACTATGTTGCTCCAACTGCTCCTAAAAATGAGGATAAATGAGAATTGTTCTACTACATTTAAAATTCATTTGCTACTCAGAGATTTAGTAAAAACCTCTGTTTCTCTGAGGGCCACCCCAGTCTGGTTCTGCAATGACCACTGAGAAACCAGCCTGCACAGCCCAGAACAGCAGCATGCACAAACACTACTCCCCCAGGTCCTACTCTCCAGCAGGTCATCCTCAGTCTGTGCTTGTGCCTGGGGCTGTTCCTCCCCAGGTGCAGGACCGTGCATCTGCCTTTGTTGAATTCCAGACTGTTCCTCTCTGCCCATCTCTCCAAGCTGTTGAGATCCATCTGAAGGGCTGCCCAGCACCCAGGGCTATGGGCCACTCTTGCTACTTCTGTCTAAAAGCTCTGTATTGTGGGTTTGTGAATAATGACTACCACTCCCATAGCCAGCTGACAGTAAAAAAGAAGCTTTCAGTGAGACAAAGAAGAGTAATTTTCACATATTACTTTTAAAAGGAACTGTTCATCAACAACAGAAGCTTTTTACATTACACTGTCAGAAGAGAGGTTCTGTCTTTATGGTAAAAGCTTTTATATTGCTTAAACATGAAGAAGCATTTAATTACAGGACATTACTAAAATAACATGTTAAGGATGAAATCCAGTTCTATTCATCCAAAATCAAAAGAGACCATGTCTGGCTAATAAGCTACTTCTTCCTAGCTGGGAACTTTTATCTGGTGTTAGAAAAATTTTAAGCCGTAATTTGACGGTAAATGTATACATTGAAGCATAACCATGAAAACATTCACTATACAAACGTTAATTTGTTTGAAAACACAGTTGACTCTGTCCTTAAATTTACATTTAATGGGAAAAAAATCAAAGAATGAACTAACTAATTATAGAGACATGTAAGTTTGTATGGGACCTACCCAAATAACTAACAGAGCTCTGCAGAGAGACACAGGATCCTTTAAACGAACAATAAAATTATGTAAATTGAGTTAATTTCCTGGTATTTTCTGTGCATTTCTTGGGTTGTTTTCTGTTTGTTTGTTTGGGGGAGGGGTGTCTGTTTTGGAAGGTTTTGTAGGATTTTTGTTTGGTTGGTTTTTTATTTAACTTCTGATGCAATCCCAACAACTGCATGCTCCAGGCATGGGGATGTGGGATCAAACCAGTGCTTTTTCTGACCCCTTAAGCATCAGTGATCAGCCACAGTCAAGGCAAGCTAAATTAACCCTTTAAGTTAGCAGCTTTCTCCACCTCTGAAAAAAGTTTTGGACATTTCTAGGTGTCTAAGATCTGGTGAAGAGGGCATAAAGAGCATACCTAGCCCAGAGGCTGCTCAAAACTCCACCAAAGCAGAAAAACAATGCCAAGCTCTTAATATCTAACCTTGTGACCCAGAAAAAGTGCTTCTTTAATGGCTTTCCCCCTCCTGGAGTAAAGTTATTAACAAATTTTAGAAAGGCGAATGGCTTCGGCTTAAGGGCTTTATTTTTTTTTAACAGCTAAAAAGAAATGTAACCAGTAACCGCGATTGCTTGCTACCCTCTGCTAGCAGTAATTTCTGTGTACTCAAGGCTACAATGTTACCCTTTGTTGCACAGAAACTGTGGCTGTTATTTAAGCTGGATAACTTTCACGTAGGAAACAAAGAAAGGCTGGGGGAGGAACCATAACGTTTAAATTTGGCTATGGCTTTTGCCTTTCTTCTGAGATGAAAAACAAAATGTATCTGGAGTCTCCTTCTATTGAAGATGACAAAACACTTTTCAGACCTTGGCTTCTGGCAAAGGCAGCTGAGGGGAACAATTTAGATGTAGCATGAAAAGTTATCAAACTATGACAATAGGTCAAATATTCTTTCTAATGGTAGAGTTTAGTAAACAATTTTAGTCTCTTTGACCAAGGCCAAAATGAAGAAATAGTGACTTCTGTATACAGTCCCACATAAAGTAGTACTTAATTACAGCAATGTTTCTGTAACGTAATGGTTTAAGGGGGGAAAAAATCTGTGACAGTTGGCAGCTACTGTACACTGCTTCCCATTTTTTTGGAAAAACAACCACATTTTCCTCCCCCCAATACAGGAGATTAAAGCAATCATGCTAGGATACAAATAGACATAATCTTAGGATTTCTATGCTCAACAGAAGCAAAGCTAAGTATTTGTTTCTGATGGGAAATGTGAAACATGGAAGTTCAAACTGTTTTGCTTTTTTTTCTAATTACTGAGCAGATTCACAGTGAATTTTAAAAAGGAGGAGGCATTGCATTGTGCTAAATACAGGGAAATTTCTTTATGTTTTCAAGCTACCAAATTGACAAAATTAATTTTTAAGGCATTATCCTCTTCTGTTCTTAATAATTCAGTGGGAACATTATCAACACCTGGTGCTTTATTGTTCCTGGGTGTTCTGGTCGCCTTTTGGTTCTAGAAATGGCTCAGCTGTCTGGAAAATGCCTTTATCCAGTTCACCATTAAAGAAATCATTAAAATACTCCCTCCGTCTTTCTGTAATTACATTTTTTTAACTAAGTTTTCCATTTTTGTCCTTTATGTGACTAACACACAGTTCCTGTTCTTGTCTCAAATGCTGATATCCCAAGAAAATGGTCTGAAATTATCTTATTATGCTGCCACTTCTACTGCACAGAGCCCTTTTTGTTCTGTACTATCTTCCTGTTGAATCATTTGCATCATCAGAGGACTTAGGGAAGTCACAAAATCAGCAGCACACATTGCTTTCTTACACTCCTCATCAAAAACTTTTTTTTTCTTTTTTGGTTCATTCTATGTTTTCCTCCTACTCTTTTTTTTTGACTCCAAGTGTTTTTCAGGTGATACTAAATTGTTCCACAATGATCAAGTGCGTTCCCATCTGTACACTTGGTGTCTTCTGATAAATTCACATGGTAGAAGGTATTTCTAAATGCTGATACAAACTATCCACGTCTGTTCCAGTGCTCCTGCATTTCCTCCCTCACTATTTTGCATATTTCATGCCTTTCTGTGCAATGATGCCAAGAGTTTTTCAAACATTCCAGCAGCTCTGCCAGCATTTATGGGTACTTAGAATCCCTTGTAACTAAGGATATGGAATAATTCCCACTGTGAATCACAAAACATCACGTGCTTCCTTACAGAAATTTATTATAAAATATGCAAAACAACCCATTACTTCATACTTCTTGAAGACCGATGAAAGTAATAACCCCGAGGTACACAACATTGAAAATTGCAGCCCAGATCACACACTTGTAGCAAAAAAAATTCTCTGGTTTATAAGCTTTCTTCGAAAATTTTTACTCAGTGCCCTCCCCTTTCAAGGAAGGACTGACGTGGCACTCGGTGCCCTGGTCTGGTTGACCAGGTAGTGTTCGGTCATAAATTGGACTCGATGGTCTCAGAGGTCTTTTCCCAACCGAACTGACGGCGTGATTCCCACGCTGGCTCCCAGGCTTTCCCCTCGATCTTCACGGGTACAGCCAGACGTTGATCCCCGCTTTGTGCCGCACCTCCCTGCACGGCCTCGAGGCCCCTCAGCCTCCCCCTCCCCTGGGGGCTCCAAGGCAGCGTGGCGGACCCCGGCACAAGCGGGTCCACGTTTCGGCTTTGTTTTCAAGCTACTTGGGCTCGTTTCGGCCGAGACGGCCACTCCGCTCCGCTCCGCTCCACGCCCGCCGCTCCCCGCCCCACCTCCCAGAGCGCACGGCGACACCGCCCCGCCCTCTGCTGTGCCGCACTTTCGTCACGGCCAGATCCGTGGCCCCGCTGCTTTGCCGGACCTTGGCCGTTGTCACTGAACGCGTAGTGTCCTCGCCGGTACGGCGGAGTGCCGTTATCCTCTGATCTAACACTCGGGCTGCCGGAATTTGACGCGAATCTGCTGTCGCCAAAAGCCAGCTCGTCCCTGCCCTTGCTCCTCCAGCGGAACCGGAAGCGCCGCCATTTTGTTTCGGGTGATGGCGGCTGTGGTGCTTTGGAGCCGGGGGCTTTAGCGCGGGCCCGGCCGTGCGGGGACTCGCTGCTCGGACAGTCGGTGCTCCTGCGAGCTGCCTCCGCCTCGCTGCGCCCTCCGGTGATGTACGGAGGGCTCGGAGGCTCTCGACGGACTGCAGAAGAAGCAGGCCCGACGCCCCTAATGTTGTTGTCAGGCGGGGGAACGGTGCCCGGGCCCCCTGGAGGAGGTGGAGGTGGAGGCGGGAGTAGCCGTGTGGAGCTGCTCGTGTTCGGCTATGCCTGCAAGCTGTTTCGGGATGATGAGAAGGCTCAGTACCAGGAGCAGGGGCGACACCTTATTCCTTGGATGGGAGACCCCAAGATCATGATCGATAGGTCGGTGTAACACAACCCCCAGACTGTGCTGCGAGATCTCCTGTGATAGCCTCTTTCTGTTCCCCCCCTTGTGCTGTGGGCAGTGAGGGCGGGGGTTAAGCAGAGGGTTCGCTCTGGCAGGCACGTCGGGACCTTCCGTGGCGGGGCTGGAGGCAGCTCCTCCCGGCACAGTACTCCGAGGGTGCTCTGGTAACGCTGCAGGGCCCCCCCGCCTGCGGGAACTTGGGGTTTCCCGCTCTGGCTGCGCTGGGAGGTTCCTCTTCTCGTGGCAGTCAACGTGTGGTGGGTCTTTCTGTACCACTTGTCAGGGCAGGGTTTGCAGGGTGGAGAGTGGGAATGATCTGTTCCTTTGCAGTACAAACCGCAAGCATCCTCTTTTCTCACTTGGAATCCAAGGGAGCCTGATTACATGGAAGTACTTATTAGGCAAGGTGTATGTTCTGGAGGTGAGAACGGGGGAGTGTAGGGAATGCGAAGGTGTTTATCCACCGTAAAGGAAATGGGCATTTCCTATTTCTCCTACATAATCTTGCTGCAGGCAGTTGATGGGACACCCCAAAAGCAATTTGTGGCCTCTTTACTTTTCCTGGGGCTGTGATTTACTGTATTGAACAGAATGGATTTGATTTTGGGTGCTTGCTCTTGAAATTTTATGTCAGGAGTGGCTTCTTTTGTTGTTGTGCCATAAGTCCAGGTTTGTGGCCAGGGAGAGTAATAGAATTTGCTTTGATGTTTCTTCTGGTCTCTTGAGTTGTTTCAGCAGTGCAGGGTGGGATTTGGAAATAAATTCATTCAGAAAGAATTATCTGAATATTTTGTTGGAGAGAGGGAAGATAGGACATCAGGTTGGTTGTGTTTGAGTGGAGCACTAAAAGAATAACTCAGGAGTTATGGCTGACCCTGAAAACCTCAGTGGGAAAGATGGAAGGATTTTGGTTTGAAAAGGGTCATATGACATACTATAGATATTTATTACCTCAGTTTTATCACTACTTTGATGCTGGACAGGATTTTCTTATTTTGACTTAAGAGCTGTATTTGCCTTGGAAAAATGTCAGTAAGGGAAGGTCTTTTGATTTCCTTCCATAGGACTGGAATGAAAAGAAATGCCCTTGCACTGTTTTGGTGCTTACGCCATTAAGGATGGTTATCATTGAAATAAATTTGTTAAATTGGAATAGACACAAAGGCAGGACAAAACAACCATAAATGTTTGTAGTTGTATTTCATTTCTCACTTACAGAACAGTGGAAGTGTTGTGTTGCACACTTCTAATCCAAATCGTATCTGTGACTGATCTCATTTGTAGGTAGAGGCCGTTTTTGTGGTGCTGTGCAGCAGAGCACCATTCACAGGTGTTACAGAAATTGTAGGGAGCAAACACTTAAGTATGTGCATGTCTGTACACACATACTGAAATACCAAATAATGTACATTTGTGAGTTAAGGCAGCTTGCAATTGCTAATCTTATAAACTCCTTTGGAAGCTTAGATTCCTTTTATCTCCAGCAGCAGGAAGTCTTCATTTTCACCATTTTGAGAAAAGCACATTGTTGTGAGAAGACTTGGGTTCAAATTTGCCTGTGGACAGAGCTTGATTAACCAGACCTATGTTTCATTTGCTTTTTGCTATAAGAATATTTACTTTCTTTGTTTTTGGTCTAGCAAGTTGGCACAAGTCAAGAGTTGTGTGTGGGAAGACACTTCAGCGGAGTCGAGTTTACTGTCGCTTTACTTTCCAATCGGTTTCTCTTACTGATGCATAAATATGATCCCAATGCAGTGCTTTTTCTGCAAATAAAGTGATTTCTTAGTAGAAAGGAACTGTACATCATTGATCTTTGCCGATTTTGCGGTGAACCTCCTTAAATTGCATGTTTATGTTACTGTTCCTATGTATGTGTGTCTCTCTATCACATAACCCAGAACTTATTTCCTCAGCCAAATGGCTAGGGGCCGAGCCTAGCCATGATTTTACCTCCAATGGACGCAAGTTTCTATGGTGAAGATTTCTCCTGAGAGTTCGGGACTAGCAGAAAGAAGCGAGGAAATTTCGACCGTTTGGTTCTTACGGATAGGTATTTATGTACTCGGGTTTGTGTGAATGTAAGCTATTTGACTTTCCAGAAAAACGTATTTTGCAAGTGACATTGATTGGTTGGTTGAAGCACGTACGGTAAGAGCTGTTAAGGAAATGGATCCCACTTAAACTATTAAAGGATACCTTTGCCTTTAATTGTAATAATTTATTAGTTTCTTTGAGAGGAATTTAGACTATTAAACAAATTTTCGATAGTTGGTGACAAATGATTAGCAAAATTAATTGTAACTTCTAAAAGGACGTATGCATTAACGTATAAGTTTTTTTTTTTTTCATTTTTATTGGGTAAGTATTTAAGTTGTCGCATAAACCCAAGCCCTAAGTTCTTTGCATTGACCAGCTGTTTCATCCTTCAGGTATGATGGGCGTGGTCACCTGCATGACCTTTCTGAATATGATGCTGAATATTCCACCTGGAACAGAGATTATCAATTGTCCGAAGAGGAGGCTAGAATAGAAGCCCTCTGTGATGAAGAGAGGTATTTAGCCTTGCATACGGACTTGCTTGAGGAGGAGGCAAGGCAAGGTATTGCTCAAGGAATAACCTGGTTATTAGAAAAGCACGTTTAAATAAATTATTATGAAACTAAATTTACTCCTAATTTTATACTCTCTTTTTCTGATGTTATCTTGACAGTACCCAGTGGACTCGAAAAGCGGGAGTCTTTGCGTGTGTGAGAGGACCTCAGGATAGTTTAACTGTAGATCCACACAGAAATTGCCCAGATTCTGAGGGCAGACTGGGATTTCAGACCCCCCAAAATAAACACATTCTGCTTCATTTTTAGCATTGTTTAAAGGAAATTCTATGCTTTTGTATACATAATTGGATTAGAATGTCTTAATCCACAGCCTGTGTCTCTTCAAGAAGAAATAAATGGTCAGCATGTGTACATGCTGTGTTTTTCTGTTCAGTTCTTAATGAAAGCTAAAATGATCAGGAGAAAACTTCTTATTTAAAAACTAAAGTAAGAAATATTACTTCTTCTTTTTTAATAAATTAGCTTCTGAATATGTTCTAATGTTGGTAATTGCATTTCTGTTCAAGAGGAGGAATATAAAAGACTCAGTGAAGCTTTGGCAGAGGATGGTACTTATAATGCAGTGGGATTCCGTTATGGCAGTGATTATTATGACCCTTCAGAACCCACTGAAGAGGAGGAGCATCAGCCTGCAAAACAAAGAGGTAAGGGGTAAAAATAACAAGGGTTAATTGAGAGCGAGGACATGGCATTTCTGTGTCTTGCAGTTGAGGGTTTAAAATATATGTGTTACTAAAATGCAATTAAAAATTCTGAAAGCATTTCATCAAAGTCTTTATGGGACTGTGTTACTGAATTTTTGCAGACTTTGTTCTTGATGAGCTTATAAATGTTTTCCTGCTATGGCACAGTCAATACTGCAGTAGTCAGGGAATCTAATTCTGCTGCCATGCAGATTCTTATTCAGAAAAAACTAGTAATTCCTTACATTGGCTGTCTGCTAACACTGTTTCTCAGTCAAGACAGAAAATACCATTGTCAGCAGAAAATAGTAATTAATTAGAATGTATATTTTTAAGTTTTGATTTTGTTGTCTTAATTACTATAAATGAGTCTGTCTTCAACATAATGTGCCCTGCTCCGTGACCTGAAAAATACAGAATTCAGTTGTCATGTTCCCATCTGTAGTTCCAGTAACTTCAAATTTTTATCACACATTCTTAAGGAAGGTTACAAATGTTGTTGAACTATGTCTTAGTTAAGTGAGGATTGTTTTGGGTTGCCTAACTACATCTTGGTGGGTTACTATGGTATGAAATGTGCTTTTTTTTCCCCAAGATGTTGTATTGCAATGCAGGATGATTTTATGTGCCACAGCTTATTTAGTGTTTTTTGCTGTGTCTGAGAGACAGTGTCTGTGCTACTTGCACTGTACAAAGGGTTTCTCCTCTGCTCTTTTGTACTGAAACAGAATTGATTGTCTTTTCTGGGTTTAATTAATTTGTTTAAGACTGTATAACCAAATATTGTTAGCTGGAGCATCTGCCAAAAGAAACAGTCTATTCTGCTTTGTCTGCTGCTCTTTCCTTCTTTCTTTGCTGCTAAAATTTCTCTGTACCTCTGTGGAGTTAAACTATTTGAGTTCATTAAAAAAAAAAAAAAACCACAAAAACCAACCCACCAGAAAGTAACCAAACAAATGAACTCTCTTCGTTGCATGGTTTGTCTGCAGTAATCACTGCGACATCTCATGCGTGTTGAGGTTGTTCTGCTGTTTCCACAGCTCCTGCGGTCAGATGTTCCTGCACTTGGTGCTATCTAATCTGTCAGGGGAAAAAGGGAATACAATTTCTATTAAGGCTAGTAGAATAGATAGAAGTTACTTTAAAAAGTAAACTTTTTCCTTCAATTATTATAAAAATCTGTGAAGCAAAATATTTTCAGAGGAACATTTCTGCTGTAGCAAATAGTGGAATGTAATACAAATTATTCTTTTTAACCACATTTAAATGTCTTCAGTGCAAATACTGTTTATATAGCTGCATTTGATAAATTCCTTGATTGCACATCCTTTTAGATATACTTTATTTCAATTTTTTTTAAGCATTTGAGTTCTTTGACATGTTTTTTCCTAAAGTAGTTTATTCTGCTATTTCTTGTAGAAACAGCTGAGACAGAAAATACAGAGGAAAATGAAGAACCTTTTGTTGCACCTCCAGGACTGAATGTACCTTCTGATGTGGAACTGGTATGTGTACATTTAATGCAGCCTACACTTTTGCCAGCTTTTGAGCAGTTGATGGTGCTCTGTTTGGTGGTTGGGTTGGTTTTTTCCCTATTAACTTTAATGTGGTACATTTTAAATTATTCTAAAATAGTAACTTAATGTCAAAGTTTCTGCCTTGAATTATTGAGTTCTATAAACACCCTTGAATCTTCTTTTTCACACTGAAATGATTGCTGTGCTTATGCTAAGTGCATTTGGTATCCCTTGTGATATTATTTTAGTTAATGCAGAGAGCTGAGATGTAAGGTTCAACATTCCAAGCGTAAAGGACCATTAAACTAAAAGTTTGCTTTTGTTCAAGAATTCTTTTCTGGAATCTTTTTACTTGAGTCCCAGTCTGAAGGGGATAGAAACTAATCAAGTGTGAATGCTGTATATAGAACTAGCGTATTCAAGGAGAAAAACAGTAATTTATTTCTACCAAAGTCTGAAATACCTTGACAACATTAGCACATAGAAGCTCCTTTCTTCATGTGAGGTTGCTAGAGTTTGGTACATGTTCTGTAGTCTTAATTGGACTTGTGTATTTTTCTTGAAGGGAGCTGAACAGACACCTGCTTAAGTACAGGTCTACTATAAGGATTTTCAATGTATTTCAAGTTTCATCAAAGATGCCGGAAAATCAGATAATATTCTTCCTTCTATAACTGTGGTCATGAAAGCGTTAATTTATATGTGGACTCAACTTGATAACCTTGGCCACGGAAGATTCAGAACACTCTGTTAGAATTAGTAATAGTGAGCTTAGAGTATTTGTATAACTGTTTTTCTTCTTCATTAGCTTTTATTTAAAAAACCTTGAGTTTTCAGAGAAGAGCTTCTTATTTTGCATTTCAATACTGTTTCCAAAACACAACTGCTGGTGAAAGAGTGTTGGTTTAGATAGCTGCTTGGGTTGAGTTTTGTTCTGAAATTAAGGATATATTTCTTATGTACATTGCATAGTGCAGCGTGGGGCTTCCTGAAGTAATTTTTCAGTCATTCACATGACCGTATATTCACATGAATAGAAAGCAAATGTAGGTGTATTTGGTTTTGATTTAAAAAAAAAAATAAACCCAACGAACATCAAAATGTCTAGACAGCAGCTCTGAAAGCAATGTATACTTAACCCTGGATTGAGAATTGTGAGAATTTTTTTTTGTAAGCCTTGATTTGTTGTTGCAGTTCTGTTCAAGTCGTTCAGCTTTACCATGGAAGATATTTATTCTGTTTAAATGTAAGAAATTTGAGAATCAGCTTGCTAACATGGAGGCTTTGCTCCCAGTCTGCAAGGTGCAGTTCAATAAAGAGAAATATTTTATATCTCCTGTAATACAGATCAATGCAAAGTGGAAATAATCGATGAAGACATGTCAGGCAGCAAAAAAAACCCTGTCCAGAACTATGGAAAGTTCAGTGTATGGCAGCTCCAATTGCAGCAGTAATGTCATTCTGGAACTTAGAATAGAAGAGCTGTGACAAGCAGGCCAAAGATCTTCCACTGCTTAAAACTGATTATGGGCAAAGATGATTGTTCTTCACCAGGGCACTTTAAGAAGTCCGTGGATGCTCTTGGGCTGTTAGAAGAAATTTTTGGTTAATAACTTGTGAGTAGAAATAGAAACAGAAAAACTTGATACATGATGTGAAACTGATAATGCATGAAGTGTTATCAGTTTGTTAACAACCTCATTGCCTCTCATTAAAATAATCTTTGCTGGGGTTTTAGAAGGACAAATAAAACTTGAAACAACTAGTTATTTTCCATACCGATCGTGTTCTGGTAAAGGATCCAGTTGGCAGAAAACACCTTTTAAAATTGGGCCGTTTGATAATATTCAGACTTTTTTGCCTGTGTGGGGCACCACTGTCTCAAGTGCTTCCAATCTTCAGAGAAACATTTTTTGAGGTTTGCAACATAGCTGTGTATCTATGCAGTAAAAATGCAAAGCTAAACCAAATCATTAATGTGACACTTCAGTCTTTATAGGCACACAGAGTATGTGTTTTTACAGTGTACTGTAAAACAGCTGAATATGAAATCAAAAGCAGTGAAGAATTCTTTAACTGTACTCTTGTTCTCTGCACATCTTGGGTTTGATATCACACTTCTCCCTAGGGATTTCTGGAGTGAAAATGCATGGATGCTGCTTAACTTTATTAATTTAATCTTTTGCTTTATTGCGGAAGTGTTCAATGACCCTTCAAGGGAATGGACGTGGAAATTGTAGTTTGTATGTTGGTCTTGAGAGGCAACATGTTCTTCCCAAGCAAATGCAAAGTAAGAAATTTCTAGTTAGGGAACAGTATTTGCACATTCAGAGATAACAGAATTAAAGATAGCTTTTGGTAAGGAAACCATATATGTCGAGTCTTCAGAGCACCTTGAGATACTGTAGCACCAAGGTCATCCAGGATCTGTTGCCCTTTTCAGTTTGGTGTTCAATGCGGAAACAGCTGTGCTGGTAGAAGAGGAGGATCTTGCAAAAGGAACTGAATGAGCAGCTGAGGAAGACTGGGACTGTTTTGGTTATCTTTCAGGACTCACGTGCTTTCACTAGTTTTAAGTGATGTTGAAACTTAAGTTGCTAAAGCAAGCCGAGAAGGACAGGGAACTACTGTTCTTTCTAATTCCCTTTGAAGTTCTAACACGCTGTACAAGCTGCTTATGAAAATACAAATATGTGTTACTTTACTCCCACAGCCACCAACGGCAAAAATGCATGCAATCATTGAGCGAACTGCAAACTTTGTGTGCAAGCAGGGAGCCCAGTTTGAGATCATGCTGAAAGCCAAGCAAGCACGCAACTCCCAGTTTGACTTTCTGCGCTTTGATCACTACCTCAATCCCTACTACAAGTTCATCCAGAAGGCCATGAAAGAAGGACGCTATGCAGCTCCTTCGGAAAGTAAAGCTGATGAGAAAAAACGTGAGTTGTTACTTGCCAGATGATGGCTTCAGGATGGGAATCAGTGAAACACACACTGTTCTTTTTGTTAAAATAGCCATCTGGGATTTCACTGCAGCTGGATTGATGTGATGATTCAAAATTTTGCTTAAATGGGAGATTTTTTTAAAAAACTACTGTTTGTGGAAACTTTACAGCTACAAGAGCTGCTATGATGTGGAAGTTTTAGAAACAGTCATGTAGCTCAAGTCCAACAGAAGGCTAGTCTGTCCATTTAGGGTTTAGTTTTATTGATGTTGGGCAATATCTTGGATCTATGCTTTCATGACTAAGCTGATTTATATGAATGATGCTTTCCTAAGAATTGATGTTCGTCCTGTGTCACCATTCTCTCCCAAAGCAAATTCATAGCAAACCCAAATAAAATTCAGACATTGCTTTTATTTAGACTCGAGAGTCAAATCTGAGGAAGATGATGATGATGATGATGACGATGACGGAAATTATCTTCATCCAAGTCTTTTTGCATCTAAAAAATGCAGTAGGCTTGAAGAGCTCATGAAGGTACTTGACACAATTATAATTACCTCTTTATCTTGTAAAACACCTGATTCATGGACACAAAAATTCTAATATGCAGATACTCAGGTCTTTTATTGGCAAAGGTCTAGGGTTCTTTTCAGAATGTAATTTGTCTCTTTTGGTAAACCTTTGAGTTACTTTTTCTCTAGTACACAAATTGTTATTTTTCCATTTCTAAGGAATTATATTTCTCTTTCTGATGCCCTCTGGTATTGAGGGCACCATTCAAGGATTTATCCTACAGAACCTGTGTTGAAGCAAAGAGATTAAAGTATTTAATGCCTTCTGTATATAAGCTGAGACAATTTTTTTTCTTTTTAGACTTTAGTATATAAAATGTTGACATGAAATAACAGTTCCAGCAAATAATATTTCACCAGAATTAAATTTCACTCATTAAAGGTAAATTTTGATAGATGTGTTAGTTTTTATTTTCTGAGACTGGGCAGAAATGGCATAATGGGAGTGACAGACAGTTGTACATATTTGAGGCTTTCAGAGGAATGGCTGTGGTGCTGACTGATACTTAGACAAGGCACATTCTGTGCCTTATCCCAGCTGTGGCAGTCATTTGCTAACAGTAGAAACGACTTTTTTTACGTCATTCATTTCTATTTACGTGAAAGTGGTTTTTGTCTTGTTTTTCACTAATTTTCAAATACATTGCTTCTGATATGAGAGCTCCAAAAACAGTAACTTCAGTGTTTGCACGGAATTATTGATGCCTATTAACATAGATAAATTTGCTTTCCCAGATATATTGATGGTACTGTTCTTTAAATATGTACTTCCCATTTTAATCTTTTTTTCTGTTCTCAAAATATTTTCAGCCTTTGAAGGTAGTAGACCCTGATCACCCCCTTGCAGCACTGGTGCGCAAAGCACAATCAGATAATAATTCGTCTACGCCACAGTCAACAGACGGGGCAGCCGTGCAGACTTCACAGGCAGAATATTCCTCTGATTGTAAGTGCTTTGTGAGGAGGCAGCTTGTGGTGTGTTTTGATGATTTGTGTGTGGATGCTGGTGGGAAGAGAATGTGTTGACTTCATGCTTAATCCTGTGTATTTATTCTTTTTCAATCTCCTGAGTCTTTGAAGGTGCATTCTGAGTATCTGTTGAATTGCGGCTTAGCAAAACCAGTAATGGGGTGGAGGGGGTGGGCAGGCAGGAGGCCAAGTCTCCAGTCTGTGAGTAAGTTTAGCACAATACCCTTATTATTATATTATTTTGTTCCTGCAGATTTTGTAAATTCTGATACTCTAAAAGGTAAAGTCAAGCTTAAATTATTTTATGTACCTCTTAATTCTGTTCAGCTTTCAGAATTCTGAAAGTCCTTGATTCCTTAAATATAGAAATGCAACTTAACCCTTTCATTTATGGGACTGACCATGTAACACTACTGGGATATAAGAAAATTTGTAGTGAAGTCTTTGCTACAGTAGGGTTTCATGTTATTATCCATTTGTAGGTAATGAGTAGTGTCACTTCAAGGCGGTGCTGATTGAGTTCTTGGGTTTTCAGTAATGTTGCTGCAGATCAGTTATCACCATAATAATCTGAGTTGATTTTTATGCATTATAGGTTCAGAACCCCCAAAGGATTACAGGTGTTGTCAGAGTAATATGGGGAGACAAGTATGCATGGAAGTAATTGTATTTAAAACAGTATCATAAGAGAATCTTAATAAAACTGAAACAAGATTTCTGTGAAGAAATTGAAAATTACTGGTTATTTCAAGAAAGACTAAAATCAGAATAAGTATCTCCATAGAATAGAGCTAGTCAGTTTTTTTGATTACTTTCATGTCTGGCTTGAACCTGAATGTATGTAATAGAAACTGGGAGATTATAATTTATTACCAAAACAGAGTCAGTTTGCAACTCCTCTCCCTGCTTTTAAAACTTAACAGAACTTTATTCTATTCTCGTTACAGACAACTTATTCTTTGGAGAAAGTAAATACTGCCACATGGGAATGTTTATGAAACTTTTAAGAGGATAATTAATTGTAATTTAATGCATTGATTAAACCTTGCTTCCAGAAATGCAGACTCTTACTGTAATTAATTTGAAATATTTTACATTAATATTTTCTGTTTATACATAGTCTTTCTGCAGAAAACACTTAGATTTACAAGGTGTCCACCATATAAATGTATTTAGCTAATTAGAACATTATAAAATACTGTCTTTAAAGAAAGATAGGAAGACATAATAAGCCTTTGCACTGTCAAGAAATATTTAGAATCAAAGAAGCCTTTAATGTGGAAAATGTGTTCAAATGCATTGTTCATTATGTTGCTGTTGAATTGCAAAACCTGTCTACTTTTTGAGGTTTAAATAAGGAGGTGTGTGTCTATATAAAGTAATATAAGGGTTTAATATGTATATAGTGATTCTAGTGGTTTAATTTGTTAATGCTAATTTTGAATATATGCACATTTCTTTCTTAATGAAAACATGGTTTTAACTGAGTTAAATTGCCAGAGGTGAATTAGATTAGGAAGTGTGATTTCACTCTAGCTAATTTTTAAGTATGCCTGCTGTGGTTCATGTCTTTATTCACATCTGTGACTTTCAGTACTTTGGCATTCTATCCCTTAATCTACATATTTCTTACTCATCCTAGATCTGTTAATATGAGCCTTTCTTTTTTTGCTTGGGATTTTTTGGGTTGTTTTTTTTTTTTTTACACAAGAAATGAGACACCGTTTCCTATTGTGTTGTGTGACTCTGGATTCTCAATCTGTTTGTATTGATACAATAATGTATTTCGTTGGGTGGTTCTTCTAATTAGAATGTTGTTCTTAAATGTGTCTTTTTGTAGCAACTGTGGCAGCCATGTATTACAGCTACTACATGCTCCCCGATGGAACCTATTGCCTGGCACCTCCACCTCCAGGAATCGATGTTGCTGCCTACTACAATGCCCTGCCCGCAGGGGTGACTGTGTCCAGTGCTGCAGGTGTAGCAACAGTTCCTCCCCCTCCTGGTACCACACCCCCACCTCCCCCAGACACAACTGACAGCACCAGTGGGTTGACTTCTACCACAACATCTACAAGGTACCTCAGACAGATTGGGGAGAGTCTTGTTCCTGCACTTCAATAGGGAGTGCTTAGTAAGGGTTGTATTATTGAATCAAGCTATTTTAACTGCATGGTGAGCTAAGAGAACAAACCTCTCTGGGTTTTTTTTTGTTTTGTTTTGGTTGGTTGGTTTTTGGTTTGTTTTTTTTTTTTTTTTGGTTAAAGCAAGAGTCTGAAAGATTTTTATGTTCTATTTATAAAAACCATTTACTCTTGATGTTTTCAGCACAATTGCTCCAGTGGTTGCCATTATACCTCCGCCTCCAGATATCCAACCTGTCATTGACAAGCTGGCTGAGTATGTTGCTAGGAATGGGGTAAAATTTGAAACCAGTGTTCGTGCCAAGAATGATCTCCGGTAAGAGAAAATGTTATTTAAACCGCTATTTCAAAAGTTAAGGTTTTATTTTTTTAAGATATTAAATTACATTGACATTGAGGTTTTGAGACGTACTATCGTTTGTTTGTTTAATTGAAATTTAGGGACCTACCTAATGGCAGTGGGAAAGCATTATGGCTCAAATTATCAAAACAATGAACCTGTCAAAAATGTCTCTAGTAAGCATGCTCTAAATGTCTATCCTCTAAAGTTTAGGTGTAAGGAAGGAAGAGTGCTTCCGAACATCAAATAACATTCCATTTGTTAGAGAATATTAGATGATGAGGGATTGTTAGTATTAGCTATGTTCACATGCATCTTCACATACTCAGTTTTCTTTTTACAGGTTTGAATTCCTGCAACCATGGCACCAGTACAACGCTTATTACGAATTTAAAAAACAGTTCTTCCTTCAAAAAGAGAGCGGTGACAACTGCCAGGTACATATGTGGTTATATATACTTCTATTAAAAATGCAGTAAATGTGAGAAAAGGACTTATCAGTTGTGTTACCAGGAGACATTTTTAAAATGGAACACTGAATTAGGGAGAAATTGATCAGCAAAGGATGTGAATGCTTTTTTTGTTGTTTTTTTGGTTTTGTACAGCATTTAAGTAAGGATCTTTGAGATGGTGTGATATGTAATTCTTGCTTTTTACTATAAGCCGCTCCACTGTGGCTGTAATATAAAATGACAACCTGAAAATCTTCTGGCTTTTTATGCTTTGTGTAGGTTTAGAGCTTTGTAGGCTTGTGATTAGTGTTCTGCTATCAGAAAGGTTAGCTATGGCTTTTAACACCCATACCTTCCCATATGCCTCGTTGTTCTTTGTACAACAGTAGCACAGAGGCTGGAGGAGCTTTCTGACGTGCTTTTTTCTGAGGGAGGTTTTGTTAGAGTCCAGTCATGACTACAATACTGGAGCTTCAGAATCTCGCAGCAGTTTCCTACTTGCTTTGCTTCTTCTAGTCCGTGTTATTAGAAGGTGGTAGCCAGACTTGGCATCCATGTTTTTAACTATTCTCATGTTAGCTAATTAGATTGTTCTCTAACTGAAAAGAAAATTGCAAATAATATCAGAACTACATTATCTGATGTTAACTTTTCATGGGAAAGAGCTATTTTTTTTTTAGGCCCTATGTCATTTGTCATCTCAAGGCTTAGATTGGGGAGCCTTAAACTGAAGAAGGTAGGCCTGTGGGTAAACTCCTGGAATTGCTTTGTGGAAAATGAAGAAATTCAGTAATGGTTGCTGTTTGGAGCACTTGCGTCTGATGATTTGTTTTAATAGTGAAAAAATGTTTTGAAAACACTATTTTTAAAGATAACCTGTGGTAAATATGATCTTACTCAGCTGAAAAATTACAACCAAAATTGTCCTGAGCCAAAATGCTGACTGTTCTAGAATGTCTTATTTGCAAACCAGTAGGTTAAATTCATAATACTTACATAATTAATAAGGACTTGTTAACATATAGTTGGGGGGAAACTCTACACTAACCAAAGCATAGTAATAAAGGATTCATTTTAAATGTTCAAATGAGTACAGCTAAAAAGGAACTGAAACCGGTTTAAGTTCCTTGAGATCAAACGTAGCAATGCGTATTTTTGTACTGCATGGCTTTGTAGATAATGCCATTCTCTTCAATTTTTCGAAATAATGATTTTCATATTATCTTTATGCTCTAGTAGTATATGTATAGACAATTAATGCAACTGATGCTTTTCCTTTTGGCCGTTAAAATTAATAAGAAACTGTACTGCTGACTTCAGTAAATACAGGATGAAGTGCTTGACTTCATTGTGCTTTTCCCCTTCGAGGACTTTAAGAAATCAGTTCTGTTGGTCAAGGAATGGCTGCAGGGAAGATCTGCTCAATGCCTCAATTTCAGCACCACGTATGCTTAACAACAGCCAGAGCAACCAAACTCTTAGCTGAAAGATGCACATTTCAATGTTAAATTACTTAATGTTATCACACGACTCACCGTGTAAATACTTGGAATGTTCTATAATATCCTTCTTGAAATGTTTATGCTGTGAGTTCAGATATCGTCCTGAATGATTCAGTCATGTAGTGGTAGAACCAGTAAATCTTTACTTCCTTGAAAGTCTCAGCACATCTGTATTGTATCAAAAAACATTGCTAGGCCCAATGTTCTTCAGCAGAATGTTGGAACAAATCAAACATTAACCTGTGTTGATTCCTGTAAAATCTGATTCTGCGAAGAAGTTACATGCAGTTGTACATGAGGAAAAAGCTTTCACCCTCTCCCTGGGAATTGACTTTAATGGACCCTGGAAATCAAGACCTAAATAAATACGTGAAAGAAGTACATGCTTTTAGGGTCTAATTTTAAAAATATAATTTTAAAGCAGTTTTTTGCAAAAGTGCATCGGCTGAAGAACATTTTCTTTGCTGTAAAATAACAACATGTTCTTACTGTAGGTCTGTAGGCTTTACGGCCTGTGGGTTTACATGAGGCAGAATTACAATAATGAGTGCTGAGTGATATAAAATTAGCTGTTGTGTGATTAGCTGATAATGTGATTTTTCAAATGGCTGACAAAATTGCAGTTCCACAGACATTGTATTAATGATTTCATAACTATCCTCTTAGTAATTCTGCTCATTTCTTTTGAAAAGGGAGTATCTTCTTCTGAAGATGTTCCAGCAGACGCTGCCAATGATACACCGAGTGAGACTCAGTTTGCAGATGAACATGCACCTGAAGATGCATCTGAGCCGAGTGCTAAGGGAGTTCCAGGAACTAAAAAGGATGTTCCTCCTCCTAAAGCTGTCGGTGATGGTAAACTGGTGAAAGGTATGGTAACATGATTTACTGGGCATGAAAATATTTGATAACATACATAAAGGAAAAAAAAAGAAGGCAGGGGAAAGTAGGGAAAAGAATTTCATCATGCAAAAAATGTATTTTCACTGAAGGCATCAAAAAAGGTCTGAAATAAGTAATTTGACTGCTTTTCGTATTTCTTTCTTAATAGACTATCAGGTATTTACAGTTTGACACAATAAACTGTTTTACTTCAGTTCTGTGCAAAGTTGACGGTTTTCATCAGTGATGCCAGTAAAATCTTATTTTTGTCATTTTCAACTTGACACTTACAAGCTTTGTGCAAGAGAGAAATCATTCATTCTGAAGAAAAGCAGTGACCTTATTTGAAAGGATACATGTGGAGGAAGTACTCTAGGTTTGTTGCTCATTCTTCCTATGTTGGACATCAGTCATGCTGGAAGAAAAGACCCCTTTCATGTCTAAATGAAGTGGTTTTACTCTTGCAGTCATAGCAGCACAGGGATAGAATGGGAAGATCTCTTTGGAAGCCACTCAGACAAAGTAGTGTCCTGAGCTGGAGAAATGATTGTTTATATCTGAGAGCTGATTGGCCTATCAGGAAAAGATATGTTAAAAATTCATATTTTCAGTATAAACTAAAATGTGCATCTTTTAACCAGAACTGAAAGCCACTGAAAAAAAAGATAACAGAAAAAGCACTCTTTTACTGGGCTTCCATGGATGGAAACTTCCTTCCTGCCACCTTAGTGGCTTACTTAATTACTGATAAGTTTATCTACTCCCCGTGGTTCCTTGGAATTCTCTCTTCCTGCTTCTCACTGCAATCCCATTTCCTCCACAGTCAGCAAACACCACGCTCTTTGCTGTGGCTGTCTGACTGTCCAAACTCTGCAATTTCTTCTCTGGGCAGCCTGGTAGCTTCCCTGGGGAAGGAACAATCTTTCCTCCCTTCAAAGATGCCCTATTAAGAGTTGCAATGTACACCAAGAAATACACATTGTTTATGTTGTTTTGCTATTAGTGGCAGACTGGAGCCCATACTTTAATAGTAGTAATCTGCTCAAATGTACATAATGGAATATAACCAGTGAGTCATTTCATGGCAATCTGATTCCTATGAACTTATTTTCATTTTCTCTAATGTGGTACAAATCCCACTTTATTGTAACCTAAATACAGGACTTGCCTCCCAGACAGACATAACATACATACTAGATTTTTCTTCTGCCTCTGAGGAAGCAAAATTCCATTTTAGGATTTGTTCTATCTCATGAAAAAGTTGGAAAATCACTGTTACCTCTTTTCTTGGAATTCTGGAGTTCTTTGTTTCTGAGCATATTTCCTTACCCCAGGATTGCCAGAATCGAAGCTTGTATTTTGTAAACCTTGGTATGTAATTTAATTACTGTGTTTAAATTTCCCTAATTGCAATCTCATAGCACATATATGCAAAAGGCATCTCGAGGAAAATAAGTATTGCAGCAGACCATATGGTACTGGGTAGTGTGCAACTCCATTCTTTATTCTTGGAAGGGTCATTTTGGATAAACGGGTTGGAGATTAATGCTGTATTTTTGGGGGGGGG
>WEKY01033031.1:0-58426 GCA_013390045.1 Picathartes gymnocephalus
GTGGGGTTTTGAGGTGGGGTTTAGAAGATAACTAGGCGTGAATGGAGAATAATGGGCAGAAAGGAAGGTGTCATAAAAAGAAAAATTCAAGCTTGAGAAAAAACAGAGCAGCCAAAGTGATATCCTGGGGAGAATGTGGAACAAAATTAGGACACAGGAAAAATGAAGAATAGGGACTTTTGTTGAGGAAGAACAGGCTGAGGGGCTTGGAACTTCACAAGGAAAAGAAAGGAAAGCAGGGAAGGGAACTGGGGCTGTGCTCTAGCTGACCAGGGCACAGTCCCACAAGGCCTTAACAGAGCTGGGGACTGGTGATAGGGTCCAGCAGCAGCCTCAGAAACAGCCAGGGGATGAACCCAGTCAGAGCAGCAGAATGTGCTGAGGGGTCCAAGGTTCACCCAGAAGATGGGACTGGAGACAAGCACACCTCCAGCATAGCCCAGGCAAGGTCTGAGAGCCCAGGGCTGAGCTCCCTGGAGCTCCTGGCCATGGGCAGAGGGTGTGTGTGGGGGAGTCAGTGCTCTCAGGGTCCTGGCAGAGATTGACACACTGGCAGAGACTTTACTGGGAATAACAGATACATGGGATTCAAGGCAATTCTAGAAAGTGGCACCAGCCACTGAGTGTCAGATCATCAGTCAGAATGGGAAGGAAGAAAGGAAAAGACTTAGAGATATTTAGAAAGTAGAACCCAACAGAGCCACACAAGAAGGCTGGGTAAGGATAGAGGAAGTAAGGAAAGAAAGGGGCATTATTGGTCTCAGGAGGACAGTAAGACGGATAATGATGAAGAGAAAAGGGTCAACATAATGTGGTGGTCAGGGAACTGGTGAAGGGACCATATCGATATTCTTTTTCAACCAGCATTATCAACAACCAAGCTCAGCATTTTATTGTGAAACTGGTTTTGAGTTATTGGAGGCAAAAAATACCCTGTATTTCATGTGTAGCAAAGACAGGTAGTCTTGCCTAATCCAGGAAGGCCTCCAAGAATTTTGCAAGAATTGGGTGGTGAGGCACTGGCACAGGTTGCCCAGAGAAGCTGTGGATGCCCCATCGCAGGAAGTGTTCAAGGCCAGGTTGGAGGGGGCTCTGAGCAACCTATTCCAGTGGAGGTTGTCCCTGCTCATGGTGTGGGGGCTGGAACTGGATTATCTTTAAAATTCCTTCCAACCCAAACCATTTTATCATTCTATAATTTCTGACCTTCCTAAAGCAGTTATCTCTGGTCTCAAACAAGGTTCAAGATGGTGTCAGATCATGAAGAAAAAAAAAATCTTTCAAGGTGGTCAGAAACTGAAAGTGGGAATATATTTAGGCATGTTCAGCTCACTTTTAGCCATTATGTAGTATGACACATTGGACTAGGGACTGACTGACTGGGGTTTAACTTCCTGCTCACCACTGTCCTGTCAGCCTGTGCTACTTATCACCTCTGTTTGTCTCAGTACCCCTCATGGAAACTGGTAATGTATAAGCCTGTCCTCATTACAAGGTAATCTGCAGCCTGGTTATAGGAATTAAAAAATCATATGTAATCATTAGATTAGGACTGGCATGCTGTAGTCACAATAGCTGCTGGAATGCCATGCCTACTTAATAAGCTGCTCAACTAACTCAGTTATTCGGGGTACTTTTTTAGAAAGAGGTTGTGAATGTAAAGTGTAGGTATAATAATTAGGAAGAATGAGAGTGTCTAAATAACCCAACTCCTTTTGCAAGCCAGGAAGCTTGATGTGCTGCGCCTATCAGGAAGACTGCAATTCACCAAACACTGGAAGGCGGACCTGGAAAGCTGTGCACAGAAAGAAATGGCTGAGCCAAATATTTTGTAAAAACAAAGTAAGATTTGAAGAGAGAGACCCTGAATTAAATCAGGCAACCTATTATGTGCGTGGCTGGAGTCTGATGTAAGGAAGGAGCCAGACTCCTGCATTTATTTAAGTCTGCTTACTATATAATTCAGGTAGTGAGGTGAGCTAAGGATGAAGCATTAGCTTCAGCATAGAATTTTTATTCTGATCACTGGAGCCTAAAGTTATTAAAAGAACAAACACAATTACGATATCCTAGGGGACTGGCACACATATAAATCTGGTTTTGCTGCCTGTTTCTCACAAAGCGTATGTATGGATCTGTGTGCTGCCTGCTCTTTATTTTAACTAGGTTTGTTGCAGCTTTTGCTCTGAAAAGAACCATCTAACACCCTGGAGAAAGAGAGGCTGCAGAAATCCTCAAATGAATATCTATTAAGAAAAATAAGTTTTAAATAAATTGCTTGTGTATATGGTTAAAACTCCTGTCCCTTGAATAAGAACAAAGAACTATGACTTTACTAGCTCTAGACCTTTCCTAGTTGCCAGTTAATCAACTTACAATGCCTTAACAATTTAATAACAGCTTATTCTTCCTCTATTTCTTCAAAATGATGAGAACTTATTTTCATGAAAGGTAGGGATGTAAATGCTTTCTGAAGAACAAAAGCCCATAATCTTTAAATTTAACTTGCATATGTGATTTTCAGATTGGTTTTTATGAAAATATTTTGAGCATCAGGTAGCTCAGCAATACCTATTATCTGTGCACAAGAATACCCTAACTCTTAATCTTTCAGCTGACTGATAGTGATGTGTATATGTTATATAAATTGTATTAGACTTGATCTGACAGTCTCGACTTCAGTGTTGTCAACGCCAAGCACATTATGGAGTCTGTAGTTTTTAGAGGTGTCATCAGAGAAAAAAAAAAGGTCAGGTTTTTCTGATCCAAAAAGGTAGGCCATTAACCCTTGAGGAGGCTCTCACAGTGTCTACCAACCTCCAAAGTTGTCCTGCCAGGCACTGCCTGTCTCTGTTGCCTGTTACTGAGGGTCTCTCCCTCTCTTCCCTCTTGTCCCTCTCCAGTTCCACATTTTAGTCTCCTAGGAAGCCTATTGGGGCTGCTATTTGTGTTCCCATCTCTTCCTCTCTCACTTGCTAGTGGTATCACCATCCAAACTGCTGTCAGTCACCTTCAGGCTGACTGACAGCTGTTTGGATGGTGATATACTGTTGGGGGTTAGGTTGTCTTTCCTTTTGTTTTCTTTTAACAGTATAGAATTTTTTTCCCATTTAGTTGGTAAATAGCCTTAATCATTGGGTACTTCAAAAGAACAAAGGGTATAGCTAAGCCTGAAGAGAGGGCCATCCCTGTTTACTGTTCTGTCTGGGAGTTTTCTCTCAGAGGGGGTGGGGGGATATCTTGAGAATTGGGAACGGGTAAAAGGCGAGGGCAGAGGCTGGGCTGGCACTGGGCTTCGGGGACGACACGGAAGTGTGCTGCTCCGCCGTTTTGGGGGAGAGGAGTTTTTTCACTGCTGCTGCTGGAGCCCTGGCTTGGAGCTGCTTCTTCTGCTGCTCGGGTGAGCCTCTGCTTGTGAGAGCAGCCACTGACCCTATTGCCATCTGCTGGGGTGCCCGGGATCCTGAGCTCGCCTTTCCCCGCCCTGCTGGGAGCCGGGCTGCCCCTGCCCCGCCCCCGCCGCTCCTTCGGCACTGCTCTGGGTTTCACTGCGCTGCANTGGGGCACTGGGACTGACTGCTCCAGGAGGGTTTGTGAAGCAAAGCCTCCCTTCCCTCTTTTCCCCCCCGTGACTGGACTGCCATACCACGTGCTCCTCGAGCTCGCACTGCCAGCGCCCCCCACCAGCTGTGACGCTCACTGCACCCAAGGGGACAGTGCCTTCAGGCCAGGGGGTCGGGACCAGATCTTTGGTTCTGTTTTGTCGTTAGTGCCATAAAAGTTGTTTGTTTGCTTTATTATAAATACTAGTAAAGAACTGTTATTCCTACTCCCATATCTTTGCCTGAGAACCCCTTGATTTCAAAATTACAATAATTCGGAGGGGAAGGGTTTACATTTTCCATTCCAAGAAAGGCTCCTGCCTTCCTCAGCAGACACCTGTCCTTCAAACCAGGACATATACATATTTTTGTATGTCCCTACATCCCATCACTGTACCTTTGCCAAGTCTCTCCTGCTGTTCCTGCTCCAGTTCCTTTGGTATCTCCTCTGTCCTCAGCTTCCTCCTCTTCTGCTGAAGTTTACTGACATAAAACTGAAATGGAGGGAATTTCAGAATTTCCCTAAAACACTATCTGTAATACCCACAGATTAAAGGGGAGGAGAAAAAAACAAAAACCAACAGCAACAACAAAACCCAGGATCTGGCAGTCAGGGGCTTGGTTCTCTCACTTCAACAATTTGGGATTTTAGAGTTGTTTTAAGGTAATGAGGTTAAAAATCGTGGAGGTATGATATAAAATGAAACATAGCTGTTTCTTAAAAGAAAGGTTATGTCAGACTAATCTGTTGATCACCTGAGAAAACAGCTGGTTTCCCAAGGATGGAAAATATAGCAGATACTGTCCACCTTGACTTTTGTAAACTGCCACTAGGGAAAGTATTTGTGAAGATTTGGATTCAAGAATTGGAGAATTGATAAAAAACTGGCTAGAGGGTAAACAGATTGCATTGAAAGGGGAAATACTGGAGCAAAGGGGACTTAGTACACCAATTATTTTTTGGTGATGCCACAAAAATTGAGTGTGTCAGTGGAATTTGTCATTGACATTTTTCTGGAATTTTTTTTCGGGGGTTAAACATGGTGGCTGTGCAGTTGCACAGCATTTGAATTATAAATGTTTCCATCTTGCTCACTGGCTCTTCTGTGACTTTGCTGTGAGTTTCTTGGTCCAATGCTGTGAGCAGCCTCCCATCACTTTCTATCCATTGGGAATTCCTTGGAAGGACTTTATGAGGGAAAAGGGCACACAAGGATTAAGTTGAACACAATTATGAAACGAAAAGAAAGGAAAAAAAAAAAATGTGTTTGCATCATCTTAACGTCCCACTGATTTTTTCCAGTCTTCTCAGTATGGACAGAATAACTCACAGGACAGAGCACTTTAAATGAGTAATTTAAGTTAAAAGTGTTTGTATTTGATGACAATACTTCATTGTTAGTGCCCAACTGGACTCCTGCTGCCTTTCTATACAATTTTGGGGTTTATCACATACTTAGAAAATAGCAAGATGATTATGTTCCATTTTTCTTCAGAAAATGCATTCTCCTGAAGAGAAACAACAGAGTAAAACCTGTGTTTTATGCTAACAATACTAGCAGAGCACAGAAACATACAGGAATTATAGTAGAAAATCAGTTCTCCCTGGGTCCAGATTAGGACCAAAATCAACAAGGGTATTATTTTTTTCTCAGTGGATATTATCTGCTTGCTTTCTAAAAAACTTTACTTGAGTAGAAATGCTTTGCAGAGTGATCTGAAGCAAATGTGGAAGGTTCAATGTCAGTCCTTGTGTGGGAAATGCCTGGTGAACCCACAAAGCCACCTTGTCTTCCCTTACATCTTCTAGACCTGTAGGGGAAAAATATCCCAACTGTTCAGGGCTAAGCAAATAAGTATCAGCAAGTAAAACATCCAGACAGGAAAAGGTGAATAAAAGATGGATGGCTGTGATGAGGTCTCCATTTAAGAGGAGAGGCCATGGGTATGTGCATATAGGGAAAAGTCACTGTAGGGCATAAGAGCTGTCAGAGTACCCAGAAGCATCAGAGGATTTGTGATAAGGAATCACTGCAAAAGCTGGAAACAGAGTCTGTCTGCTCTCCTGTTTTAGTATGTACCAGCTTTTCAAATCCCTTGTCTCTCAGTCTTCTCTAGTGTGTACTTCATTTAAAAGTTTAATGTTACAATATTCATACATTAATCCTGATTGTCCCCATATCCAGTTCTGATTGGTCTTGGGAAGGTATAAAATCAATTTATACAACACAGCTGAAAAGCAAAAAATTGTTGGATTACCATACTGTGGTACACAATAGAAATATAGTGTTATCTAGGGAAGTCTGTAGCTGATGAGAGCATAAATATCAACCCTCCAACTCATACCCATGAGTATTTGATTCCTGTATCTTATAGAAACAAGGATCTCTGCTGAACAGTCTGACATTTCATTACTTTGGATTTACTGTGATGAATAATATTATATGCTATTGGCCTAGAAGAAGTATTACTATAGTAACTAGCTCATGATTCATTTTTTATGTTTTGGGGTTTTTTTGGTTTGTTTTTTTTTTTGGCTGTATTTCCTAAGGGTTGCCTGTCTAGACTAAGATTGTTTAAACTGACTCATGGTAATTAATTTTTTCCAGAGTGCTAAAAATATGGGACAGATAAACAACAACACTTAGATACTGCTTTTTGGAAAACACAGCAGGCCTATAACATTCTTGAAATTATTGGTATATTGTTTTATTTTGTCACATTTTTATTAGTGACTTTCTATGTTGTAATTAATCCAGTTTAGTGACCTAAGCCTGGATTCCCATATTGGCAGTATTGCAACTCTAATGAAATCCTCAGACACCTAATATATAAAATATTATATCTGAAGATGAAAACAGAAATGGGGGTTGGTTGGTTTAAATCCAAGTAATGAGCTCACTTATTCATTTAAATCAGTAAAAAGAAAATCTTGGCGTAAGTGATGTATTAATATTTTATATCCTGTATTTGTACATATTTAATTCTTTAGGATGATGCTTATGGGTCACCAGTCCACAAGCACACATTGACAAATATCATCTTTATTACAGTGCCTTATCAACAAAATGAATGGGAGGATGTGTTAGGTGTTTGCCCATTTACTGAAGCTTATAGAGCTTAGTGCACATTTACTGCATTTTTGTTCTTATTATGGTAAGAGGCGGTGTTTGATTATTTTTTAAAATTGGATTGTTTCAAAAATTAGTCATCCTTGCCAAACCATGTTTAGAATTTATAGATAGAAATTAGAATAAGTAAGTTAAATAGAAACTAGAATAAATAAAATAGAAATTAGAATTCATGGATGTTCAAGGTTCTGATAAGAAGGGTGGAACTACCATTTCCAAGAAGAACCATTTTAAAGTAGTTCAAATTACCTTAAGGATAATAAATATGCATACAGACAAGCTTATTTAAGCACATTTTGTATTTTAAATTAACTTAGAAACATGAAATATTATTGGAAATTGAAGAAGTCATTTATTCTCACATGCTTCTTTTTCACAGAATAGGAAAAAACCTCTCTGGTTTTATACTTTTTAAAATTTCTGATGGAGTTTTCAGCTTGAATAGAATTAGTCATCAAACTGAACTAGCTAAATAAATGGAGATTCAGAAAAATTCACCTTATATTTGCAGAAAGCTGACCAAACTTTGTCTTCAGGTTGTTAATTCTTTTTGCCTAATACTTGATTATAACTCACCCAAGTCTAGGCCTCAGAGTGCCAGCTTTATCATTTTCAATGGCTTTGTTGGAAAAATAAATATCCAGTTTAAAAGTTTAGGAGCTGGGAGGAGGTTGTGGGATTTATTGTCTGGTAAATTGGCTTTTATTCACCCTGAATCAGATCCCAGGATAGTCATGGTAACTTTCTGTAACAAAAACACAGAAGAAGTGAGCTCTGTCAGCAGAACCAGCATCAGATTTGCTTTCTGCCTTTTGTTTTTCATTTAAGTGATGGCAAGTTCAGAAGATCACAGAGCAGCATATGACATTTCATAAGGGTTCATAAATTATGCAGTCAGACTTGTTGGATTACAAAAGCCTGGGAGTAACAAGTGCTTCTTGCATTATAAATGAAATGGCTTATTTACAGAGATGACATAGCTATATTAATTGTGAGAAGTTATGATTAAAGGGATAGGCCTGTGCTGTTTAAGATGTTGATTAGAAGAAAGTCTTTTTCCAGAAGAAACAAATGCATCTTTTCAGTTTGCTGTGGGTTTACTGAAGTGCTTTGCTGATTGTATTCTGAACTACCTTCCTTTTCCAGCAATTTTAAGTGGTTTTTCCTCGTGCATTAGCCTAATCTCAAGGCAATAAAAGAATCCTGCATCAAGAATTCACATTCAAAATTAAAACTGGTGGTGGTTTCCATGGGTAGAAAATTCGGCTTGTTGCCTGCTCTATGACACTGGTCAGGGACCAGCTGGGGTGTGCTGTCAGCTGTGAGTGTTGAATGGTAATTGGAGTAACTAATTGGAGGCATGACCCCTGAAATAAAGATGCTGTTATTACATCTGCAGTCATCTATGCAGGGCCCAGGAACGTGCCCTGCTGACACTGCAGCTTGTGCCCCTTTCTCCCTGGTGGTATTCCCAGGCAGAAGCAGTCCTTGGGTGCTTCCTAGAAGACGCACTTTGTTCTCTGAGAACACTTTATCCTCCTCCTCACATTCCTTCCCTTGTGCCTGCTCTGGAATTATTGGGCTTTCTAGGGAGATGTCAGTTTGTTTTAGCTCAAAAATGCCCAGGGTCTTGTCATACCTGAGTAGGGATTTTAAGGTTGAGCTGATCATTGCCCTTAGGAGCATCTCTGAGGGAGTGCCCCTTTCCAAGGGCCCATTGAGAAGAGGAGAAAGGGAGGTGGTGAACGTTGTGGTGGGCAAGATTTGGGAGCACGGTGGTCTTAGAGGAGACTGCAAGGGCAGGTGGTGGGCTGGCTTAGGGTGGGTTGTGGTGAAGGAGGATAGAGAACACAGGTGGGAGGCTGGGGCTGTGGGAGAAGATGAAAGATCAGAAAAACGAGGAGTTGCAAATGAGTGAACCTTTCAGCCTTTTGAATGACCAATTACCTCTCTTGGAGTCTGTTGCCCTTCATGCAGTGCTTGGATGTTCATTTTTCACTGCAGATGGGTCAGTTTGGTGCTCATGAGCTGCATTACACACTGATTTTCTTTTTTCTGCAATGATGCTCTTGTGTTAGTGTCTTATAAACAGTGTTATAAGTGTTGTGTTATAAACAGTGTCTTCTATTTCTCCTACAAAGTAGTTTGAACTTCTCCATTTCTTCCAGTGGCTTGTGAGGCTGCCCTGAGTAAGGCTTAGCCAAGTGAGGAGGGATATCCAGCTGTGCTGGGAGTTGGGAGTGTGCTCTGCAAGGACAGGAAGGGAGGTTGTGATTCACATCTTAAACAGGGCAGGGTTTTACAAAGCTGCTGAAGTCTCAGGGAAGCTTAAGCATTAGTGACCCTTCAGGGATTAAGGCGAGTTTAGACTTTAGCAGGCATTTCACTAATGAAATCATAGCTTTATAATTAAATTTCACTTCCAAGTCTAGATGCTAATCGAAGCACATCCTTCCTTTTCTTGTTCCTGGGGTACATGGATTGTTCAATTAACATCATCCACAGCAAAGAAGCATAAACAGCCCAAGGCACACAGCGCTGTGCCTGTGTGGCTTCCACACAAACAGGGCAGCATCTCCTACAGGGATGAAAACAACTTTTCCTTTGCACAAGACAAGCAAGCCTTTGGCATGTTTGCACTCATGGCCCTTCTGTTTTAGTCACAGAATGGCTTTTTACTGAGCGCTGGCCTAAGATAACCTGCTCCTGCAGTGTTTACAGACTCCTTCTGAAATGTGTGTGCAGGCAGTCTCATCCTGCCACAGTCTGTGAAGCCTCTGCCTCCCTCTGGTTCTGACTGAGACAGATTTAGTGAACCCAAATGCAGGTGTTGATGTAGAAGAAGCTCATTCTCTATCCTACTGAAGACAAACACTGAAAATACTCTATATCTTGAATATTAATGCACATTATATGTCACTTCTCATTCACTGTGTGTAACAAACTGAAATGAGAGTGATGCCTCTGTTCAAGAATGAATGCAGCCAGTTCTGAGCTCACATGCATCATCACTGTGTCAGTGAAATGTTTTATAGCAGCTTTAGAGGCAAAGAAGTGTGGATGCTAGCAAAAGCCTGAGTAGAGAAAGTCAGGCATGCTTTCAGTAGAGAGAAAACTTTCTCATGGTTCTGATAAGATTGTTACGGGAATTCACCAACACAAGAACGTAAACATCTTGCACCTGCTGTTTGCTAGAGTTATTCTTAGTTATCCAATAGTCTTAGAGGGATGTTTATCTTGTTAGCCAATCGGGTAATACCTGTGCGTTATTCTGTATAAGATGGGCACTTTTGAAATAAAGAGAATTAGCTGGAGCTGTGTTCTGTGTTACTTTCTTGACCATCCCCGGGATAACAGCGACAAAGAAGTCCATCAAATCTAGATTAGAAATCACCTTGCCAGCACCATGAATTTACAAGGAGCTTTCAGATATGGAGGTGAGGGAAGAGGGAAACAAGGAAAACAAAACATGAAACTGAGAAAAAAAAAAAACAGAGAAAAACAAATTTATGGCATGAACTGAGGGATTCTTCCTCCTGCCTTTTTTAGGCATATCTGAAGCTCAGTTTTGGCTATCGTGATTTCTTGTCTTCACACATAAGTCATTTTAATCTTGGCTTTCAGCATTTCAGTTTTCTCATTGGGGTTGAGATGAAACATTTTATGTTTGAGAATGTGCAATGCAGAATTTTGGGAACAATCAGATCAAGTTATTTGCGATGGTTCGTTTTACACCCCAAGGAGGGCATTGCTTATTTTTCAGTCGTCTCACTAATTTTACATTATTTTACCTGACTGACAATACCAAGTAATTTAGGTAAAGTAAGCACCCATATAATCTGCTTGAGGGTTATCCAAATTAAGGGCATTGTTATTTTCTGGTTGGTCCAACAGCAGAAACATGGGAAATCGGTAAAGACCAAACCCAAAATATATTCTGTATCAACTGCATGCTTTGCTGGTGATAATGACCTTATGTGCTCATTAACCTTGCCAGGAAGACATTATTGGCCATGATATTTTACACAATATCCCTTTAAAGGTGCCGTGATATAGAAAGTCTGCTACTTGGACCAAATATTTTGATTACTGAAATAGTCAGTTCCAGCAGTAGTTGTGTAGTCCTTACTTTAGGGATTTAAAGCTGTGCAATAACATCCCATAAAGTTGCTGCTAATGATGTAGTATTGATTATGATGGCTGCTGGCCTTACTAAATTTTTACTATATAGGTAACATGAAAGTTTACTACTTTATTTAACAAGTGTGTTGTATAGCTTTTACTAGTAGGTGGTGATGATCATTTCCCCTTCCCTCCTCTTAACAATGAGAAAAAGTCCAGTAATCTTCTTCTCCCCAAAGACTCATTGAAGGGTTTGTCAAGAAACAGAATCTGTTTTAGTTCTAAGTTACTTTTTATCTTATTTGATATACCTTTTCCTGAAGGATAACACCTTTTTATTATAGCCAAAAGATTGGCTTTCCCTTCCAAAGACTTATATTGTGGCTCTGGCTGAGAAGTTTTTTTGGCTGTTTTCATAGGGGTTCATAGCATAAGATGTCTATAGCATCTCATCTATAATGTAGGATTACTCCTACCATTAAAAAGTTACAGTATCACAACTTGGAGTAGCTGCTCTTAAATGCATAACTTTGAAAAAGAAAATAAAACAAGGATTGTGAGGAAAAAGAATTACCAAGCTCTGTCTCATTGAAGACATATATTTACAAGTTTTTGGTAGGGTAGAGCTTAACTAGATGGAACGGATTATTATGTGAAGGGTCCAAGTCTGCTGTCATTAAGAGGAACTGGAAGATGGCATTTCTCAGGAATGTCTTAGCACTATTGTTCTTGATACTGTACCAGAAGTTTCTTACTTAAATTGGAAAAGACTGATGGACTTGGCTGTCAGCTAAATAAGCTGTTAAAATTTCAGCACAGCTCTTTTGCAAGAGAGGAGCAGCCCTGGTGAAAATCAGAGCAGTTCCTGGCTTCTCTAGATGGTGGCAATTTCCCCTTTGGAACACCTGAAATGCCTCTTGCGCACTGGAGATCTTCAGCACAGGGGCAGCCTCTCCACACCTCCCTCACACGTGTCCTTCCTCCTTCCCAGCCAAAGCACAGACCTGTCTTCACTGCCTTGTGCCTGGATCATCCACATCTTCGTAAAGAATCTTGACATACAGGTGCATTCCACTGATTCCAGCAGGACTGAGATTTGGGCTGAGTCTACTGTTGCTATCTATGAAGCAAAGATGCAGTTAGGCTTTTGTTTGCTTTGCCTTCGTGGCCTTACCATGAGATGTTACGTTACTGTATGTGCCATCTGCCTAACCGGCTCTTCCCAGAGGCTTTTTCCTTCTTCCTTGCTTCAGGAACAAGCAAGGAAGTGGTGATCCTGTGCTAAGTCCATGTGTCATCTCTTATGCAGTAGCTGAATAACAGCTGGCTACTGGCTCTGTAGAAACTAGAGGGTGCATAATTCAATTTTCCCAATTGTGTTCCAGTTTCTACTTGGTAATTCCCCTTGGGGATAGATTTGTCTGCTCACTAACTGCACTCAAGAAAAAGAACCTGAGAGACCAACACACCGCAAAAGGATCCCTAGGAGGAATGGAAATCTTTGCTTGTGGAAGGTCACCAGAAAAGTGGCAGTAGGGTCACAGAATTAGCCTGCACCAGGGAAAGAAACATTCTTGCCTTACATGTTGCGTTTTGTGCCGACAGGCACAAAACCTCTGACTTTGCATATCTGACTTAATGAAAGCTGAGAGAAATGAGCTTGGCTCATGTTTTTTTTTTTACCAAGCAAATTCTGTGTGACCTCAGCACCTTTCCTTTTTATATGCTGTTGCAGAGGCAAAGTACTAGGCAGTAGTGTACTTCTCCCTGATGCAGCTAGTGGGAAAGGACACATATCTCAAGGTGGGCTACAATATTTCTCGCCTGACTGCAAATTCCGAGATTACTGAAGTAACAAAATTGATCTAAATGTCATGTTATCCCTTGGTTTAATGGGAAATAATTAAGAACTTCACTGACATTATTAAAGGATGTGGGTTTGCTGTCTGAAGCATAACAAGCTTCTTTTTAATCTCCAGTGAAAATGGACTGCCCTTCTCCGTTAATAAGTATTGCCTACAGCGCGTAATCCCATGATCGTAATGATTGTGCTTCTCCTAGTTCATCCCATTGGCAAAGGACAGAGTGTCTGTGGTGATTTGCACTGGAGGACTGGAGCTGTGTGGCAGATGAGCAGGTGTGGGTGGAATTTGGGGATGTGTTTGACTTGGTCACTGCACTGACCCTTCAGTTCCCAGGATAAACTGCACTGGATGGAGGAGTGGAGCTGCACAGGAGCTCTGCTGCTCTTGTGCTGTTTCAGCCAGGAGAGGGGATGCTCGTGGAGAGGGAGCTTCATGGGTGTTAGAGCACTGCAGAGGGGCAGAGCCTGGTTGTTGGTCGTGGAATTTGGGCTGGGTTCTGTCTATCACATCACCTTCTGGGAACTGTAGCCTGATTGAGGAGTTCAGTGCAGGACCTGGAAATCAGGAATGTGCAATCCACCCTGGTGACCCCACAGTGTGCCCTGCCTCTGCTCACAGGAGCAGGTAATGGGACATAGGACACAGTGTATGGAGAATACCTATGTGGTATTCTCCACTAGCAGCTGTCAGCCAGGGGACTGAGCAGAGACATTCAGTGCTCAAATGCAAGAGCCCTTCATCACCTTCAGTGCTCTCCATTTGGCTGCCACGGCATCACAACGAGCCCTTGGCAGAGGGAATGATTTAGCCTCAGGAAACCGAGATTTATTTTGAAAAGCCCTTTGCTGTAATATCTTCCTTCTCTCTGCACCGTGGAGCCATCTCATTCTTATCATGCAGGAAGTAGCTGAGGCTCTCTGATACTATTCTTTTAAAATCAAAACATTAAAACTACCGTGCAATGATTTTCACATTTTCCAGGCATCCCTCCCACCGGCATTAATTGCCCCCCTGCTGTTCCTGTTCCAAAGCTATTTGCTCTTTCTGTATGCAGCACTTGTTCAGTGCTGCACTAAACCTTTGCCACTTTGCAGTAAAAAAAGCTTCTGTTTATGCAAGTGGCATTGAAATGAGTTTGATAAAGTGATAAACAGTCACATTTAATGATTGCAACTGTTGGGATTGAGTTCATTTTTTTTACAGTTAATTTTGTGGAGGTAAAGGGCTTTACAAACTCCCTTTTGGTGTCAATGCAGTAATACAGCGCTCCCATAACAGCGTTTGTGAAGTGTCTGGGAGTTGTGGTAGGGCCACATGGATGGAGGTGGTCACATTCATCCCACGTCACAGTGTCCCTTTTTCCTGTGGCAGATCTCCCTCCCATCTTGAAGTCTCCCTGTACTTAGCAGTTCTCCTATTTCAATTACTGTGTCTTTGAATGGCAGCTAAGTTTCATGCCCCTTTATTTCCTCTTGCTCTCTGCTTCTGACATATTATTATTCTTACCAGTGACTGCACGAGACCTCCAAAACCCCATAGTCCCCAAAAGTAATTACAGATACATTACTGAGCAATCCCCACTGGTAGGCTGGGTCAAGTGCTTTATTTTTATCCAGGGCAGTTGCTGAGGAGTGTAGTTGACTTTTGCTTCCCCAGTAGCTGCATGAAAAGACAGGATATTTCTGTCACCTGAGCATTTCAGCTGTAGCTGAGGGTGGGCTCTCTTCCAAGTCTGGAGTACCTGGTACCCAAGCAGGGTTGCTAGTGGTCAGTAATGGAAGATACAAGGTCCCCATGAAGATAATGGATAAAGATAGAAAAAGCACAAGGAGTAGATGAGCACAGTTTGATCGTATCTTTGTCTGACACAGGGTTTAATGACCTGCAAGCGTGTGCTGATCCTGGAGCTCCTGAGCATGGCTACAAGACACCCAGTGCTGGTGTTTTCTTTGAAAGCGTGGTAGTCCGGTTCCATTGCCAAGAGGGATACAGACTCAATGGTACTTCCAAAAAACTTTGTGTGAGACACTTTAACGGCTCCCTGAGCTGGAAACCCAGTGATAAACCTGTGTGCCTACAAGAAGGTAAGTCAGTTTTCTTCAAGCTGTTCTCCATGTCAGTTCTTTTCACTTGTCCATGTACCATGTCTGTGCGTCTCGGGACAAAAAAACAAAAGGCTGGAGTACATTTCAGTGTGTCTTATTGGATACATGCTTTAATTTTCCATCCCTAATCCTCATTTGTCAGTTAAATTTGTATTGTGAGAGGCTCTGTGTGTTGAAAGGGACATAAAGAAATGTGAAAACAGAAGATAACGTCCCCTATTAACCAGTTACAAATTGATGCAGAGAAGAAAACAACCTGCACTGTAAGTTGACGGTAACTATTTATTAAAGCTGCCCATTTAATTTTCCTTTCTGCAATATTTTACTAGGAAAATACAATCAATTTCCAATTCTACTGCTCCTGCTAATCAAGAATTTTAAACAATAGTATTTTATGTATGCATGAGTCAAGTAGGAAAATCAAATACACATAGACTGAAAAAGTTTAAAGCCAGGGTAGGAGTTTACTCCGAGATAATTCAGACTATTATGACATAAACCAATTTATTTTTATTGTATATTTGAAATTGTATTTGGTTTTAAATACTTAGGATGTTACATTGCTTTCTTCTTCTAGGTCTTAGAGGCAGGATTAATTTGAATTTCATAAGTGTAAATTTTGGCCAAAGTACACTCAAGCAGCACAAATTATTTATTCCACCAAGTATATTAAAGATAGAACCTTTCCTTGTTGTTGATTTATTTTTGGTCAACAGAGCTATTAAAGTCAACATGTTGGTTAAATAAAGTGTTTACATTTTAGTGCTGTTACTTCTCCACTGAAGACATTAGCCATTGAGTCATTGTCTTCATGGTGGAGTGAGATAAATTCCATTTCAGGTTACCTTTCACCATTTAAAATCAAATAAATACATGGACTTTATTCAGAGGTAGTTGAAGACTTATGTGGCTCACAAACACACTTACTGCATAGGATCATGCATCACTTAGCCTTTACAAAAACTGCAGGTGCTTGTTTGTGCTCTTGGGGGGATGGGTGTCAGAATCCTGTGCCAGGACAGGGATGTGCCACAACAGGGACAAGCAGAGCCTGTCAAGACCATGCTCAGGAGCTGCATGTGAAAGGAACAACCCTAAACAGTGTGAAAGTGGTGCATGAGATACTGGAGAGAGTAGCCAGAGGTAGCTGGTAAGGAGTGCATGGGCTTTCAGGTAGCTGGCCTGCTGGCAGGAGAAATTTTGATAAAATATGTTCTCCTGGACATGTGTAAGGCCATGGGCTACAGAGCCATGAGAGGGACAGTTGTGAGCTGTCCCATGAGGTGACAGCTGATGCCTAGAAATAAAGGCAGAGGGATCCCAATAGCACCTCATCATATGGCCACATGGGTCAGCTTCAAAGAAACAACCTGAAATGCCTTTAAAAATAACTCCTATGAAAACTGTGCCCTCTCCTGTGACAGCCAGCCACTTTACATAAATGACCTTGTCTCTCATCTCATGGTTATTTAAGAAAAAATACATATAGAGTGACAGCAGCCTGTGTCTAAACTGGCTATTGAAGTTACCAGAAAAAGCTTTAGTGCTTGGAAATACTGTTTCCTTAAGCACAGCAAGGGAGCTGCTAGGAATCTTGATGTGCATTTTTGAAATGTTGCCTGTATCATCCACTGCAGTTGTTAAAATAAGCATTCATGTGTTTTATTGAATATTCAAACCTCTTCCCAGACCCTCCAGCCCAGGGGAAATCTGCAGAGGAAGTTTCTGATCATAATGCCACCAGCAACAAAACTGCCACCAATGTCAGTGTGATCAACACTCAAGCCAGGTGTTTTCAAAAAAGAAAGAAATTGGAAGATGAGAATGTGATGGAAGATGTGACAACAGTTGTTTTAGAGATAATAATTACTTTCCAGCACAGAATGCTTAAAAAGGATTGCTAGCCAATGCTCTGATCAAGCAAAGCACTTAAGCTGGAGCATAACTGTAATTATGTGATTAGTCTTGTTAAAGTTCTCTGCTCCAAATTAGGCAGATGCAAAAATGCTTCTTATTATTTGGGCCAAAGAGTAGGACCCTGATTTAGGATTTAGTGAAGCAAGTGCTTAAGTACTTCCCTGATTAACAATATAATAATACCTCAGGTATTAGATTACAGCATTAATTCTTCTTTCCACTGCACAATAGCACCACTGATTCAGAAGAAATACTGAGCAGAGGCTCAGTGGCAGTCCATAAGGCCTAAGCTTTGGCTTAAGTGATTTTGAGACTGATCCTTTTGCATACTGGGAGCAGAATCATGAGAGATGACCATGGTAGGGAGGTGGACAGTGTAGGAAGGTGGCACATCTGGAGACCAGTTAAGAGAGAATTACAGCAGGGTTTGTGATTCTCAGCTGCCTAATGACACACATATCAGTAATTCTGATATGATATATAGAAAGAAATTTGAAATTTCTAGCAAGTGCCAGAGAAGGGAGAACTTAATGTTTTCCCATTCATCATTACCTGTCACAAGGTGAAATAACTTTATGCTGCATTTACCATTTACAGCGGGGGCTGGCTGCTCTGGGGGCTATGGTATGCTCTACACGCCTCTCATCCCAGCATATATGAATGTCAGGCAGTGCCAGCTGAGCTTGAACAGTAAAAACCCTCCATACTTTGGAGTTCATTTATTCTCAGGAGTTTGGAATCAGCGAAGGATAATTTTATGTCTATATGTTATGTACGTTTAATTGTCATTATGTGTTTACTACCACAGTCTCTAATCACAAATGGATGCTATTTACCAAAGGAAGCAAAGCAACCTGTTTCAGAACGTAATTGATTTTAGAACTAACACGTTTGCCTGGAGCTCTTCGCCCAATCAATTTGATTTTATAGGTCTGTCATTTCTTATTAAGAGGCAGGAGATTTTAAGTGTCAGGACGAGAATGAAGTTGCATGACTTGGTGCCCAATAAGTGCCCTGTCAAAAATCTGTGTGCTTAGAGTTATGTTCTTATGTTGATCTACAGCATGTTGTGACTGTACCTTTCATCAGCTCTAATACAGTTATGCACATAAATACCAAACCTCTGAGGTAGGAATTTTGTATTTACTGTTTAAGAGCAGTATGTCATGTTGTTCACACTTTAATCTAATCTTCTCCCACTGTGATAATGCAGCTGCTGAGGCTGTTGCCCTACTTGGAACAAATGCTAGCTCTTTCCTATGAGATTGAATCTAAATTTACAGTCTGCACGGAAATGGCAATGCAGCGAAGAGCTGTGCCCTCCTCTCCCTGTGCTTCTGCAGGCAGACACCTTGGAGATGTTCTCAGTGCCTCGTTCTCCCACTGACAGGGATGATAAACCTGCAGTGAATGTAGTGGACTAGTACATGATTTGGCTACAGCTGTCCTGTAGGACATTTAGCCTTCCGTTTGCTTTGCCTTTGTCCCTGAGTCTGTGAGATGACTGAAATATTTTTATTTTCCCATCTCTTACCTGTCTTGCACAGTGTTTTCTGATTCTTAAGCTTGGTTATGAGCACTTTGATGTTTGTAACCAGGCCACAGCTCAGTGGCCACCAATCTTAGGTGAAGTCTCTCTGCACTGTTGTAGTACAAGCAAAGAAAATAAAGTGTTATTTAATATGCACTAAAATACTGTGTTTGCCATCCAGAGAACAATCCTAATAATGCAGTACTGTAGATTTAACACTAGTAAAAAAAAAACAGGCAATATTGCTCTTAAATGTTTTCTTTTAAGAGCACAGGCTGTAGATGAGCTGTCCCTGCATTAAACCCATTTTTCATTATATTCCTTTCATCCTTCCTCTCTGTTTCTCTGTTCCAGCCTGTCAGTGGTGTGACTTGATGTAGTCAAGGCTAATTCAGAGACGTGTCCACAGTGAGATACACAGGAGCACCAGACCCCTCTGCATTTGAAATTACATACAGATAGTAAACAAAACAGTGCCAGAACAGGGACTGGGACACTGTTCTTCAATTATACACACTCTTACAGTGTTGGAAAGGTCCTTGATATGGTTTTGGCCAACATTCAGTAGTACTCCCCAAGAAAATCCTACAAGCACCTTATCGGATTAGCATGGACCAGGGATAATTTTTGGATGGTAAGGGCTCACCTGCAATAGATACAAGCCATCCGTAGCCAGCTGGCACCCATGGATGGTGTGGCTATCCCCATGGTGTCTAGGTCATGCCTTCCTTCTGAGTGCCTGTTGTGGTCCTCCTTCCCATTGGGCTATAAGGAGCAGTTCTGAGAGGTTCTGCATGGTTTGCACCTGAGCAAAACACTCTGACTATACTGTTCAACAAATTCTGTTCTTCATACCAATCTTCCGTGATGGGGGACACACTTGGTTTGTTAAAGCCAAGAGTTCCTAATGTACAAATCTTCATGAAAGTTAGGTCAAGGTGAGCCCTCGTGCCTGTTGAGCCTGCTGGCTGTACCCCACCTCTTTCTGCCCCTGCAAGATAAGAAATGTGTCCTTTTGGCTGTCCCATTTTAATACTCACAGAGTAGATATAAGCAGATCATGTAACTGCCAGAAAGGAGTTGTAAGTCATAGCCTTTGCTGCTTGATGCTGGTTAAAGACTGTATATTCCCTTAAATGGTTTAGCAGCTTCAGGATTTGCTGAGAAGGACTTAGAATACAGTAGTTTATTTTCTAGGACAGGCCATTTTAAACTTCAGTCACTTCCTTCTAGCTTTTCCAAGCAGAATTGGTGTCAGCTAATCTAGTTGTTTGTGGAGGGGTGACTACTGCAGTTTATGCCTAAGTGCTAGACAATATGAATTCAGCCACTGGGAAAGCATTTGCTTGCAAGGCATCAGAAAAAAAAGCTGTAATATTGTGGTCCATTGGTCTGGTGTTTAGATGGGACTTGTAATAAGCCTGTTATCAAAGTCAGCCAGGATGTGGCAGGCAGAGGACGGTGCAGTGAGCAACTTATCTCTGCTCTCTGCCAACATCTACCCAATTAAAATGATGCCATCTACAGCTGTTCCTTGGAATAATGGGGATGGAGTCGCTGTGGTAGATCATTGTTACAGAATCAATTTCCCCCACTTTGAAAGTGAAATCTCATGTTTTACTGTGTTCTGTGTACACACACCTCCTTTATTTGTATAGCAACAGAAAGATGTTGTATCAAGAGTGGGAGCTGTTCACTGATGTTATCTTTTGGCATCCATCTCTGACCTCCTGCAGCGTGGCTGCCAAGCAGGTTCTCCATCTGTCTCATCCCATCCTCGTGGGGTGCCCAGGACAGCCTCTTCATGACAGCGTTTATGGTTTAGTGTAAGGCATTCCTTATGGGGTATATACTCTGCTGTCTTCTCTGCCGATTAACTTGCTAGAGAGAGAGAAAACTGTTTCATCTCTGAAAGTGATGTCTGCACCCTCATCAGTGTATTTTACAACCTCCTGTTAGGGTATGGATCCTCCCAGACTTGTGCATTTATAAATGAATAAATTCTAAGAAAACTTCTCGCTGCAGTTTTTCGGCCCGCCTGGCAGGCTGCCAGCCCTTCCCACTACCAGCAGCAGGAGGCACCTGCAGCGGCTGCCAAGAAGCTAAAAAGTAGCAAGAGAAATGGAAGAATATTTAACTAATAATGTGCTCAGGCCCCGTACCAAAAAGTTAGCTAAGTACAATGTATCTTAGAAAACATCCCTATGATGGGACGGTGTAAAGCATGTTTTAACTGGGGGAGCAACACCGTCCCCCTACAGATTAGTAAAATTTAGTGATGGAGTCTCAGAGTAATAGACCCCCCCCTAGTTTGCCTAACTAAATAAAAACACTATGAAATACATTTGCTCTTAGTAGTTTGTGAGTGCTGTGCTAAATGACAGTTTATCTTCCTTCTACTTGTGCTTCTAAACAAACAAGCTGTCACTATCACTTTGCTTACTGCATCCTAACAATTAATTGCTAAATGCAAATTTGGCTTTGCCTCTTCCACTTTAACAAGAATTACCCATGAAAATGGCAGAAACTTTCTCTTCCATGCAAATCTCAAGGGATTTTTTTTTTTTTCACTTAATAAGTACAATATTCCTAAATGAATATAATTGTCTTTCATGGTAGAAGCATTGGGGGAATAAAACAGCGTAACACAGGCTTATAATATTTTTTCTGTCTTTCTTGTGTTTGAAATGCACCTTGGGTTTTGATGCCTGGAAACTTTTGTCACCATCTCTGTCATGGTTTGACTGCTGGCAGACAAACAAAATTTTTCTCCCATTATTTAATCTTTCCCTCTCTTGTGTTTCATCTCACTTTGCCTTTATGATGAGGACGTACTTTGAGTCACCCAGACTATTCCCTCATGCCTTCTTGGCTTGTTTCTCCATTATTCAGTATAATTAGGGGATTTTTCCACTGCTTCCCCTTTCCACTTTCCACACCTTTCAGTGTTCTGAGTTTCATTCTGTGTTTTGGTGTCTTTGGCACTGGTACCTGGAGTGAGATGTGACTGTCTGATGCGTGTGTCACAGAAAGGTACTAGAGCCCTGTATATTACTCCAGGTTTGCAATCCCTTCTTAAGAGTCTTCTACAAGCACTGGAGATGCTGCTCAGGACCTTAAAAATCATGTTCTCTAAAGACATATGAATGCAGGCACACAAAACTATCTGGTTTAAAACATAATCAAGGAGATTAAAGTGAAAGCATTCTCGTAAGAAACTCTGTGGAATGGAGCTGGATAAACCCTTGTAAATGTACCTGATTTTCATCTGTGTCTCTGCTAAAACTGCAGTTTTTCTGTGTTCCTCATGCCATATCTGTATTTTATCGTTTGTTTCATCCTGTCCTTAGTGCTGTCAGAGTCTGCCTTCGCATGGAACCTTGGGATAGTCAGACTTTGTAGTGTAATTTGCACACGTGATGAACGGAGGACCAAAATTAACCACAGTCTTCCTGAAAGCTCCTAATTTTGTTGGTTTTAAAACGGCTGGGGGAATGATCCATTATTGCTGTACCTCAGCTTCTCCTACAGTGCTATAGACTTTGTAAAATGGTGGTTTACTAGGGAAAGGGCACTTTTACTGAAATGCATGTATTTTCCAAACAGTTTAAGCAGAGCACTTACATTAAATGCTAACTTTTGTTAAGAGCTTGATTACTGAATAGCTAGCCATGTTTTTTTAATGAAGTTACTATTTCTTTTTCTCATGAAGTCACAGATTGCCTTGTTCCACATGTTGAAGATGCAGAGGTTCATAACAAGACATACAGGACTGGCGATAAGTTAATAATCAGCTGTCATGAAGGATTCCAGATCCGTTACCCTGACTTAGACAACATGGTTTCCATATGTCAAGACGATGGAGCATGGGATAATCTACCCATATGTCAAGGTTTCGTACTCCAGCACGTCCTGTTTTGTAGCTCATGCATCTTGTGATAGTTTGCCAATGTATTTTTCCTACAGTTTTAAGAATGTCAGTGGTCTGATAAGCTCCGCAGTGCAGTGTTTGAATAGTGCTGCTGCTAAGATTTTTTTGATTTCTCTTCCCCTTTGCTCACTGCGGGAAAGATGTCACTTCCTGAACCTTCCCATGCTTATAATACTACTTTAAATACTGCTTTTTTGTTTGCAAAGCTAAAATCTGACACAGGTACACTGCATTAAAAAGTGAAAAACAACCAAGGTAATCAGTCAGAAGTTCTGATGGCCATCTTGCATTTTTTCACCAATTAATTTGTGGAAAAATTTAAACTTCTAATTGGACTTCATCTTCCTTTGCCTCATGCAGAAGGCAGGAATAGAGGAGAGAAATTGGAACCTGTTCTTCTGTCAGAGTTTTCAGCAGAGCTGTTGATTAGATTCACAGTCCATTAAACCTTTACGTATTGACTGAAAATTCAGGGTGTGCACAGGAATGGTTTTGGCCAGAAAAGCCATTAGCCATAGAACTAGAAATATCAACAGCATGGGATCCCTGCTCAGCTTAGACTGTGAGAAATGGCCAACTTTAGTGAATGGAAATTCAATAACCCTGGGTTCCTTTTCCGTTCACATTTCTAATAAGCATATCTGGGTACCACTGACTCTGTTTTAACCAAGACACATCTTGGTAACAAGCTTGGCCCACTGAACAGCAGTGAGGGATTTTAACTGAGGAGCAGACTGGGTTAGTCCCAACTCAAACCCATCTGTCACCTTCTAGAGCTAACACTTCTCTGTAGGCACTTAATTACCCTGTCACACCAATTGGCAGAGTCAGGGCAGGCAGGCAGGGGAGCTGGGACACTTCTCAGGAGCAATAGCATATCAGACTGTCCCCCAAGACCTTGCCTTAGACTGTGGCAGAAACCTTGACATATTACCAGGCTAGCTCAGCATTTTAGATCCACACATTGTATCTGAGCAGGCCTAACACAAAAGGGAGGTTTTGCAAAACCATAGCGAAGTGGACACCAGTTTTGGGGTATCTTATCAAGGTGGCATCACAGGTGGCAGTATGAAGTGTACAGCCTCTTTCTCTGGGGGTGCACCTCACACCTAATTAAGGTAGATTAAGACTCTTGCAGTAGGGGGAGATGAATGCTTAAAAGATTGATTTTCAGATGCTGTATTTGCCAAAGATCCAGGTGCAAACTTTGTGACAGGCAGTATTTACTGAGTAAGCAGAAGTACCCCAAGTACCCCCTGGCTTGTTACTTCTGTTGCTGTGTTTATACTGTGAAACACAATCAATTGCTCCTACTCAATAGTCAATATTAGCTACTTTTTAAAATAAAAGCAGTGCTAATAAAAGTTAAGAAATCAATTGCACAAGACCCAAGTGCTGTGATTACCAGACAGGCAGAGAGCAGGCAATTCAGATTCAAGACTCTGCCATATTTTGCCTAATTCTACAGAGTTGCTGCAGAATTGTCTGCAGAATTTTCTTTTTGCCATGTCAGGCACTGGTAAGATCAAAGCCTCTTGTCTACTTGCTCTAGGTAGGCTGTCAGTTACTTTTCTATGGCCCTTTCATTACAACAGGCAAGGGAGTCTTATGACACTAAGATGTCTTTTTTCCCTACCAGAGCAGTGAAGAAGGATTGTAGTGTGTATAAGAATCTAACCTCTGTTTTTGCCATGAGATATTAATATTAATTGCTGATCTGGAATGATGTGAGTTACTTAGCAAATAAATGTCAAAATGAAGTTTTTCAAGCAGCTTGAGTTGTTTGGAGACCTAAGAATTTTCACAAACACTTGGCTGTCATACAAATTTGAATAAATCTCTGTCCTGCATGACAAGGAACATAATGTGCATTAAAATTCTGAGCCAGCAGGACCAAATTTTCCCTGATAGTTCAGAGAAGAGTAAGCTTGGTCTTGCTTGGGCAGTCTGTGCTCTTTCTGTCCCATTGGGGGCTGCTTATGTTGTCCTGCTTGATGGGCTGCTCAGTTTGCAGGAGTTAATGTGTTGTGTGTGGGGCATTCTTGACCAGGGCACAAGCAGCTGCCAGTAGATAGGATGCTTGAAGCTTTATTTGAGCAGGGACATAACCAGCTGCTTAAACAGCTATCAAAATCATTGCTCTGGTGGTACAGCATGCTGCAAAAAGCTTTTTCTCTTGTTTTCTTTTGGTTTTGCTCCTTTCACTCAAAAGACCATTGCAAAGAAATGGCTGCTTGAAATGCTGCTGAGGCTTTTTGTTTTAAATACTACAAGAAGTTCTCAGACTGATTTTTGTTTCCTCCTCTAGCTTAAAATTATGGGAGTGCTACGAACATCCTTTGCAAATTCCCAGTAGTGGCAAGAGACCTATTTATGGACTGCCATAATGCAGCTTCCATTACTCGCATAATTCTAAAATATTATTTTTCATTCCCTGGTTACCAGTAATCTTTTCTCCACATTATTGCAAATTAAAAAATTAAACAGTATCTAGTATTACCCAGAGGGTGATTTCTAGGGCCATGAGGAATGACATGTCACAAAGACATGCCATCTGTTAAATTCATTGCTCTTTGTTGCCCCAAATTTGGTTGGTGACCATTTAACTGTCACTGCTCAGTACCATCCATTATGCAACTCCCTCAGGAGTAATTCCAGGAGTAGAACTGGAACATAGTTTCTGATTCTGACTACATTTACAATTTCTGGTGTTAACAGGTACCTTAACTTTTTGATAACCTAGTCTGAGACCTCTCTCAATGTTTATCATGGGAGTGATCCTAGGAAGTCATGTCCCTTTAGACTTTCTCAGACTAGAATTTCAAAGTCATTAATTCTGCCTGCAAATCTTTTACAGTTTCCTGCACTTTGTCATGGGAGCACTTTTAATATTTAAGAGGGTTTACATGCCTGTCATTTTTAAGAGGAGGAATAAAACTCACCATTTATATAAATGACAATCCTTATTTATTAAAGATTCTACCTCAAAAAGAAATTGCCACCTGCTGAACCAGTGAATGTTTGTTAAACAAAATACTGTCAGTTTCAGAAAACCTTTCCTGGATTTGTTGGGAGTGAAGCCCACGCTAGCAAAGCGTGTGGGCTAAACAACAAAAGGGTTTGAAACAGGATAATGAGGCCGATATGTCTGAGGGAGATCGTGCAGACATGCCATTCATAGTGGAGAGGATGAAAAATATCACACTCCCCAGTTTAGAAACTGCAACTGAGATGTGTGAAGATGACTGAGATAAGCACTTGATAATAAAGAAACCTCCCTCTTCTTAATTTGCAGGTTGCCTGAGGCCGTTGGTTCTTCCTCATAGTTACATTAACATATCTGAGTTCGGGGCCTCCTTCCCTGTAGGAACAGTGGTGTATTATCAGTGCTTTCCTGGATATAAACTAGAAGGGGCAGAGATCCTTGAGTGCATGTATAACCTTATCTGGTCAGATAGCCCACCTAGGTGCCTTGATGTGGAAGGTAAATGTCTTACTGTTTGTTTCTCTTTCTGTTTTGCAAGATCTGCATGCTCTCTGTGATTTGAACTCAGGGCTGTAGCCACAGTTCTACTCTGTGAAGTTTCCATGGGCTGTGCAGAGCCTGTCTGGGTTCTGATGTGTGCAGCCTGCTGTGCTTCGCTGTACCCTCAGCTCTTGGTGTTCCCTAAGTAGTATTTGCTCTTGCAGTGCCCCAAGTGCAAGAGGGAAAGCTCCTAATGATTGCTTTGCCCTTAAAATGCAAACTCTCTGCTGCATTTCTGATCAAAACACTGAAGCAGTTACATAACTCACCTTCCTGTGCAGATGGTCAGAGCTCCTACACATATGGATAGATTTCCATGGTAAGCCAAAAGAATGCTCCATGGAAGCTCTTAGTTTGGGCTGTGTCAGCTGCAGTCATTATTCAGCACCACACGGTGCTGCACACTTGAGTATTCACTCCCTCTCATAGCAGTTAACCTTAAAGAAGGACTTACAACTAAAACTACTGAGCTAATTTATTGATGAGGAACATAAAAACCATTCAGTGTGAAACAGGTAAATCCTACTGAGCCAGAAGGAATAATCTGTGACTAGAGCTGGGATGGAGTGTGTTGTAGTGCATTTATATTTGCATCCCAGACATTTAAAACAGTGCTATCAGATGGATTGCTCCATACATTGTCAAAACTGCATAAACTACCCTCCTCCATCTTCACATCTTGAATGAAACATCCTAGGGAGTCACGAGAATCCAAATACATCCTCTGCCTTTCATTCCCCTAAAAGAACTACATTTTTGTTCTATTTCAAGCCTGTAAGTAAGCTCTCTATATGTAGAATTTAGCTGAAAGCAATTATAGTAATTCATACGTGATGCTTATGTCACTGAACTAAATGCTAAGCATTCTGAAAGTGCAAAAATTTGCCAAAAGCATCAACAAAGTGATAAACTGCACAAAAATAATTAAATTATCCTTATTTTTAGCTGACAATTTGAGTTCCAAAATTCAAAAATGCCTTTGCAATTTTGGAATGACAAAACAAGATTATTTTTTTGTTTGTTTATTTAGCTCACCATGAAAGATTAATCCTCAATCAACTCTATGTAAGCCACTTTTGGAAGGCTTTTTTGTTGTTGTTTATAGCAAGGAAAACACACTAAAAAAATCAGAAAGTCCCTGTTAGGCTTAATCCAAAGAATATAACTGATTTGATAAAAATGAAAATTCTCCAGTTAGAAAGATAAAAGCATGAAACTCAAGTGTGTGAAGCAGAAAAAGTTGTGTCATACTGTCACATGGTGAGCTTTCTAGCTGCTATCAAAATACCTGAGAAAACCCATGTGCTCATTGTTTCTTGCTTGTATTGTAAAGTCCCAGAGATGCTCTTTTTCTTGGTAATTTAAAACATGAGGCAAGAACGCCTGTCCTGACAGTTCTCCATTTTAAATAACACATCAAAAGTTATCATCCCTACTCAACTATGATGATCTGTGATAGGGGGATCAGTGTGTGCCAGATGCTGGGCCAAGGCCATCGGGGAGGCCTCCCGAGTTCTGATTTTGATTCAGCCTCCCTTTGAATCACTTTCTTACTCCTGTCTTTAAATGCCAAAACTTTCCATGGTGATTGCACATGGGCATGCCATCACTGCACACGTGACCACAGGAGACCAAAGTCTGGAGATCATCACTTGCAAGAGCTGGTTCTGCTCAGTTTTGGGGCAGAAGAGAGAGCTTCCAGCAGCACTGAAAACACATCCCTGACAGCTCCCCTTGTGAACTCTGCTGTAGTGCTGCTTCAGCAGGTGTGCAGTGATCTTCGAAATGAATGCAGATAGGGTAAATCAACTCGAGATGCCCTTGTTTGAAAGTGCTTGTGTCCTGGTTTGAAGGATAGATATGTGCTAAGGAAGGCAGGTGCCTCCTTTGGAATGGAGAATGTGAGCCCCTTCCCTCCGAATTATTGTAATTTTGAAATTAAGGGGCTCTCAGGCGAGGATATAGGAATAGGAATAACAGTTCTTTACTAGTATTTATAATAAAGCAAACAAACAACAACTCCTGTGGCATTAACACCAAAACAGAAGCAGGAACCCGGTCCCAGCCCTCTGGGCCTGCAGGCACTGTCCCCTTGGGTGCAGTGACGGTCACAGCCGGCGGGGGGCGCTGGTGGCGCTGGGTGGGCGGGGCAGGTGCGCTGATTCCCCCGCGGCTGCAGGGGGCGCTGTGGCGCGAGCTCCAGCAGACACGGGGCACGGCCGGGAGGGGAAGGGGGGAGGACAGGCAGCCTTTGCTTCAGGAACGCTGTCGATCCCGGCGCCCCAGCAGGACTCTCGGAAACAGCAAACTGGGACAGTAGGACGTCTCGGCAGGCAGGGGGAGCGGGGCTGCAGCGCAGTGAAACCCAGAGCAGTGCTGATGGAGCCGTGGGGGGCAGGGCAGGGGCAGCAGCCCGGCTCCCAGCCCGGCAAGGAGAGGCTGGCTCAGGATCCCGGGCTCCCCAAGCCGATGGTAAAATAGGTCTCAGTTCAAAGCAGGGGTTCACTCATGGCAGAAGAAACAGCTCCAAGGGAAGGATCTAGCAGCAGCAGCGGCAGCAGAGACTCTTCTTTTCCCCAAAAAGGCAGAGCAGCTCCTCCTGTTCCCCTCCAAAGCGCAGCTTCAGCTCCCCTGGTGCTGCCTCCACTCCTGCCTTTTATCGGCCCCTCTCCTCCACGGCTTGGCCACAATCCTTTGTTTTTCTTAAGTACCTAGTACTTAATAGGTCATCAGCAGCTCAATGGGAAAAAATTCTATACAAAAGGAAAGAAGAAAAACCTAACCCCCAACAGCTTGTTCAAGTGATTTATGCAAGGAGTGCCAGACTCCAGGAATCTTGTTACAATCCACTCCTCTTAATTACTGGACGAAGCTCCTTCCCTGCATATTTTTTTATTTTCCACCTTGCATTCCAATGTCAAGCTCATTTTTCAGCGTTCCTTTTATGTGTGCAGTGTAATCTCACCAAGCAGTATTTTTTGCAGAGGAAATCTGCAAATAACAAATTAATTCCATTTATTTCTTCCCATGTTCAATTAAAAATGTATTGTAAGGACATTTACCGCTCAGTATTTTAATATGGTAATGATTAAAAGCAAATGACTGCTAGGAAGCTACAGCAAACCATTTGAGAGCTTTTATTCTCCTGTAAACAATGCTGCTTACAGCTTCCTCATTTAGATGTATGTTCTTGTTGAAGCCTCCGCAGAAGGGATTTCCTAAATTTGTGTGTAGTCACAAAAATACTATGTGTCAATCTGGTGAATTTTTCCCTCTTTGTTAGGGCAAATAAATTCTGAATGAAGGGTTTGTAGCTCTATTTAAATAGAAGGTCACACCAGGGACCACACAGCTCCTATTGCATATCAGACTTTCCCAGCTTTACCCTCAATATTGGCGAGAATGAAGCTTCCACCAGCTCAGGTGAGAGACTAATTTTTGCTGTTAGGGAAGGAGGTTTTTTATCTGAAAAGTGAAATCAGTGCTGCTTTAATCAGAGCAGTGCATAGAAACTCTGTCACCTGGCACTGAAGTGCAGCCAGCAGTGCAGAGCTGAGCAGCCACTGCTCAGAAACAGCTGTTTGCATCTGGCCAGGCAAAAAAGGATGCCTCTAGCTCAGATCGCCAAGTGTTTGCTGGTATGAGATCCTCTTCTTAAATGCTTGTATCTTTACCAGATTTAAAACATTTAGGTTGATTTTTGAGTGTCTGCCTCAAGCTGAATCATTTGTTGAAAGCGGTATCAGAGAAGGGCAGTAAAGGGAATGGTGTTTTACCAGTGCTAGAAAAGTTTACAGTCATTTAGAGGATAAGATGAAGCATCTTCACACTGAATTTTCTTCTTCTTTAACTTTCTTAATTTCCTTTTTTCTAGTAGATTTCCACAATTATGCAGAAACTTTTAAAACCTTCTTTTGTACTGAAACTCAATAGACAATTCCAAGAAAATAGAAGGAAAATGGGCTTTGGGTTTTTTAATATGATTTTTAAATTACCAATTGGGGGTTAATTATCCATCTGTAGAAATTGATGTAAGTTAGTGATTGCCTTCTGTAAAATCTGGTATGCAAAACCTGGGTGCAGAATTAATGAGAGTGAAGAATACCACAAGGGGTATAAATATTAATTGTAAAACAAATCAAACATCTTCCAAAAACATCAGAAGAGAGAAAACACTTGAAAACATGCCTGTATGGAACTCTGTGAAATGAAACATTTAAAACTAGGAAAAGTTTATGATATGGTACTTTAAAGTCAATAAAGATATTGCACAGGATTTTGAAAAACAAAAACAGAAACACCCTGAACCCAAGAAACCCCAAATCAAACTGAAAAAAAACTCTTGGCCATGAGTAGTTTGGGAACGGGATCTGCATATGATTACACTCTTTGCCATATGGAGTCTGTATTTTAATTTTTCATGCCCTCTGGAAATCTTCCAAGGAGATGTAAGGAATAGTTCTTATAAAGAACTGGGTGGAGAGACAAGGGAAGCAGATAAAGAGAGGAAGGGCTGGGGGAACTTGATTATAGTGCTAGAAAATAAAGCAGTTGTATGGATAGTGTCATTGGGAATTCCCAGTATTGTATTTAAGAGTAAAAGGGAAAACAGAATGATTCAATTTGCAAACAATAGACATGATCAAGTTATCTAGAATGTCTTGTTTCAGCATCATCCCAGCTGAACAGAAAAAGCTGGTCCTGCAAGAAATCAAATATATTGCAGTATCAAAACTTCATTCTGCTTTCTGGGACCAGCAGATTCTGTTGCTGAGGTTAAACTTGAAAGAATGTAAGATAGAAAGTATTTCAAATTTTTGTAAGTAGACTCGAAATTAAAATGAAACAAACATGAGGAGTAGGGGAGAGTCAATAAACAGAAGAGAGTGAAAACACAGGAAAAAATAGAAGCTATTTCTGAACTCTAGAATGTAAAACTACTTCATTGTGAGGGTAGATGAAAAGATACAAAGCTAAGCAACCATAAAGGTACTGACAAGATTCTGAAAATTATAGAAACTATGGAAGAAAGGTAGGAGAAGGAAGGAATTAAGAAATTTTACAACAAAGCCAGAAGTGCAAAGGAACCCAAACCCCCGTTAGCTGGGCACCAGGAGATTTCTGGAGAATAAAAGGGGGTTAGTGAGATGAAAATCAAATCCAACAAAGTATGCTGCAGGGAAAAAAAATAGTCTGGAAAGACAGGTAAGAATACAGAACAGAGTTTTAAAATTTGTGTTCTCCTAAGCCTGGGGACAGATCATAGAGAGGGGCTGATAATTCTGACTTAGAACCTAGAAAGTAATGGGTATGACAGAAGAGGGTGATATTACAGATGAAATGCCATAGCGTCATAATAGTTCAAAACAAAATAGCTGAAACTTTGTAACCAGCTAAGTGCAGGACACTTGGAAGGAAAGATTCACAGATCCATATTCTTCTATAATGATTCCTAATGGCACGAACTTTGATTGACACCAAGCTGTCTATCTGATAAACTAGGCACTTAAAATCTTTTAAATTCTTGATGGAACATAGAGCAACACTCTGAGAAAAAAGGATAGAAGTCAGCCTATAATCTGTTATCTTCAGGAGATGGGATGAAGTAAGCAATCCTGAGCCTGAGATGATTTATACGTTGGTACAAACAGATTTCTCTCTGTGTTTCTCGGCTGACTTTGAGAAGACTTCAGATAAATTCCAACATGACAGACTGATGTGTATCCTCAGGGATGATAATATTGATGCAACACATCTCCAATAGATAGAAGTCCTGTAGAGGGAGGAGAGGGCAGCAGTACAAGAAAGTTATGAAACACTGCGGGATTGAGAAATTGAGGTAGATACCAGGATTCTGTTTTAGGTTTGCACCTACTCAGCTTACAGGCAGGAGCAAGAATAAATTAAATATTGCCCAACTGCCAAAGATACCGTCTAAGTTAAGTGAGTTCATGTTAACATAGGACATATTGATAGCCTGGTTTTTAATAGCTCTGACTACAGTGGTATTTCACTTGCCTACAGCAAAATGTGTGACTCAGAAACTACAACCAGCAGTAAATGCTCAAATAGCAGCAGACAACCATATATCTAAGGACCTTTAGTAGGGCAACACCTTTATATCAGTGACACTTCTAGCCTGATACACAAAGGATGAAGTAGGCTGACAGTGTTTCACCCTGGGGGTGCTTGTCATGGAAAGCAAGTGTGATGAAGAAGTTTAAGAGGATAGTTTTCTTTAGAAAAGGTCATTCAATAATTCTACCTGTTTCTGCGCTGTAGACAGTTAAATCATTCATCACATAGCAGTGCAGAAATTATATGCATCCATGTATGAGTATGGAAGGTGAACACTTTAACTGGGAGTATCTGGATTTTTGTGCTGTGGGAAAATGCTGAACTTGGTCTTTTACCGACAGCTGAAGAGGTGTGGAAAAGAATCAAATTCAAAAGGAGCACAGAGACATGAAATACCAGACAGAGAAGTCAAGTTATGCTGCTAAATAGTCATCCAGTCTCTTAACTCCAGCAGCTGTATTGCAAAGTGAAACACAAAGGAAAATAGTCCAAATCCAAGACAGAATGAATACGCAACAAAGTGGGCTTTTTGCAGCTCTTGTTCTGCGGGGTGGAGGGTTTAGGGAACAGGCTCCAAGTTGAAGATGTTGAAGAGCATAAATAGCATTATATTTCTAAGTGGCTGCTCCTTTTTTGCATTGCAGAAATCTTCGATCTTGGCAGGGACTGAAATAGTTGCCTTCTCTACTGTTCATACTTTTCCATGAAGCAACAGAATAACATCTAGTAATCTGTTTCTTGCATGTCTTTGGTATTGCTTGTTACACGTGACTGCCACAGTAAATCATTGTTTTACACCTGCTCTATCACCTCTGTACCTTTCAGAAACTCCTTAGCATTTCCAGAATCAGCCAGACATCCCAATTTGTTCGTGGAGCCATAATTTCTGCCCTGAAGTTCCACATTAGCTGCCAGATGCATGTAGTGTTTATCCACGGTGCTTTAAATATACTGTGGATTAGGTGGGGGAAAGCAGACAAAAATTCTTCCTGAGGGCTGTTTTATGATATTAATCTTTAACTGTATATGGCAAGGCTGCTTGGAAGGGAAAATAACACACTGCCTACCTTGAAATCAAACATCTCTGTACTTTATGGACATTTTCATTAAATTTGGCCAAACAGGGCACTCACAGAATATCTTCCACAGATGGAGGGAGCTGTAGCTACAGACTCTTGTGTATCAGGAAGTCTAATCACTCGTTCATTTCCAGAGATAAAACCCAGTATTTAAAGGGTGGCACTTTCACCAATCAGTGTGGGGAGGCACTTGGGAACGGAACATAAATAACAGAAACCAACACTCCTCCATGCCTTCGTGGTCTTGTAAAACGGTTTGTGAAATTACAGTGCTAAGATCACCTGCTGGTTTTCCTCCCCTCCCCCCCCGCCTTTTTTTTTTTCCATTGGGAATGGGACCTTGTGTTTTTACCTTCCTTATGTTTGATTTCCTCAACCTTCAGATAAGCCCTGGAATACAGCTTGTCTATTCCAGCATTCCTTGTCTTCTCCATCAGTCCCTGACTGGTGTAGGTAACCCCACACAAACTCAAGGGATCCTTGCTTATAAAAAAGAATTAAAAGCTATTTTTAAAAAAGGAATTAAATTAACGTAAAAACCCACTGATACATCCAGCTCAAAGTGAACATTGGCTTCTTCAGACATTCCTGACAGGAGCCTCTGGCTGTCTGGTTTTCTTAGCCAGCTTCCTGACTACTCTCTCTCTCCCCTCCATGTCTGGTTTTTTTCTAAGCGCTTTGACCTTTCCCAGTCCTCAGGTTCTCCTGGGATGCCTGTCAAATACCCAAGTCTTGATTTATTTTGGAGTTTTCTAATTCCTTCCTCCAAAATGTCTGTGTAGTCCCTAGCATCTGCTTCTCAAAATCCTAAAAAGACTATTGCTGGTCATAAAACCATCCACTCATGAGGGAAGGCAGAAACAGAACTAGAAGCAAGTGATGAAGAAAGCCAAAATGATCTGCTGGAAATGAGACCTCAGTGCTCCAAGCACTCACATGTGAATAATGAATACAAATATTTCCTTAAATATAATGATGGGCCTCTTGCTAAAAGAAGCTCTAGCTCTCTAGCTGCAAACTGGGCATCAATTTTTTGTAGTTTAAATGAAACTTTCCCTGTTTAACTTATAATTTATAGGAAAAATATCACTTGGGGTGTGCTTCATCCTACATTTTTTGTGAAATGCATTTGAAACTAAAGATTTCAGCATTGATATCAATGTTTCACAGGACACTGTGCTGGGAAGGGCAGAGTTGTTGAGGTTGAGTGTGAGATTGGCATGATGCTCCTGTAGGAGCTCAACTGACTGGCACTGCAAAACCTGCTGTGTAATTTGCAGTTCCAGGAAGGAAGTGTGTACAATAAGTGATTGTAAATCAGAGTCTGTTTCTATTTTGGAATCAGCTAATATTAAATTATTATTAGAATATGTTTGAAACTAGTTTTATAATGTTTCATGCCATTCTCAGCAAGATGGTGTTTTTCAAAGCTAGACCAGAGAAGCAGCTTTTCTTTAAAAATGTAATTATTCAATTCATTTCACACTCTGTAGAAGGTGAGAAGTTCTTCTCACTGTGTGCACATTGAAAGGCTTACCTCACTGTCAAAGCTGGTTCAGAATTACCCAGGGGTGATTGCCTGGGGGTACAGCCAGAAGCCTGGAGCCAGGAGACCTCTGGGCTATGTTCCTGGCTGCTTGAACATTGACTTGCTGAGTAGTTGAGAAGAAATTGCTTACCTGTCAGGAGTCTCTTCAGAAGAAAACATCAGAGTGGCATTGTGAAGGTTAAGAAATCAAGAAAGGTTAAGATTGAAAAGAATTTGGATATTATTGGCTAAGAATACAATATTACTAATAATTCTTGCTCTAAGCTTTCAAGAAATAAATTCTCTGGCAACTTGAGTGTTCAAAGTGAGTGTCTTGTATCTTCATTACTTTACATCTTCAGTCAGGCGTAAATAGGATTTACCTTATATATGAGTCCTCAGTTGTTTCCACCAAACTTTCTATTCTGTTATTACTCTTGGTGCTGTTGTTGTGCTGTGGGAATGAGTAACCAGAAAAGTTCCTGAGAGCATGGCATCACTTTCAGAACACAAATTCAATGGCCTCCAAGTTCACTCCAGTGGAGCTGTAATAGGCACCAAGTCTCCCTTCACAGTGCCAGCAGCATTTTTTATAGGAATGTTTCGTTAGGATATTGTTAAGCTGATTTCACAAAAAACTAAAAGTTACTCCAGTAATGCTTCCTGTTCTGCTTACATTCCTGAAGAGTTTCATTTTTAAAAAGTCTCATTTAGCAGATGTTCTTAAAATGAGATGTTTGGACAGGGCTTATTTTAAAGCAACTGGATTTGCTATTTCCTTCCATTTACAAACCTCTAAATTTCTTCTTCAAGCTTTTGATTGAGTAGGAGTGGTTAAGTCCAGTAGTTTTTCTTCCATCCTACTTAGAATACTGGACATTTTAATGGGAGTTTTTGTTTTGCTGTATTAGAATTAAAATACTTCGGGTTTTGTACATTTCTGTAAATCTAAATCTAAGTACAGAATAGAAAAAATCCCTTTTTTAGTAATCAAAGTGCAGAATTAATTTCCTCAGGCTATGTACTGTGCAGTGCTGGTGTGATTCATTTGCTGATAATACCTGTGGAAATGGACAGGTCTGTCAGGTGAACTGGACAGGAATCCTTATGAATATGAAAGAAAAACTTCTTGGTTGATGATTTGTTTTATTCTGAAGGTATGAAGAGTGATGACACTGAGGGAACCAAGAAACTAAGTTTTACTAGCACAGTGTTCATAAAGAAGCAGGAAAAGGAACAAACATAATCTTCATTCCTATGTCAGATAGAAGTGGCTGGCCTTGCACTGGGGTTTTCTGCTAACCCAGATAACCAAGCAATTAATTTCCTACACAAAAGATGAACTAGTAGCTTGAGAGAAATAATCACAGGTGGAAAATAAGCTTGCTTGTTCCTACCCCTTTTTTTTTTATAAGTAAGTGTCCTGTACTTCGAGACATTTTTGCTTTTATTTTTTGTCTCACATAAAAAATGCTGGCCAAAATCTGAATGATTTACCACCTACCTACTTTGACCACAGACTAAACCCGCTAGCCTTTGAACATTGACTAAAAAATGGGATTTGAGCAGTGTAAATATCTGTAACTCCACTGTTATCTCTCTACCAGTGGCTTTTAAACAGTCATGCAATGCCTTCACTCTGTACCCCCGATGGTAATTGAGAATATGCTAATGCCAAAAAAATCTTCCCTCCTGCCTCCAGCTCCAGTGTCAACATTGCAGAATTACTGCAGCATCCTCCGGGCAGAGTTTAAAAGGCTTCTTGACCATAATGGGTAGGAAAAATCGCTGGGTGAACCTCACTAATTCCTCAAGTGCCTGCAGCCAGTGCCACCCTCCCCTGGCCCTGGCCCAAGGGATGCAGCTCTTGCTCTGCAGAGGCTCTGATGGAGAGGACACTCCATGGGGCCCACCAGGCCTTGCCTCTGCTCCAGGCCACAGTGCCACACTGCTGGTAGCACAAGGCTCAGCTCCCCAGGTTTTAAGCTCTTCTTGAGCTTAAATCTTCATTAAAATAAGCCAGAGCAGAAAGCTGATCTCAGAGGAGAGCCCTCAGCTCCAGCAGCTCCTAGGAGCAGGCAGGGAAGTCCACCAAATCGAACCAGGAATTCTCCCCTTCAACTTCCTTGAGTAATAGGACTCTTGAGCATCTAGCAAGGGATTTGTTTGCCATATAAACACAATTGCTCTTTCTTTTTGATGAATGATTCAACTTTCTGGCTGAGAATGCTGAGCTATAAAGTTCCTGTAAATCCCCTTACAGTCTGTGGCCAATTGCTGTATAAAGACAGATCCAGAGACCTGAGATCACCTGCTGCAGAACCACCTGCAGACACTGTTTGAATTATGTCCATCCCTCTGCCAAGCTCCAAAGTTAAGGACACAGGCATGTGGTCTTTTAATGCTGGTCATCAGATAATACTACTGGATTATCCATGCTGGATGTTGTAATTAGAGCATTAAAGTCTCCAAAGTCGTATAAAGTGAAGATGCTGAAAACTATTGGTAATAAAGATTTAGTGTCATATTTAAGAACAGCACTTAGGGCTTTTTTTTTGAGCAGTGAGAACTTTCTGAAGTAGAATTCCCTTGTTTCTATGGTTATTGTGCATACTGCTATTGGCTTTGGCAGTCAAAATGTACTTGCCAGATAACACTTTTACTGTAATCAGTTTGTGGCTATTTTCATTCTGTGAGTTTGATGCATTTGCCTGAAGTCCATGGCCTGTAATTTTCAAACACAATTAGGGTTCATCACTGGGAATGCTAGAATTTTAACTTTCCTAAAACACTTCAGTGGCCTTAGATTTGTCACCAGAGTTGCTGTCCATATTTGATCTGACACATTCCTTTAATCCATGTAACCAGTATCATACACTGGCATCCTGCATAAATAAGAGCTCGGACCCTATAAGGTGACCAGCTCTGTCCTGAAATGTTTCTGGCACTGGGAGCCAGGAGAGTTCAACAGGCCCCCAGACTTCGATAATCTTTCTTTTGTGTAATCAAAATCAAGGCCACTTGCTGACTCTCCTTCTACTGACTTTAAAGGATCATGGATCAGAATGATCATGGGAATGAAGTGAGTTGATAGAGGAACTGAGTGTCCGACTAACTGCCCAGAACTCAAAGTGAGTTCATTTGGGGTTGTTTGTGATGTATTTTTGACTTGATTTGTGAAAATGGGCTTTGAACCTGAGTGCTACAGACTGTGCTGCCAGTTTGCCTATGGAACTGTTAGAGGGATCCTGAAGCTGGTTGAACATAAAGTTCACAGGAGGTGGTGAGTGATACCCCAAGAGAGTCAGAATCCCTGACTCTTGCAGTCCAGTTGACATTACAAAGAAGCACTGTTTCAGCTGAGCTAAAAGCTCTCATTTTCAAACCTGTTCCATTGCATCTGTTGGTTCCAAGTGTTTCATGCAGGAGCTGTTGGCAGGTATGACCCCTTAAACCTGACTCTAATTCATGACTAATAATTGGAAGGGCAATAAAAAATTGTTGCAAGAGTTTCCAGGCAGCACCAGTACACAAGCATTTTCCTTGAAATATGGATGTGTCTGTGAAAGGGGTGGCACTCCTTTTAGTGCTAGGGATATATCCTACACAAAGAGTGATCCTCTTGTTTTTGGGTGTTATAAAATCCACCTCCATTTGTAAACAGACTGACAGCTCCATATCTGTGTTGTCCCCACAGCATATTGCTTTAAATCTGCCTGGAAATGTGTCATTCCTGAGCTGACCCACATTGTTGGGATGCCAGCTTTGACGGATTTTTTTGTTCAGCAGGCTGCTTTGGCTCTCAATGACATTAAGAGGTTAGGGATGATGTAGCAGCTACATTGCTGAAGGGGAAAATTGGTTTCTCTGAGTGTTGCTCTTTGTGGTAAGGTGTGCTCTACTTGCTCATGGCTAGAAAGGTTGTGGGCATCTACACATCTCTTGCACACTGCCAGAGCTTGGCAAAATTCAGTTGCAGAGAAGCTTAAATTGTTCTCTTCCTTTGTTCTCATGCTCTAAGCATAGGTAATAAAAATATACCAGGTTTCCTTATGGTAGGCCAGGATCATGGCTTTCAGTGATCATTTTCTTTTTAATACGAGAATTATTGACAGGTGATTTCTTGCTATTTCAGTCTGACAACCTCACCCTAATCTTAAGAAAATTGTTTTCGATCTTGAGTTGACTTCCCAGTAAAGTATTCCTCTTTCCTGTGGGCCCAGAGATTTTGGAAAGTGTGCAGAGTATTGAGGATGTGAATTTTTATGTGAATTACTTACTCTGATTTCAATTTATTATTAAGCCTTGCCAGTGAAAATGCAGACAAAACCGTGTCTCCAGAGGATGGGGAATAGACATTGCTGCACATTGTAATCAGCCTCTCTTGAAGATTCATTTAATATCTTGTGTATTTTTTTATGAAATGCATTATTCATGTAACAAGATTCACAGGGAGAAGCAGCTGAATTGTAATTTCTGGGAAGATCCTTCTTCCAAGAGATGTCATTTTCATTATTTAAATCAATGCAGTAGGTCTTGCCTGGGTGAGAGAGGCGTGAAGTGAAGGGAAGGGCCTGTAGATGGGGCACTGAGCCAGCCAGGAACTGCTTCTGAAGGGAAATAAAAGCAGCCATCCAGTAACTGAAGCCCCTTTTGGGTCAGTATGTAGTCATTTGAAACGTCATTACACTTTGTAGAGTTTTTTTTTTGTTCTATGCTAGAAGCACTTAAGAAAACAGTAATCTGCTAACACACAGTGGAGAAGTTTCCTCTCTTGTAAAAACACTGCTTGCAAGCTGCTTTCCCCACTGCTGTTTTCCAGAGAGTGTTCCCTCAGTTCTCCATGGAGTTCATCTGCCTGGGTTGTCATTCCAGGGCCTACAAGAAAAGTCCCACGTGTTTATATTGCAATTCTCTCTTATTTACCTAACCCTAAGTAAACCACTGTACTTAATTAACACAGGCTCAGCCTCTGCTATATTTAAGACCTCACTCCACCAGTGGTCCCACTGAGATCAGTCGGCCTGTTGAGAAATAACAAAACACAAATCCCACTAGCAGAGTTTAAGCTCAACTTAATAAAATTACAGAGATACAGACTGCACATGCTTAAGCAACACTAGGTGCTTTGCATCTCTTGCAGCACTGCTGATGGCAAACTTATTTTTAAAAGGAATTTAATTAATGCATATAACCATTCAATCATGTTGATGAAACAAAAAAATAGCATATTACAGCTGAATTACAAGTGCCTCATAAGAAGCATGATTCTCCTTATTTTGACTGCCCTGCTCCATCTCCATGCAGCCACCTGATGGGTGGGTGTCTCCTTCTGTCTTCCTCTCACCCTCCTCTTCCCACAGAGGATTGAAAGCTTCCCAGATCCCACTTCATTGACCCCCTGGCACATGCAGCCCTCCCAGGTGTGGATGGGCACCGGGCCTGCCTGGGCAGTGGCCGAACCCAGAACCGCAGGGGAGCTGAGAGGGAGCCTGAAGTGTGCCTGCTGCATTTTGGCACGCTGAAGCTGCTCAGTTGATGGGTTGCTGTCATTAATGTCTCCCTCCTTTTCCGTTTGTTTGTTTGTTTGCCCAAGTTTGTCCACTACCTCCCATGGTGAGTCATGGAGACTACATCTGCCACCCGCGGCCTTGCGAGCGCTACAACCACGGGACGGTGGTGGAGTTCTACTGCGACCCTGGTTATACCCTCACCAACGACTACAAGTACATCACCTGCCAGTACGGAGAGTGGTTCCCCTCCTACCAAGTATACTGTGCCAAAACAGGTAAGGGATAGTCCTATCCTAAGGGTCCTGGCTTCTTACAGCCCCTCATTTTGGGGCAAATTTGTAGGTTGTTAGTGCGTGGTGAAATTCATCTGTTTCATGGTTAAGTGATGAGCATTGATTTTGAGATGCTGCTAAGTATAATGCATTCCAAAGATCCTGAAGGACCCTAAACCATTTTGATCACTACCTTTTCAAATGTATTTTTTAACACCTGGATGTTTTTATATGTATGCAAACTAAAGTCATGACCACATGTATAAAAAACCAGTCAAGGAGAAAATGCAAGATCCAGCCTCTGTGACAGCTTAATGTTAAGGCTGCTTTTGGTACGTGGCATTGGGTTTATGTGTGTTTTTACAAGTTGCATATAAAAAATGTCTGCTCCTAACTGGCACCTTTGAGTAGTGTTGAATATAAAATAACAATGGGAATATACAAGCACAACTCTTGCATTGTCTTTCTGTTTCAGAACAAACCTGGCCAAATACACAGGAGACCCTCCTGACAACATGGAAAATAGTGGCATTTACTGCTACCAGTGTTTTATTAGTACTGCTACTGGTTATTTTAGCCAGGATGTTCCAGACCAAATTTAAGACACATTTCCTTCCACGGTTTGTACTGTTTTCTTTCTTATTTTGAAGGTTGAGGGCCTTGATTCAGTTTTCACACTCAGCACTCCTTGCTGGAGAGATGGAGCAGCTCATGAGCCTTGCAGATACTTTGTTCTGCTCTGAGCAGAAGTCCCTGAACCGCTGGTGTGGAAGGGCACCCCCAAAAACCTGCAGTAGTCCTTAATGCAGCTAAGATAAAAGGCAAAGTTTGCCAGATTCACGCTGGGAGTAATTACTGCTCTTCTACTGAGAGCTGCTGCTCGTTTTCAGGTGCTGGGGTAATTAATTTTTTAACTACTGTAGACTTAGTAATGTAAGTTTTAAGAAAGAATTTCTTTTTTCTCTGTGGACAGATGTATATTAAAGGTTTGCTTTACCTTCATTAGCATTATTTTCATCACGATTCTTAAACCTCTCCTGCATCTTCCTTTATTTCCATAAAATATCATGGAGCTGGGAGCATTTGTCATTGATTCACATAGTGCTCCTCATGAGGAAGGCTTATAGCCTGGACTTTTGTAGCTTACTGAAATGGCTTTCAGTCCTCCTTTTCAGATGTTTTCATGTCTTAGAGGTACCTGGGACCAGTTCCCTCCTGCCAGGACTATACTGTATTTAATAGGCTACTAAACAGATACTTTAGTGTTAACAGTCCTTCCCAATTAATAGAAATGTTTTGCTTAAAAACAAGACCAGCTTAATACTGGTTAAGGAAGCCTCCATCCTTTGAAAGCAGGGCCTGAAGGAGGCCATCAATCTTGCCACCAAAGCCTTGTCATCCAGCAGTAGTGATCTCAGTGCCTGTTTACTAGGGCTGTAAACACTTTTGTTGTCTTGCACACATTTTTGCAGGGGTTCAGACACTTTTGGCTGGAGAACTACATCTGTGATCTTATATCCATGATACCTACTGTGCACAGCACAGCAAATGGTGCTCCTTATCTCTTCCACATACCTGTTTACCTTCCCTCCTTGCAACTGTTCTTCACATTACTGGTTTAATTTTTTTGGATTGTAACAGACTCCACCTGTCAACCCAAGCAGAGTTTGGCAAACATTTTTGTGAATGTTAATGATCCTGTAACTTCATTTGGCATGACTAGAAAGTGCAGTGTTTACTGAAGTTCAGCAGCTGCTCCAAGGTGCTGCTGACATTGCTCCTGCTCTCTGTGATAACCCATCTGTGTTTGACATAGAGGCAACCAGGAGGGCTCCATGGGCGACCCCGACTTCGTGGTGGTGGATGGTGTTCCTGTCATGCTGCCTTCCTACGATGAAGCTGTCAGCAGTGGCTTGAATGCCCTGGCAGCCGGATACTCAGCCGCCACAGACCAGGAGCATATTTTGCAGACAGAAGATCAGAATCCTCCCGCTTATCCCGGTCCCAGGATTCCAGACACGCTGCCCAGCGAATTTGAGACCTGTGACAGTAGGTCAGGTTCCTCTGAACTGCTCCAAAGTTTGTGCCCATCCCTGACATGCCAAGCAGCAGTGCTTCCCGGTTCAGATCGAACTCATGTATCCCATAGCACTGACGGGGACGCTGCATCCACGAGTCCCCGGATCGATATCACAGATGGTGAGTCTTGCATGGGTGCAGTAGGTGAGTCCATGAACAGGGGAAATCATTTGTTTGTACTGGCAGAGCAGAAATTCATCCTGCTGACTTGCTTGTACTTTTGCCATGGTTTTGTCCACACCTTAATTTGAAACTTTTTTTAAATTGTACAACTCCGTGGTTATAGAATTTCATGTCTGTGCTATGTCCTTGCTAGCTGTTATTGCTAGCTGACCCCAGTCTCATCAACAGGGATGTCAGCAAGCACCTGTGTACAGCAGCAAAGCCATCTTGCCTGTGCTGGTCTGTTCATCTGCTCCTCAACTCCTACGTTCACAGCTCCCTCACATACCCTGGCTTTCACAACAAATAACATGATTTTCTCCTTGAAAGAGAAAATAAATCGTGTTTTCATACTGGGCCAAAATTAGCAGTCTTTGTTAACAAACTCATCATGTCTGTGCATCCAGCAAAATGTTCCTTCCATCTGAGGTGTATGAGCCTTAAGCTGTGGTCATGGAAGTCACAGCATAAGGGGAACGTGCCCACAGGTCCATATGCCAGGAAGGAGCTTGCCATGTATTATTGCCTGCCTTTAAATCAAACATGAACATGTACTGGCACAATTTCATGGAGTTCTGATTGGTGGTCCTTAGCAGGAAACTAGATGGCTTTCCTTGGAGAGATTTAGAGAGAGAGGCTCATATCCCACTCTCCACTGTCACTGAGCTGAAGCCCAGTGTCCTAAATTCAGTGTGGGTGAAGGTCTGGGTGGAGGAAGTCTTCTTGCTTCAGTGGGGTTTGTATAGTTTTACTGGTATCACAAGGGGAACAGGATATCCAGGAGGAGAGGAAGAAATTATGGCACTGCCAGTAAAAGTGCCCGTCACCTCTGAATGCTGTTTCAGTGATTAACGTAGTAGCGAGGATGTTTGCACTTAGGTTTTTGTAGTTGTAGCTTGTTCGAGAAAATCCTAGTTTTAGTGAGCTCATTTTCATAGAGGTGTTAGAGCCTGAGTGGATCTAGAATTGGCAATACCCCATGTCTTGTTCAGGTATTTGCAATGTCCATTTCTGGTTTTGTAGATTTGCTAACAATAATACTCTGCAAAAGTGAAAAGGGAAAGGCAATCAGCAGTCAATGCTATGTCTTTGTTTCTCCTAGAGATTCCTTTGATGGAGGAAGACCCTTAGCCTGCACTGAGTCGTGTCTTCACATTGCACTGTTGGGTGACATGAGTCATAAGGATTCAGAGATAGAAAAGACTCTCTGTGGATTTGGGGAGGGTGTTTTTCTACTTATCAATCTTCCATGTGATGATGTCACCAGGTTGGGTTTATGTCTTAATCCACAGCGGGGATAACAGCGTCAGCATTTGGAACAGCAGCAGTTTTATGAATGAATCCTGGGGATTTGATGAGAGCAGATGTAGAAAAAGAACTGTGACTTTTTAGAAATGAAATGTATATCTGCATCGCAGAAAGTCTTATGGCTCTGTAAGAAATGCTATTGGATTTTGATACTAACTGCCTCACAAAAGCATGTCAAAATATGTAAATTTGCTTATAAAGACTGCTTTAAATGATCTATGGACCTGTAGTTTATGAAGAATCCTTTCAAGTTTAAAAAAATATCAGTACTGAAACACACACAAAAAAAGATGAAAGATCCTCTTTGGCTTTCCTATCATAACCAGGAAGTTTTTTATTTAGTTGTTGGTGATTTTGCTTCAGACCATGTCTGCAGAAAATATAACAGAAATGATGGGATCCATACATACTTTGATGTACAATAGAAAATATATATAAATAAATATATATANATGATCTGGAGATTTTTTTAAGGGTAAGGCAGAATTTATATCATAGACAATATTCGAAGTATCAATATTTGTATTTATGCAAGACTTCTGTGACTACATTGCATTTGATAAATCATGCTGTAATATGAGAGATCTAGAAGATGTTAAAATTATGAAATACATGCTTAAGAAATGTTGAACTGCCGTGCTTCAACCTTTCTTATGCTCTTAAATATATATATATATACGCATATATATATATATGAGAGTAATCTACAGTCATAGCCCAGAGCACTGCCTTGTCCCTGTGCATTGTGCTAGTATTCTGAGCCATTATTGTAGAATACTTTAAAAAAAAAAAAAAATAAATAAAGCTGAGTTTCAGTTCTTTTGACTTATCTGACTATTGTGTAGTTGGGCTTTTTTTCCCTTCCTCACTTCTTTCACCAGCTCTTACCTGAAGGCTGAGAAGGCAGCAGAACACCTGCCCTGTGGCATTTTCAGCTTTATATCCATTATCCAGTGGAAATGAAGAAAGTGATTTTGGTTAGGCAGAGCACATGGAATGGACGCAGCAGAGACACATCTTTTGCAGCTGCTACGTGGCTTTTGTTGAGGGTTTTCTCTCCTCTGCAGGCTGTGCTAGAGCATTGTCCTAAAGCCTGTATGAGGGGTTCACTCCCTGGTGTTACAGGCTATTTGTTCTTTGTCAGGAAAATTACTGACTGTTTCATGTACTTACTGAAATCCAAGCAGATTTTCTTGTCTTATTTTTGGTATTGGGCAGATGAAACATCTTAAACTGGCAGCGTTTGAAGGAATAACTCACTGTGTGCTAATGATAGAGGTTGCCATCATGTGGGCTAATCCAAACCAAAGGGAAAAATACAACTGAGTTCTGATTTGATGTACAAAGTAAATTAATAATATCTCTATTGCTGTAAATAGAGGATCACTACAAGCTGCTCTGTTATTTTTTCATGATTGTTTAATGATTTATTTGTATTGTGATAGCATTTAGTGGCCCCACTCATGAGTCAGGCTAGTGGAATAATAGATGTGCTGCAACCATTCAAGAAAAGTGCTTATTAGCATCCTGTCAGCAACTGTACGTGACAGCAAGAAGTAAAAGCAGACCAAAAACTGTGGCGAGCAAAAGTAATTATGTCAATTATCCTATGGTAAGATTGATGAGACCACAGTGATTGGTATTGAAAGAAAAGACATATTCCACATTATCCTCCATTCTTGCTTACACAATATTTGCATTTTTTTTTTTCTGCTGAATTGTCTCAGTTGCAGCTGTGTGTTCAGGTTTATCCCAGAGATGTATCTATCAGGTGTTAGTACTTTCTTGGATACCCCTTCCTTTTTAGATCTCAAGCTTTTCCAGAGGTGTTTGCACTACCAACTGATGTTTGGAATTATCACTCCATCAAACAAGACAGAAGTGCCGTAAAACCAACCCTGAACTGAAGCACATTCCAAGCCTCCAGTCAGTTATGTGATTTCTGTTTCATAATGCCATTGAAAAGTATTGAATTTACTTTAAATGCCTTATAAAATATTATGAAATCCATCTTTGCTGGTGTTTTAGCGGCTTGTGAAATTTCATTCCTTATTAAATTTTTTTGCTTCCATTTATTAATTTCTGTTATGAAAGCTTTTTGATTTATATTTGGAACTCTGAGATTTTACGGATTTACACTGCTGTGTGCATTGTATTGTAGTCATTTTATTAAGGGAGCCAGACAGGGTAACTTAAGAAATGAACATTTATGACTTCTTAGACCATTTTTATTTTAGTATGTGCAGAACTGCAAATACACCAGAAAATATGGATGTATTAATTTTGCTTGATAGCCTTTTGATAGCACTGTGCTAAATACAGCTTGTAATGGGAGGAGAGTTTTACCAATTTTTGCTTATGTTGGATAAGACTTCCTAAAGGCTGTTTTGGGGGGGATTATTTGTGTGGTTGAGTTTGGGGGTCTTTCACACTTGAATATTTGGGAGGAAAGAGAGGATTTTTTTTCTCATGCCTATTTTTTTTTCCCAGGGCTTGAATTCTCATGAGAGGACTGCCTGCCTCTGGATCCACACCTGTGTCCTGACCCACAAAGTGACACCCTGGGCTGGGGGCTGCCCCCAGGTGCCCCCAGTCTGTCCAGCAACTTGGACACCCTGGAGAACTTCACAGCTCCCTGGCCTAAGACCTCAGGATGTTTTTAGGGCCTCAAGAGACGAGAAGGCTGCTTTGGTCATGACAGGATGTTCACTGTGTAAATGAAACCAGATGGAAGGATGAGCACATCTTATGCAGATCATAAGCTGTTTTCCCTTGAGCTAACTGGATGTGAATTAAAACAGATACAGGAAAACCCTTGTTGGTGAGGGGAGAAGCAGCATGGTAGTGAAGATGGACAACCCATGTGCCTTCAGCAGGGAGAAAAAGGGTGTGTACTGAGAAGTCCGGGAACAAAAAACAAGAACTGGCTTCACCCTGCTAATATTTCTAAAAAGAGGAGCAGAAGTAAGCAACGTGTCAGCCTTCAACACTGACTTACAAACTTGGGGGGCTTGACCTGCAGAGTGCTGGATGAAGGGTGGGGATCCAAGGTCTCACAGGAGCTCTTCAGGGAGTGAGTGACTCACAACCTGAGCATGAGTCAACAGAACCTGTCTGTTGTGAAAATGTTAAATGTCAGCACAGGGGTGTTTACACAGAACTGTAACTTATAAAATGCATGAAGCAATCCTTCAGCTGCACTCAGCACTAGTAAGGCCTCAGCTAGAGCAGTGTGTCAAATGTTGAGCAATTTTTTTCCTCTTCAAGAGAAACGTAGTGTAACTGGAGGGCAGCCAAGCAGAGAGAACCAAGCAGAGAGAATTGGAAGAACCTGTCCTGTCCTCATAGGTCACAGATTATGTAGTGTTCAGTGTGAACAAAAGAAGACCAAAAAGAACACAGAAATTCAGTTTTCTGTAAGAAAGCATATTTTGCAAAGAAGAAGGAATTTATCCATATAAGTAGGACAAGAATAATAGAGTTAATTGAAGCTCGAGAGAATTAGGTTAGACATTAGGAAGAACTTCCTAGTCACAGGCATGGTTACAAGGAGAGAGAGATGGTCTGAAGAAGCTGTAAAAACCTCAGAGATTTTTTAAGACTGTTTTAAATAAATAGAGGCCAGGAAAACTTTGCGGGGATATGCACAATGTGAGCTTTGGGGCCCCTTCTCATTCTGTCTCTGTGTGATTCCCAGCTTGTGAGAACTAAACTTGGCTCATGCCCAGTTTTGCCCATAGACTAATTCCAAACTGATGGTACTGGGCACACTGGTTAGTGCTCATCAAAACCACAGCCAGAAATACTCTCTATTCCACCAACAGAAGCTTGCATGTAGCATGGGCTGAACTCCAATAAAACCCTGTGAATTAAATCCTGTTGCATTGAAGTGACATTGATTTCAGAATTTTGCTCTGTGGCAAATCCAAACTTGGGATTTTCTGGTCTTTATGTCTATCTTAGGCAGCTAAATGAATGCAGCCCTTCTAATACTCCCTGCACATTAGGTGAAGTAAATCCTCTCTTCCCTATTATCTGAGGACACCTATTGAGTTCAATGAGAAACAGCAGCTCAGGCAACTGGAGCGCAGAGCCTATTGTCATGTTTATGCAGAACTTGCTTCCCATGCCCAAAAGCTGTTTGTTCCTCCCTGCTCTGTGCTGCGGATGGCAGCACAGCTTAGCACGCCAGCTGTCAGAGGGAGAGTAGCACAGATGAGAGGGGCACACCTCAAGCTCCTGTTCTTGATCTCCTGTGGATGCCCAGGTAGGACTCAGGGGCAGAAAGAATTACAAAGCAAGTAAACGTCTGCCCCAAACTCAGTCTGCCCCAATCTCCCATAGTCAAGGACACATCCAGACCCTTCGACACAGTTCCCAAAGGAATTGCACTACATTGGAGGGGAAGCCCTGTAGTGGAGGGCAGAGGGGCCCTGCTTTGCCTGTCACTCTCCCAGGCCAAGGTGTGCAGCCAGAATACACAGACAAATCCTTCTCTCCCCATATAATGTATACAAACTTACTTCATGCATTACAGATTTCTCTCCTCACTATTATTACCTAGTGGCACACAGACCATTCTTCCAGCCCTACCTTTTCCAGGACAGGAAGATAGGTTATTTAACAGCAACAGAAAGGGCTGAGATTGAATTATCTTCTGTCCAGGTGTCAGAGCAGACTTTTAATAATTCACAGAGACCCCATCAAGAAATTCGATGGATGAGGCTGACTGGGATTTGAGGCACCTTTCCTCAGCAAGGCAAAGGGGCTGCCCTGCAGGGCAGGGGCGGCTGCTATGTGAGGACATTTTATAACCCAGGAAAATTGCATTCACCTGCTAAAATATATTAAGCAGAAACTTGGAGAAGGAAGAAAAGACATTTAAATTTTAATAAAATCCAGGGGGCATGGATAAATTCCCCATGTTCTTCAGTAAGAACAGAGGGAGCTGTTTGTTTAATATAACTGATTCAAAAGAAAGTCAAGAGGCAAGCACAAGCTTCCTGGTTTTGGCCTCCAGCAGCTCTTTTCCTTCACCTTTCCTTTACTTTTCCTTCATTTATGTCATCAGACTGATTCTGCTTACAATAAGGGCCTTGGTTTTGGTTTGGATTCACTTTTTCCATTTTACTGTTTGCCTTCATTTGTCCTCTGCTTATCCTTCTATTCTCTAAGGGGTTTTTGGTAACTAATACTGTTGTTCCAGTTTCCTTTTGCCACCCCAGTCATGCTGGGAAGGAAAACAAGCTGCTTAATTGCAGTGCAGTACCCAGCAGGACACTTTCCCTCCCACATAAGAGGTTGCTTTTATTTGCCTTGCTCATTTAAGTTCTCAGCAGAGAGGACAAGAAGGGGCATGGAGCTCCTCACTCTACTGGCAAATGGTCCATGAAAATGGTTAGAGAGGGGCACGGAGGGGAGCCCACATTGCTCCGTGAGTGCTGTGTCTATGCCTCTGTCCCAGGACTGTCAACTCATCAGCATTCATCAGCCCAGTATTCACAGGTGCACGTCAATGCTCCTATGCAAACACAGTAGCCAAGGGTTTTAAGGATCTGCTAATGTTTTAGGGTGTTGTCAAGGTAAGACTATTTAAAGGCCCCCTCCTTTCTGAAACTGGTGAGCTCACATCTTCAGAAAAGTGGCACTGATATGGTCTAGTTAAGGGTGCACAGCCGGTCACTTCATCTGCCTGCTTCCTGGTGCTCCAGTATGAATTTCTTGTCCCCTGGATAACTGCTGGAACTAAAGAGTTGCCAGTTGCTGAGATGTCAGGTTCACATATTTTCTTTTTCCTTTTGATTTTTTTTTTGTCTGGTTTTTTTTGTGGGTTTTATGGGGTTTTTTTGTTTGTTTGTTTTTTAGCCTAATGAGGCTGGATTTATTTTTAACATTCCTTATTACCACCAGCTTCTGACTTCCATCCATCTACTGCTGACTACATGCTTCTCTTGCCAAAGCAAGTGTCTTTGAGCTGCTCTGTGAGCCCCTGGAACTGTTCTGCCCTGCGGGGGATCACATTTGCCACCGTTGTCCCCTCTGTTAATTCCACGGCAGCACATGCTGCTTGCTGCCTTGTTCGGTGCTCTCTTGCTAATAACTGTGCAACCAGTTGTTATTTCTTTCATAACCATTACCATAGCTGCCTGTTGTTTATAATTTAGGGTTAATTACTTACTAAAAAGTTTAGCAGAACGATTTAGCTTCACTTAGCCTGTTCATTGATGAAGACTGTAAATGTCTGCAGTCTATCACTGATAGAGCCATTGCTGGAGTTCAGTATAATTGGCTTTTACTGACGTGCTGCAGCAAAAATGGGTTAGTCCAACTGGCAAAGGGAGCTGTCTGCTTGTACACCTCCTCCTTGGTTTTCCATTGGATTTTGGGCAACCATTTGGGAAGAGAACTGCCACAATAACTTAGCAGGTTTTCTTAGATATCCATTCACATTGCAGCAGTGTGCAGTGCAGACAGAGCTACAGAAGTGCTGAAGCCTGGCATTAAAAAAGACATCATGACAGCTGTAAAGTGTCCAGCTTCTTAATTAGGCTTAGGGTGCTGGGCTGATCTATCACAAATACCTCTTACTGGGGATAGACATATCTACAACAAGGCTTAGATGATAGTGTTCCCTCTGGTTTATGGAAAAAGTGGGGGGAAAATTGCCAAGAAGAAGCATCATTAAAGGTAATGATGCCTCTTCAGTCAGTTTTCTCTGGTCTGGCAGGCTCCTGTTCCCTGAATTTTGGAATTTAGGAGCAGATAGAAGGCTCTGGATATACACACTACTCTCAGTTTCCAGTGAAATGAATGAGAACTGGGATCCCTTTCAGCAATGAGCTCTTTCTGACCGTGCAGTCAGGAGTCCCCATCTGATTCCCAGAAGCAGAAGAAAGGTTTATCTTTACACTTCTTTAGAGCAGAACTGGACTCTGGAAAATCTACCCAGACTTCTGATTTTACTTGCATTACAGCATTTGCAGTGACTCGAGGCTGACTGGGTGCATTGTGGTACTGTGGATTCATTTGAGTCCTCACAACGTTGGGCTGTGCAACAGATCATCGACAGCCTTTGGCTGCTCTAGGCAAAGACAAGCAAGTGAAACTAAGACAATTTCTCTGTTACTTATAAATCCAGAACGGCACTGCCTTCACCTTTGGATGCCTAAGTGTCCTAAATATGCCTAAATATCTTCATATTAAATTATGGGCAAGAATGTGATTAACTGTCCCCTGACCTTCAGTTTCTTCATTGAGGCTGTGTCACCAAATCCTATTTTATGTAACTACGAGACAGCAGACATAAATCAAATATCTACCTCCTCTAGAATATATAAAAAGGGAGGAAATTAAATGAGAATTAAAGGAATGGCAAGAAATGAAAAGACAGGAAAGGAAATAGAATAAAATTAAATGAAACTTTAAAAAAATTCTTAGGAGCACTTAAATTGTCGAAACAGATTGGAATGAACTGGAGTGCAATGAAATGAACTGAAACTTACTGAAATGATACTCCTTGAAATCTTGAGATTTCATTTCATGAAAGGAAATGAAATGAGAAATCGAGGCATGAAGAGAAATGAAAAGACAGGAAAGGAAATACAATAAAGTGGAATTAAATATATAAAAAAGAGAAAATACTGAATTGAAGGGGAAATAATGAAATGGAATGGAATGAACTGAAGTGTGAAATGAATTAAAACATAATGAAATTATACTTGTTCAAATATTTAGATTTTATTTCATGAAAGGAAATTAAATGAGAAACCAAGGAATGAAGTGAAATGAAAAGACAGGAAAGGAAATACAATGAAATGAATTTGAAAAAAAAGAATTGTGAAATGAAGTAAAAAGAATGGAATGGAATGGAATGGAATGGAATGGAATTGAATTGAATCGAATCGAATCGAATCAACTGAACCTTGCTGAAATTATACTCACTGAAATCTTGAGATTTCATTTCATTAAAGGAAATGAAATGAGAAATCAAGGAATGAAGTGAAATGAAGAGACAGGAAAGGAAAAAAATGAAATGTAATGAAATGCAAAAAAAAAGGAAATTTGTGAAATTATGTGAAAACAATGGAATGGAATGGAATGGAATGGAATGGAATGGAATGGAATGGAATGGAATGGAGTGCAGTGAAATGAACTAAGTGAAAGCTTACTGAAATGATACTCATTGAAGTCTTGAAATTTCATTCCCTTGAATGAAGGATTTTCATTTCACTAAAAAAAATGAAATGAGAAATCAAGAAATAAAGCATAATGGATAGAAAGGGAAGGAAATACAATTAAATGAAATTAAATGTAATTGATAAAATATAAAATTCTGAAAGGAATTGAAAAGAATGGGATGGGATGGAATGGAATGGAATGGAATGGAATGGAATGGAATGGAGTGAAATTGTATTGGTTTAGCATAGCCTGGTTTTGGTAGCAGGTCGGACTGCAGGAGTGGCTTCTGTAAGAAGTTGCTAGAAGTTTCTTCCATGTCTAATAGAGCCAATTCCTGGTGACTCCAAAGATGGACATGCCACTGGTCAAGACTGGGCCAATTAGAAATGTTGCAAATCCTCTTAGGTTTTTGCCTCAGCAATATTCAACACTGTGAGATCTTTGTATCAGGATGTCTGTCAGGCCTGGCTCTGTGAGGCAGTGAATATTTTCAACTCCCATTAACAAAGTGAGTACCACTGAAAACTAAACAAATGTTTTTAAAAATAAATAAACAAATCAAGCTTAGGAGTAGCCTGGTTGTTGTGTTGTCCCCATGCATTCATTTTTCTCTTCAGATTAGTCATGCACTCAAAGAACAGGAACTTCACAATAGGGAAGCCAAATCTCATGTTCATAATTTGGACCCTGGAAAGAAATCCAGCCTGTAAATCAGAAAAATATTAGCCTGTGATTACACTGACATCCCAACACTTAGTGCAAGATGTGTTCATAAGTGCTTTTCCTAGAAAGCAACAGCCTCTGCCCTGCAATTACATATCTAAGCTCTGTGGAAAAGATTTGTTAACTGAGCAAGAACGGCATAAATCCCAGGCTGCTGGTCAGAAAGAGTCCTATGTAATTATCAGGATTACACCAATACAACAGCTCAAAGACCTTTGACATCTGATGAATACTTTTCTCTTGTACAGAGTGAAGAGAGTTTGGACCTTAAAAGGAAAATGAGCTGAGGCTTTGATTAGCAGAGCCACAGAAAAAGAAATTAAGAATGACTGTGGAGAGCCATAAGTAGATGCTGAAAGCTTACAGGGAAACTGCTGCCAAGCAGGTTGTGATACATTTAAATTCAAATGTAGATGGACTCACATGTGCAGATGCCAAACACAACTGTTTCTATGTAACTTGAAGAAGGTAGGAAATGCAAGAAACGTTCAAAAGCATAAATTTGTGATAACTGGGAAATGCTCCAGTTGAACAACTGCTTTACCCCTTGGCATGGTCATAGAGAATTGATTCCACTCTTAAAAACAACAGCTGTTCACTGCTGAGGGCTATTTCTCGATTTGCACCATCTACCTTAGGGAGAAAGAGACACAAGTTTATACTGTTGTAGCCCATCTGTACTGGGCCTTGTCCCACACAGCTCCATCAGTGCTGGTGCACTGGCCACAAAAGCCAGGAGCAAAAGTGACCAGGCACCAAATTCTCTCAAATGTACAAAGAAAACACTATCAGCAATGGGTGGGATTACTGAAAATGGCAAGCATGCTGTTTTCAGGCAAATATGATTTGTGAGGTGATGGTTTCTTCACAGGCAGTGAGTCACAGGAGCTTCTTGGCATCTGCAGCATCTCTCTTTTCTTTAGGCAGCGACATTCCGTGGCAGGAACAGGTGTAGATAAGAGCAGTGTTTTAGGGCTTGTGCTGATAGCACAAAATGAGCACAAACTGCTGTCACATCAAAACAGGCAGGAAAAAACACAGGAAGAGGCCATACAAAAGAGAAACACATTTCATGTCTGAAAGGTTGTACTTTCAGGTGTGGATGAAGCCAGAAGGGATGTGGCATCCCGCTCCAACCACTTCCTCCAGTTACTCCTAGCTGGCATAAGAGCAGGAGAGCAAAGCACCATGTAGTGAAGTGTGGCTAATCTGAGCACTGGGTGAGGTGGAAGGAACTGCAGCAAAACTGCTGTATTTTTCTATTCTGTATTCACCCCATCAGTGTGATTGATTCCCTGCCGTGGGGCAGGAACTGGAGTGGAAGGTCACCTCTTTGGAGAGGGCTATGGTGGCCACTGGGAAGCACAGCTTCGGCACAGCTCTCTGGTGGGCAGGCCCTGCTTTTCTGCACCACTCTGAGACCCTCCTGCCCTGGACATAGGAGCCTGAGGCAGAAACAGAGAGGCTGCCACCCAGCTTGGGAATTCATGTGGTCACCCAACAGTCCTCCCTCTTGAACAGAAGATTACTTGCACCTACTTCTTGGTGAAAACATGATCTAGTATTGAGACTTCAGGTTATTGTTTTAATGCCTGCAGGAATCTTTCCATGTGAAAAAAAAATGTTCAGGACTTTTTCTCTAGGGTGTCACATGCTTTGCTACTAAACCAATCTGGAGATCCTTAAAAGAATAATGTTCTGGGAGTGCAAGAAGTGAAATGCTGGTTTTACGTGCTCCTCATCCATTGTGTTTCTGAGTGGCACAACATGACAGGTCAAAATTCATGTGTCATTTTTACATTTGGAGAAGTGGTCAGGATGGAGCAAGCCCGCCATCCTGACTAAGTATGCTGTTGTTAACGGGCAGATGTCTCAAGTGCCACAGGACACAAGGCTGTCATGGAGGTGCTGGCTTTTAAATCTCAGCTGCATGGCATAACCCTGGCGTATTGTCAGCATGTACAGTTTTCAATTTCATGGGACATTTCTTCTGGTGTTACTGGTGGATTTTTTTTTACTTTCATCTCCCATTTTAGTTAACACTGCAAAAACTTATGTCTTGAGGCTCAGTCCTGTCTTTCCCAATCCCACATGCACTGTGTGATTGCCAGGGGGTTTCTCTGGCAGAACCTGAGCTTGCACAAGTGCTTCATGTGTACACTCACATCCCGATGCCAGACAACTCAATAACACTAAGGCTGTCACAAGTCATTTTGCTACAGCCCCAACATTTGAAAGGTATTTAGGTTAGAGTAAAACCAGATTTCAGCTCCAGTCACTCTTTTTTTGCAGGATACAGGGAACAGCTAGCTGGTGGATGTTGCCCGAACAAAGGTCTCCTTCTACCCCGAGTGGCCTCGGGGGGCAGCTGCTGCTGCTGCTGTGCCTGGCTGGCCTGACAGCAGGGTCCAAAAGAGGGATTTGTCCTGTACAGCTGTGGAGGTCAGACAATCCAGGGCTGTATTTTATCCATAATAAACTGTGAGAGTACATTTTTCTCCTACAACCTACTAAGATCCAGGAGAGAAGAAGAGAAAGCTGAACCAGTTCCTCCATCACTATCCTTTTGCATACTTTTACCTTGGGTTTAAGAATCTAAAGCAGGGTAAGCACAGCTCCGATGGTTCCTTTTTGCCAAGATCTGACCATGTTAATTTCAAGAGAGAAACTTCAGTTTCAGAGTGTGCTAAAACAGAAATATCATTTTCAAACTAAAACGTAATATTTTTATGTTGAGATAGAGCACTTTATTCAATTGATTAAGCTTTGCTCAGTTAGCCTTTACTGAACTTGCTTTTCTCTTCTTCGCTCAAATTAACACAGTCATATTTGTAACTGAACTCAGTGGTAGCCAAGGCTCTAAAGGCAGATAAATGCAAAGACCTGCCTCTCCAAAGTCTTTAGTCTCTCTAAGAAAAAAGCTCACAGAAGGAGACTGAGATCAAAATCAATGCTACCTTACCCAAGAAAAAATTCATTTGTAGAAGTTCATTTTGCATTCTTCTACATACTTAAAGAGAATAATTAAGTTTTTACATGAAGAATTTTACCTTTTCTTATTCTCTCCACTATGTGGACAAACTGTTGAGCTCACTCTTTGATAAAAATCTTTCTAGAACACTTTAATTATTCCCAAATACTGGGGCTTTTTCCCCTGTCCTTTTTTTTTTTTATTAGAGGTTTATTAAAGAGATCATAGATTTTACTATGTTAGTTGTGAAATCCATATAGGAAAAAATCAAATCATTCTTGGCATTTATTATGATGATTTTTACTGGGACTCATAAAATAAAGGAACATAATAGCATTACCTATGCAAGATCTGAGAACATGTGTCTCCAGAAATAATGACCTTATTACAGCGTTGATCTTGTGTGGGTGGAAGCCTGGTTTAGAAGGAGCCTGGGGGAAATGCTCATGTATTACACCTGCCTATTGTACCTTATAGGTGGGCTCAGAGGTACAATAAGGCACATATTTGGTAAGTGTCTTACATGTAAGAAATGGGTAATTTAATGAATTAATCACCAGAGTGCAATTACAGGCCTTAATTTAGAAGGCATTAGTCACTCACCATAGATAACCTTCTGTGGCTATTAGAATTACATAGGCTGAGTACATTACAACTGGAAAACGTCATTTGCACAACCAACATACGCAAGGGGATGGTTTTGGCTGGAAACACTTTTTTTTTCTGTATTAAGTCTACTTCATTAAATACAAGAGAAAGCACCTGTTTGGATCTTATTTCAATAAAGACTATATCCTGGCCGCATTTTAATGGAGCTTATAAAGATTGCATGTTATTCATGTGTTTTATTAACGTGTTTAAAATGTGGTGGGATACACTGGAAATGTTATGAGCACATCAGTAGAAGACATCATAGCAGGCGATAAACCCTGGCAATAAACAGCCTATTAACCTGTTGCAGTCTATATCAAAATGTGAGACAAATAACTGTATAAAACCTGTTAAAGCGTTTACTGATCTTTTATAAATGAACCTTTATATGTGGTATTTTCTTGAAATTAGTAACATGCTTTAAATTAGGTCTGACAGTGCTTAATTTCAAGAAGCTGCATAAATCTAGGAGACAGTAAAATTCTGTGAGCAATTGTTCCCAATTTTTGGTGTTTTCCTGCACATATTGGAGAGGAAATCTTTTCTTTTCCAGCTCCATCCTAGTCCCTTTTGGTGCCTGCTAGGTGACTAGCTTGCCATGAGCATGTGAATTGCGTAAGACAAGGGAGGAGCAAGAAACCTGTCTGTGCTTAACAGAGGTACCTTGGCAGGAAGACAAATTTTGTTTTAGTTTTCATCATTTCTTTCAAGTGACAGAACAGAGAGGGCTGTGCTTTTTGTCGTCACAGTATAACATGCAGGACATGCTCATCTGCATCATTTGGAACTGCATTACTTCTCTGTGCTAGAAGGCACTGAAAGGTGTCAGCACATTGCTGCAGAAAATACAGCCGCATTAACAAACAACTTGGCTGTTTCTTTTCTCTCTGAGTGAGAGAACAACCACAGTAGCTGAATATTTTGGCATCTTTATTATAGAGTCCTGTGATTTATGCCCGTGAAGCCTGGAGGTTTTTAATAGCTGGATCAAAAAGATTTAATCCAGAAGCTAGTCTTCAGTCATAATAATGGTGTGCAAGCATTGTGCACTGACAAAATCAGCTAATGCACCAACCCCAAAAAAGTTCCAGGTTGGATTTTCAACCATAACTTAGTAAGAACTTTTGCAAAGAAACACTTCTGTAAATTCATGAACACTTGTTAGTAGCAGGTGACTGTACAACAAGCACCAGAATACATTGCTTCTACACTGAAATGTACATTATGTTTGTGGCCTGCAAACTTTACCTACACACACTGGAGCTATGCGCTTTCTTTCTTTCTCAGCTGCACTCATTGATCCCCTACTTTGACTTGTCTACTGCTTTTCTCTTGGCCTTGCCATGAATGAACTTTTCCTCTTAAGACACCCATTCTGTTGCCTACTCCTCCCTTACATTGCCTTGCCTTTCCTACCCAACCTTGCATTTCCCTGTCATTCCTAACCTTTCCTTTAATTTCCTTTCCAGACTCATCCATGCCCTTCCTTTGCCCTTCCTACCAATCCAGTTCCTTGCATTGTCTTCTTCATTCATCCCCCACTTGACTTCCCTTTCCGTTTGTCCATGTCCAACCTTGCATTTCCTTCTTCTTCTAGAACTCCCGTTGCCTTGCCCTTGAACCCCTTCCTTGCCTTGCATTACCTGCTCACCCCTCCCCTACCTGGAATTCAATATCCCTCTTTCTCTGGAATTTCTTCAACTTGCCTTGCCCTGCCTGCTCCATCAAGAACTCTCAAGGCCGTCACATACCTCCAGAGTTTCAGGAGCCTGTGAGAGGATGCCCAGAGGAGGTCACATGCAAGCAAACCCATCTGTCCTGTCAGCTTTGTTCTTGCATGTCTTGAATTTTGGACAGGCAATTCACATTTCACCCTTGAGCTCTGTGCCCAGAATGGCAATCCTTGGCATAGGAAGGAAAGCAGGTAGCCCAAGTGTGTAGGCGCAGATTAGAGATGGCCCATGTGAGATCACAGCCAGACAGAGCAGTCTGTCCTGGCCCCTTTTGTGTACCAGCAATCCTTGAATGCACCGCTCACTTGCCTTGGCTTGGCAACCCAACAGTTTCCTTGCCTTGCCCTGATAACCCTCTCTAGTCTTGCCCTCCCTTGCATGCCCACGCCCCACCCTGAATCTGCTTACTGCTTTTCTCCAG
>WEKY01033032.1:7583-28992 GCA_013390045.1 Picathartes gymnocephalus
TTTTTTTTTTTTTTTTTTTTCTTTTGATGGCAGGAAGCCCTGTCTTACCCATTGCTTGAGTCACAGAATCACAGAATCATTTAGGCTGGAAAAGACCTCTGAGATCATCGAGTCCAACCTCTGACAGATCACCACCTTGTCAACTAGACCATGGCACTAAGTGTCACGTTCAGTCATTTCTTGAACACCTCCAGGGATGGTGACTCTGCCACTTCCCTGAGAAGTTCATTCCAATATTTAACAACTCCTTCATGAAGAAATTAATCCTGATGTCCAACCTGAATCTCCCCTGGCACAGGTTCAGTTGCATGGGAGAAGAGGCCAACCTGCACCTGACTGTGACCTCCTTTCAGGTGTTGAGAGTGATAAGGTGCCCTCTGCCTCCTTTTCTCCAGGCTAAACACCCCCAGCTCCCTCAGCTGCTCCTCATCAGACTCGTGCTCCAGACCCTTCCCCAGCTCCATTTCTCTTCTAGGGACACACTCCAGCCCCTCAATGTCTTTCTTGAAGTGAGGGGCCCAAAACTGGACACAGGATTGGAGGTGTGGCCTCACCAGTGCCCAGCACAGGGTGACTGGTCCCTGCCCTGGTCCTGCTGGTCACACTATTGCTGATCCAGGTCGGGGTGCCACTGGCCTTCTGGGACACCGGGGCACTGCTGGCCAGCTGTTTTGTTTCTGCTCCAAGGCAGATGATTTTTTTCCAATTTCAGCCTTCTAGTGAGTATGTAGTATCTCTTGAATGTCCATCATTCTTCTTTTCAATCTCCTGAGTGCAGGAAGGTCATTCCTGTGAAGGCTCCTGGAATCTGTCACTCACCCTTTTCTGTCTGTAATGAAACAACTTTTTCCCCACGTCTGCAGCTTTCCCTGTCCTGGTGTGAATCAGACCTCACTACAGTGGTTTCTGTGCTTGTCCGACAAATTAACAAAAATGAGGAAAAAGGCTCTGAGGATGAGCTTGGATGATTAATGATTCTGTGAAAAATGTATTAGGTGAGCTTCCTGGAAACTGTCATAAAGAGTAATTTTTTGTGTCTAAAAATGTAGATTAGGCAAGAGCTATTTATTTCATGAATTAACATTGACTTCAATAAAAATTGAGTTCTAAAGACAATTTGGATAAATAAGGTCAAAATATTATATAGCAATTTTTTTTTTTTTCGGATGCAACAGTCTCATTTCTCAATTCAACAAACTGGGACTATTTTTTTGGTACTGAACTCTGTATAAAGACCAAAGTCATGCACTGGTCATGGATATTGTGAAAATAGCAAAGTCCAAGACTCTTCTGATGTTGCAGTGGCTCATGTGACCTGTAAATAAACTTGAGATGTTGCTGCCCAGAGCTAGAAATTAGTATAAGGAAATACAGACCTATGTAGCTGTTTTAAAACATAGAATGACAGAATGGTTTGGGTTGGAAGGGACTTAGAGATGATCTAGTTCCAACCCTGTGCCTTAGGCAGGGACACCTTGCACTAGACCAGGTTTGAGCAATTGCAGGGAAGTCCTCTGCCCATGTAATGTAAATATCCCTAGCACCCAGGGAACCAGGTTTACACAGAGAAAGCTGGTTATTACAGCTTTCAATATTACCATGCCTGATAGTCCTGTGTAAATGTAATTCCTGGTCTTTGGGAGGGATAATCTATCCGTGGTTAGAAACCCCATTATTTTTCCAGAGCTGCTAAGATCCCTTAGTTCCTATTAAAGGGGAAGAAGCCTATGATAGAGATGAAGTTGAAATAGGGAGGGAAAAAAACAAACAAACAAACAAAAAGTTGAATTTGCTTTAATTTCTGTGGTTGAGGTGTGACAAAGAGCTGAGGCATGACAAAGAGTTGAGGCAGTGCCATAGCACAGACTGTTCTTCCCAAAGATGCTGCATTTCAGAGGCTCTTTAAAAGCTGTGGAGGACTGGGAGAGGCTGAGGCTTTGTTACATGTCAGGAACAGCAGTCTGAAGTTTTCTCTTGCAGTTACAGAATTAATTGGGGTTATATAGAGGACGTACTAATGTATGCATGGATATATTAGCAAGCCATCTAAAATTTAATCTTGCATCCCTTTCTTTGCTTACACTGACTGCATTTCATAAGTATAGCTAATCTGCATGAAGCATTTTTTATCCCCAGGATGGCTCAGCCCAGTAGCGATGATCTTATAAGAATACTTTTGATCTCTGCTCTGATAGCTTCCTAGCTTTTGTGTTTTGGAGTTGGTTTTGTTTTGTCCTTTTCCCCCACTCTCTCCTTTTCAGTATGCAGTCACTGGCAAAGCCCCATGCTGCAGTCAGTCCGTCAGTGGATACCACTGAATATTCAGTAGGTTGCTTCGTTAAGATACAACACTTGTTACATGTTTAATCATATGCTGCTTTTCTCTTATCTCCTACTGTAACAGCAGATAAGCATATATCATACATCTGTATCTGTGATCTATGTTTTTAATACAAAAATGCAATCGGATTAGAAAAGAGACAAAGGAAGCTCACAAATGTGCCTGTGCCTGTTCTTGCTCTTAAGGAAGTGGCAGAAGTAGCTCTGAATTTTGATTTTATTTCATTATGTTTCAAGGCAAAATAAGCAGCTTATAAATTAGCATTTTGAGTAATATTTTGTGTCTCATTTTCACGTGGGCAGGAATGTCTTTCATTTCTGAGTCCTTGTCTTATTCTAAAGAAATTGCTAAAATGGTGCAAAAATTGAATGTTACAGTGAAGAACAGTTATTAGGGAAGAATACTTTTTTTGGTTTTGTCATCCCAGCTAAATCCATTGTTTTGTGTGTTTGATGTTTTGCCTTGGCTTTCTGATTGATGGCTTTCCACATGATTTATGTCGCTGCAGACGGTATCTTGTATCTTTCTAGCTTGTGACAGAAGAGAAAAGAAACCAAATAAAATTGCCTCTGTCAGTGGGTGATTTAATTGGAGAAATCTCAGCAACTTAAAGTAAACCTCAGGCATTGCAATCCTTTATTTTTTGGCAAAATAAATGTTGTCCTCTGATGGACACAAGCAGAGCAAGTTCTGACAGTATCTACTAGCACACTATATGTTGTTAGACTTGCCTGAAGAAAGAAGACAGGAATTTTCAAAGGAATTTGAAAATATTTTCAGGCTATGGACCCTGTTTATTTTATATGGGACTCCTGGGTATTGAAGGTCTTTTCAAATGTTAATCTGAATTGCTGTTTCAGGAGGTTTTCTGTGTTCTTGATCTAGTGGGTACTTTTTCCATTAGTATTAATTAGCTGATTTATCTTTTATTCTTTATGAATAGCAGGTTTATTTTTAACAATAGGCTTGTTCCTGAGACTTTTTTTCTTTTTTCTTTTTTCTTTTTTTTTTTTTTTNNNTTTTTTTTTTTTTTTTTTTTTTGGTGGGGGGTGGGCTGGGGGGAAGCCTGACATATTGCAGATATTCCTGACCAGGTCTCTCACATATAATCAAGTATATCAGAAATTCCAAGAATGCTTTTTTCTCATTGTCTTTCTCCAAAGCTTTGCATAGTACTAGTTATTCCTTGCGTCCCTGTAATTTTATAAGCTGTTTTTCCCTTAATGTGTTGGCCATGTGAAATACTCATAGAATATAAAACAAACACCAAGAGATGGACTATTATAAAGAAAAGGGGTTTTTTCCATCTGAAATACACAAAATATATGCAATAGATCAGTGGAATAACAACTAGATGCTGTGAACATAGGATTTGTATGTTCTGCCGGTTCTTTTTTCCTAGTCTAGAGGTACCAGAATATTTGTAAAGTAACTGTAATGATATTTGCCACCTTTCCAAAGTGTTTTTTGACCTACTGCTGAAAAGTGCAATAAAGCATCTTGGTGTTATTAGTCAGACTGTAACAGAAGGAATTTTTCTCAGATATGTCAGACAGGTTTAACACCAGTTGTTTCCCTAAGCTTAGTAGCTAAAATGCCCTTCTGTCAGACTTCAGCTACTGCTGACACTTGGTAATGTATTCTGCAATTTAAATGAAGCACTGAAGTGCCATAATACCTTTTCACTGAGGACTATACTGATAATTCACTCACTCAATAGAAGATGCATGTGTTTATACATCTGATGATGTGACACATCAAAAATATTCTGGCTTTTGTCAGTACCAGGTGTAAAAGAAAGCAGAAGTTTGCAGTTCCAGGAGCTCTGGATGGCTGCAGCCTCCAGGATGAAGAGAACAGAATCTCTTTAGTCAAACCTTATGAAAGAATATCTTGGCAGCCTGACTAAGTGCTTAAGCTATTTCCAACATTTTTAAACTTCTGTTTCTCATAGTCCTTATTTCATGTCATTGTAATGTAGTTTTGTGGACTATGGAGCTGTGAAAAAGAGAAAATTTTGACATTTATAAGAAAAACAGATATTTCTGAACTGGCTACTATTTCTGACTCTTTTCAAGAATCTAGTCTAAGGAAGAGGTTTTGAGATTATTATTGTGTGACTTCATTTCCCCGCCCACGGCAGGGGGCTTGGAACTAAATGATCTTTAATGTCCATTACAACTTGAACCATTCTATGGTTCTATGATTCTATGAGCTTGGTATCAATGGCTAATTGAGACTTCTCAAAAGAGAAGAACTCTCTCAAAAATATTTTTAAATGGGAAATGCCTTTTGCCATTTGGTTCCCTTCAATCTCTCTATTTCAGAAGATCATGTTACTTGGTTTTTAATAATCTTTAAAAACTGCTACTGAAGCTGATGCAATCAGGGAAAATGTCAAAAAATAGTCAGCAGTCTTGATGACTCAGGTGACTTTTTTAAGATCTGCCTTGTTCACTAACTTGATTTTTCACAGTGTTGTCTTTCCTTTCGCATGATATTGTTTCTTTTTTCCATAGTTAATCAGCGTTCCTTTTCCCTGTCCCTTTTTTTGACTTACCTTCAGGATCCATTCTTGTCTTTCTCCTTCTCCTTCTCCTACATTTCTCTTATTTCCATTCCTACATGTACACGTGGATCTTTAATCCTTCAAGCCACCCATGAAGTACAAATTTGTACTGGGGAGCTGTGAACGTGTAACGATTGATGCGCTCCTGTATGAGACAACTGCACTCTTATTGATCATTTTGCTTCCTGGCTGCTTTAGAGAGCAGGAGCCACAGCACTCCCTGTCTTCTCTTTGTTGTACGTGGTCTTTAAGAACAGTTTTTCTTATTTTTCTTGCTCCTGAAAGGTGAGTTCTCTTCCCCCTGATCAAAAGTAATGTGAAATACAGTTGAATATTATCAAGTCTGGTGGATCTCAGTTGCCCACTGAAACAGCAGCACTCTGGGCAGCTTTTATTCTGCCAATACTTACAGAAACTATGAGCCAAAGAAACTGCAATCAATTTTTTTCAACCAACAAACTCATGAACACCGAATTGCATCTATCTTCCAAATATGAACAGAATGAGACTTTTACATACATAAGAGCTAGAAGTCAGCTTTTTAGGTTAAAGTGTTTTCTGCAGAAAATGACCACATTCTCAAAGAAAGTGTACCTAGCTGATTTTTTTTCAAAGCCTTCCTCCCACTACAGTTTTAATAAGCATCTGCCTGAATTGCTGCATTGGATTTAATCACCCCATAGTGGTTCAAGTTTTTGCTTCCAAATAAAAAAATAATCATTAAACCAGATAATAGATTTAATAAAATTATTATAATTGATTACATGACATTGGAAAGGCTAAAAAGAGTAATGGTGTTTTTACAGCAAATAAACAAATTTTTACTTTGAAGTCAGTGTCACAAATTGTGCCTTTGATCAAGTGGATGAGCAAATGCCAAGCAAGGAAGTAGAATTTCAGTGATGAGAGTATAAAGAGTTATATTAATTACTGGAAATTAGCCAAAATAGCACAAAGATAACAACTTTACATACTAGGAGTGTTAAAGTCATCAGCCAGCTTCTGAAGACCACACCTGCAGATGGTTTCACATTGCAATTGTTGCTGTTTCCTCTTTAGGAGTTGTTGGGCAGTTTGTTTCCTTCACTGTTTTGCAACAACTCTGCAGATTGAGCAGATCTGAACTGAGTTAGAGATTTCATCTTAAACTGGGTTATCTTCCTAACTGCTATCTTCATAATTTTCCTTCTGTTTAGAGAAGGCATAATTTTTTCAGTTTTCTGAAGATGTTGATATCTACTTAAGGCAAATGTGAATGGGTACAGCAAAGTGAACAAGGGCATTTCTGTACTACTTGTACTTTATTAATACCTGTAATGTTGGAGAATGCCTGAAATCTGCCTCAAGCAAGCTCAGATTAAAATACCTAAGACAGGTTTCCATTTCTGAACATGCTATTTACCTACCCTCTCCTAAAGATACTGGGGTTAGGGAAGTTTAACTCTCTCTCTATTTTGGAGTGCAAAGCAGGCCACAAGGGCTACTAAACACTTGCACCTCAAACACTAATAAAAAAATAAACCGAATCTATCAAAAAAGGCAACCATCAACCAGGCAGAGCATCACATCAGTATTTATCACAGAATCATAGAGTATCCTGCGTTGGGAGGAACCCACAAGGCTCCAGCTTCTGGCCTTGCACAGGACGACCCCTGGAATCACACCATGTGCCTGAGAGCATTGTCCAAGCACATCTTGAACTCTGGAAAACTTGGTGCTCTGACCAATTCCTCGGAGACCCTGTTCCAGTGATGTTTCTAAATAGAAGAAAAGCAGTCTTCAACAAAGTCGTAGAGCATCAATACATCAGTCTATTATAGCTACTGAAAAGGGTAGTGTTGGAGTTACTTCGAAAAACATAGTTTACTTCTCCTATTCTCCTTCATCACTTTGTGTACTGGGAATTTCCACACTTATGCCTCTGGAGGACTGTGTATGCCTTCCTTTAGGGGCTGTACCTTCCTCATTTTAATAGTCCAGCATCAAACTCTTCTTAAAATGCAGCTTGCAGAGAAGCTGGATAGGTTTTTCCTAATGTCTGGATATTAGAAAAGCTTTGCCACTGAAAGGGTAATCAAGTATTGGAACGGGCTGCCCAGGGAAGTGTTGAAATCGCCGTTCTTGGAAGTGTTCAAAGAGCACATAGCTGTGGTACAAAGGGGCATGGTTAAGTGGTGAACCTGATGGTGTGAGGTTAATGGTTGGACTTGATCTTAGAGGTCTTTTCCAGCCTTAATGGCTCTGTGTTTCCCTGTACTGGTTTATGTTTCAGAGTAGAATGACTTAGAAACTCTCTGTCCTCAACTGGATGATAGAGCCATCAGAAACCCACATCTATGGCTTTCCACCTTTCATATACTGACTTTATCACCAGCCTTTTTTTCTCATACTTTCTTGCTGAAGCGGGATGACTCAGCAGCTGAGTTCTATGCCAGGTCATTACCTCAAACTGAAGGAGATCTGAGCCAGCTTGGAGCCACATGAAATGCAGCAGGGTAGAGAAACAGGCAGAGGAAAATACAATTTGGGGTTTGTCCCATTGCTCTTTCCCTCTCAGTCTCACTGTCCCTCCAAATTTTTTTTTTCTTGCTTCCAGTATGAGGCTTTGTGAGAAAACATATTTTACAAATAATTTGAATGTGAGGAACTGTGAGAAAGAAGTCTGGCAGTCAGTGGCTGAAGTACACATAGGCATGTGCAGCTGGGGAGAAAGAGGCACAAACTGTTAAAATATTTGAAAATATTTTAGAGCCTACATTTGGCTACCTTACGGCCTGATTTGACTTTATGATTATTCAACTGCTCATGCCCAGACAACTGACGTCTGCAATGTTGTTTAAACATATTTATTTTGACAGTATGGTAATACTAGGGTGAATATGATAATATTAAGGGTGAATATTAAGGTTGAATACTAGAGAATCTGCTGTAAACCTGAGTGCATAGAGATCATCTCACATTTTCTGGTTTTTAAGTCAATTATAGCTATCTTAATATAGATAATTCTGGCAGTTGGAACCCAGGTTTTATTCCAGTTATTCAATTAAGCTGAAATTGCTTGTAATGTAGTACCATAATTGTAGGAGAGGCATCGTTGCAAGATGGCAAGTAGGTGAGATAATAATTAAATTCTTCTGAACTTCAATAATTTAATATTCAAAGGAGCTGCTCATTGCATTGACACTGGGGATTACAGGGGAAGAAACCTGAACAAAATTAGCAGCCCCCAAATGATTTTTGCTGGATGACTCTGACTGAAATTTCGGGTTTGTTAGTATTGCTCCACCATTCTGGATACAAACACAGTGGGTCATATCCCTCTGTGGGTGAATGCTCTGCAGACTTCAGTTAGATCATGTGTAGGTGGATAAGTACAAAATTTTCCCAAACACTGTTAAACCCGAGGGTGATGATGGTGTTTATATATAATCTTGAAAAGCTGGATTCTTTTATATTCAGGCTTTTGGGAAAAGTAGGTTTCAGCCTAATTTAGCAGGAATACATCTCCCTTTGATTTTCAAAGAACTGTAAGTCACAAACTCTTTTAAATTCTTTTTGAGAACCTCATCTGATAATAAAATGAGAGGTGTGGGAGAGGATGAAATTCATCCATTCTGTAGCATCATGCTGTAGCATATATCAGATTGTCTTATCTTTGCTACATCAAGATTATTGACCAGGTTAGAGCGGTCCTTCCAGCCCCTGAATGCATCAAAGCAGATGTGCCACTGCCCTTCTCATTATAGCTCTCAGTAATGATCTAAGCTAGACTGGTCTGGAGATTCCTCCCTTGATGCATATTCTTTCCAAGCCTCTTAATTCAATCTGAATGATGATGATGATAATTTAGGTTATAGTATTACCCAGGGGCCGTGATAGCAGTGCAGAGCCCCATTGTCCTAAGAATCATATAGACAAGGAAAAGCTTTAATGTTGTGATACCACAGAGCTGCCCAGGCTAAAACCAATGCAAATGAGGAGAATTAATAGGGATTAATTGTGTATATTCAAATCTTATCTAATAATCTATCTATTACAATCAAATGATATCTACTTTTTAACTAGTGTATAATTCCTTTGTAATTTTTTTAGCTAGAGATGTTCATACCTTGAGGCTGAATTTTAGACCAGTGCTATCTTGTTACATTTATTGGCTTTTTCCCTGTAGCACTGCATGGATGCTTTGCACCTCACTGAGTGGGAAACACATGGACAAGTGTACACATTTTGGGGAAAAAAACAAACAGCCTTGGTGTTAAAGAAAAATGGTTCTGAGAATAGAGTCAGTAAGAATCTGCTGTGACTGCACAATGTAGAAATTACCCCCCCTGCCCCCCCAGCTAGCATACCACCATTTACTTACTGTGTTAATCAATTAATGTCCTTGATTTAATTCTACACGTGTTTAACTGAGTTGATGAGTGTTACTATACTTTCAATTAGATGGGCTTTTCAACAGAATTTTCATCATAATGGTTATTGTAAATGAGTTTTCTTAATTATGGTAGGGTGAATGCTTTATTAAGAGGCTTGAGATGTAGTATTACAAGATTTGGCATATCCTTGTGAGGACCCTTTGTTTTTAGGGATATCCATCTCCACCTCTCTTCTCACAAACTCTTTCTGTTGGCCTACTGGGTGTGATATTGAAGACCTATGATAGGTAGACTGTCAAATCCAAATTCACCATAATTTTAAGTATTGTAATTACTATTTAGTAATGGGTTTAGTACTCTGACACTCCATACCTTCTAAAAGTGCTGGTGGAGGCCATCATGTACTATAGTCCTGTTTTCTTGCAATGTCTTGGGGGCTGCAGTGACATTTGAACCTGTGATGAGATCTTTTCAAGAAGAAATAAGTTAACAGTTTGATATGCAAACACAAGAACCATTAGGGCAACACTTTATGGAATGTCAAGATGCTGATTTGCAACAATCTTTATACTCTGGAAATGCTTTCTCTTCTCCCAGAATTGCCTGTTTCCTTGCGCTGACTGTGTCTTTCCCATCTCCATCAGTTTGAGGCAAGAATGGTCACCTGAGGAAAATTTCCAAAGATGGAGAAGACAGGAAAGAAAGGTCTTCACACTTTTAGTCCCATCCCAAATTTAACCTTTCTATGTACTGCATCCACCCTGCAGCTCCCACTTCACACTCTTTTTGTAAACTAAGATAGAGAAAGTGGTCAGGGCATTGGACAAGGGTGTTTTAGATTGCTAACATTGCCCAAAGACTAATTAGTGTACGTGCAGTGCTAGACCATGTAGATCCTGGGCGTTCCTACTCCAGTGACATTTATTTTTCTGACATGTTCAGGCCATAGAGTAGGAATCTACCACCTACTTATCCTCATTGTTTTTGTTACATCTGTGCCCACCGCTCTTCTTCAGATTTGGGAGGGTTGCCGGAGCGATTTCTAATTTTCACTTTCCTCAGAGCTCCCAGAAATGTGTATGTGCTTCAGGGACAAAACCTGATTCTAGGAGCAAAGAGCTGTATCTGCTTGGTACAGTCTCTTTTCCAGAGATATGGGTGAATTTGCAGTTGGTATAATTTTGCTCTAGATTTCTATGAGTTGGTGGTGGTACTGTATATTTTCAAAAGAAAAAAAATAGACAAAAATGTTACTGTCTTAAAAATAGTATTAATTAAGTAGAATTAGATGGCTGATGGGTAGTTAATAAAAATGTGCAGTGTCACAGCTGTTCCATTTAGAGAACTGGATGGCAGGAAATATTTATCTGTCTTTTCAGAAACTCTAGGGATGATCTGGGGAATTACACTTCAGAAAATCTGTGCCAGGTACATTTAATAAGATAAACATAATGGGATTGTAACAAACAGGAATAGTTTCTCTAAAGGAAAAATGGATTTCTTTTAGCCTAATGAAATCTCTGATAGTGTCAGTAAATTAAGTAGTAAGTGGAAAAGAGGCTGAAGTAATTTATTTGTACTTACTAAATAACTTTCACAAAGTCCCATCACTCTAACATGCTAGGGAAGGAAAATACTTTTGAAAATAAAATACCAGGGAAGTTTAGAGAGTCAGTGATCACAACTGAAAGAAATGAATGGATCACCTGCAGTATGGCACAAGGCTTGTGGCTAAGGTCATCCCAAGACAACTTGGACCAGGGAAAGTCTATGCACATTGTCAAATCTGTCCTAGACAGTGCTATAGAAGTATAAATACAATTATTAGCTAGACAGACACAGGGCAATTTGCAGATGGGATACCATTACTTTGGGCAGTGGAAAAAAGACAAAGTTATAAGACATTTCAGATGAATTAAACAGAACTGGAAGAATAGGCAGATGATAAAGTGCAATTTTGAAAAATATACATATCTACAGTGAAGAGGGAAATATAAATACTTCATTAATTGAATGTTTTAAGAATGGTTTACAGCTTTGTAGCCAAATCTTTAAGTGACTGAATTCACTAAGCAGAATTTTTACAAATGAATGGCAAAAATCAAGAGCTGAAATATTGTAAACATTTTCATGCCATAAGAAGCTTCACTGCATAAAGCTTTTAGAAATGAATAGAGAAGAAAAGGAAACATGGATTGCAGTGGGAAAAGAAAAATGTTTTATGACCAAAATACTGTGTCAGGCCACAATGCTAATTTTTGCCCCCTTCTCTGATTTTCTTCCCCTTTTTGTCATTTTCAATCAAATCTGAAAGGGGTCAGTAGCTGAAGAGAAAGTGCTATGACTTCCATAAAAGGGGGTAACCAAATAAAGGAAAGATACAGAATTAGCTCGTCTGGTATAAATACCACTGAATTAATACAGATTAAGTTATACAATTAATAGCTGGGGAAGTGAGAAAAAGAGCAAATGTGAAATTTTACTGCAGCATAAACTTCTGTTGGACCTAACACCTTATTAGCCATCAGAATTTAACAATACAGCTCAGAGCTGTAGGAAGGGAGGTCTTGTTTATTCTGCTGCTCATGGGTCTATTTCCTTGGAATCTGGAAATATTCCTGGGTGAACATGAAAAATCAGGACCTTGTAGATAAGAGAGTAAATAGCCAGAATATATGGATCATATGGCACTGTGCAGATGGATAGGAAATTATAAATTACTAAGGTTACCAGTTAAGCTGTAGAGCACAAGGCTTGTTGCTGTCCCATAGATCTTGCCCGGATAAAATGGGTCTGTGTTTAGTGGAACATAATAACCTGTCATACATAACCGTTTCAAGGTTGAACAGATTGGATGCTCCAGAAATCTGCTAGCTCAGGGGTAATTTCTGGAACCTGCAAAAGGAAAAAGACCCCAACTGCCATGTTTGAAATTCCTTCCTAAGAGATGAACTACTCTTTGAGTTATTAAAAAAATAATAAAGACTTTCTTTTATTTGTTTTATTTTTCATTCCTGGACTCAAAGATCTTATGGCAACTGAAACTTTGAGAATAAGTTACATGGTAAGAAGATTCCACTACTATTTTATGGTATTTTTTTAATACCAGAGATACGTGCTCATCAGACATATAATGAAAAGAAAGTGATATGGTGTGTATCACTTGAAACTTCACTTGTGAACTTTACAATGTATTTTAATCACACTCTATTTTTATCACACTCTTTAATGTTTTTCAAAGAAATAGATCTTTGCATTTGGAGAAAGAATTGCATTTGGAACATTTCTGTTACCTTTCTGCATCATTGACTGATGAGATCACGTATGAAGAGAAACAAAACATAGTTTAGTGAAATTAGTCTGGTTTTCTTCTAATTTCATTTAGAAAAGCTGCTGATAATCCTTTTTACAAGTTCAGTCTAAACTTCAAAACGCGAAATAAATGGAAGGACAAATTTTTGGGTGTCACTGTAGAGATTGCACAAGTTAATGTACAACTTCACTTGCTCCAGAGTTACTGCTATAGACCAAAGGAAATGTTAAGGTTTTTCCTATTGGTTTAGTCTCAAGAAAGGCAACCAAACAAAAAAGCTGATCCTACAAGATGATGATTCCTTCTTGTGGGTTTTGCTGTACAGTTTGATGTCTGTTCTAGAAGCAGACTGATGAAATTAGTAAACATTTTGTGATCTTTCTGAAATGTTTAAGGAACTGTATCATGTGTAAATATGGGAAGAACTGATTTCTTTTTCTCGGTTTTAAGTGACATGGCTGCAACAAAACTATACTTTTCAGTGCAAAAAATATAAATCAGAAGTGCATATTTATTGTCAGAAAAGGTAGCTAAAACTAAGAATCTAAACATGGAGTGTTTAGCATGAGTACAGATGGTGATGTTTTTAATAGCAATTTTGCCACAAAAAGCTATTTCAGTCTTACCTTAAAACTTTCAAGTGAAAGTCAACAAATAATTTCATCTGACTGAAGAAGAAAAACAGATCAGAAATTACAGTGTTTTGTACTGACATTTTTAATGTAAAGTTTGTTTCAAAAAAGTCAAAGCATTTTATTTAAGAGCTGCAAAATAATTTTGGACTCGTCGTTTTAAACTGGCATTCCAAAATGGAACAAAATATCCCAAAGTAAATGTAGCAAAAGAATTAATGTTCCCTCTTCCAGACAAAAACTTTTGAATTGTATTGAATGAAATATTTCAGATCTAGCTGACCTGATTTCTTTCTTTGTTCTGTTATTGAGTGAATAATCCATTATTTGCACAGTTTATGGGGAATATGAGACAAAATATGTAGACTTTCTCAGAACACATGCTTTAGTCCTTTTAGTTTTGAATCTTTTGATTTATGAAGATAAAGAATAAAAGTTACCTTCACACCTTAACTACAGACAATTTCTGCATGGAGGGCTGTGAATTCTGGAACAGGAAACTCTTTCAGGGTATGCAATGAATCATCTACATCTGACTTCGGCAAAATATAAAGTTTTACCGCATATATACTGCATTCCCATTCTGCTCTTGGCAGAATATGTTGGGTTTTTTGATAAATATACTTGAGAGGACCCCCCCCACCTCCAAGAAAAACAAGAGACTCACTTATCTTGTCACTGTTTAAACTTGGTTTTGGAAATGTTTACTGTTCCCCATCTATGAGGATTTTTAGGGATAAGTCAGCATGTGTCCTTCCAGCACCATAGTCCAAGGGCTAAAGATAATATGGCTTGGAAGGGGGAGATGAGAAGTGCCATTTCTGTCTTTCTACAAGGCCAGGGTGAGTGGAACAAGTCTCTTGCCTTCAATATCCACATAAATAACAGGTCAATATAATTAACTGCATTTTTGGGAGTGCAGTTGGACGTATATAGTTTTGATCTTTATGTCTCAATTCTTCAGTCTTTAAGTTTTGCAGCTGAGGTGTCTGGTGTGCTGACAGCCAGCTCCGAGGTCAGGGCGATGCACGTTCAGGCAGTGGGGAAGCTCTGTGAGAGTCCCTAGTGGATATCACATATGGTGTACTCCATTGTAGCTGGAATCCAAATCCTGGAATTACCAATTCATAGCTCTGTGCACCTCTGCTGTGCTGCAGTCCATGGTGGTTGCAGTCTGTCCCTCGCTACCCCCACTCACCCCTCAGCACATGGACAAAAATGAGGATTTAGTCAGCTCTAAAAGGCTTTCTCAGGTCCAGTCTTCTGTGAATGGTTCTACCTACAGTACTCTGGATATTAAGGCTTCCTATATTTAGAGTCAAAGGAAATGACAAAACTTTTATTTTTACAATTACAACATACTGTGCAGTTAATTAGAGAGGATGCAGAGATTATTCTCTGACAAGTACCTTATAAAACGTCATTCACAAACAATTTGCCTGAGTCATCTTTTATAGACGTTACCTTTCTAAATAGCTTGTTGGTTAGGTTTTGGGTTTTTGTTGTTGTTGTTATTGTCTTTGGTTATTTTTAATCCCATATATATGATAATAGCTATACATTCATGATCTTCATGACTTTTTGAATTAATGGCAATAAGGGAAAAATCGAGGATCACACAGGCAAAACATAACTCTTGTCAAGTGTAAGAAAGTAATTTTAAAATATGGAAGAAAAAAAAAAGATTGTCAAATAACAAGTGATGAAAGCAGCAAACCCCAAAGCATTTAATATTATACTTCGTTTTAACTGTGTGCATCCATGGCTGTCATGGGGCATATCTATATTTTGGCAGAAGTCCTGATTAAGTCAGTGGGGAATTCAGCCTAAAAGCCGTGTTATTGTTCATTACTTGGAATATTGTCAAAATTGCATAAACAGTGTTCCTTTTTAATTAGGCACCTGGTATGAAATAGAGTTTCAAAGGGAATTGTACTGATGTGTTTTAGATGAAAAAGCATTTATTGCACAGTAGCATGTTTTCTTTAGCTGCCTTTCATTTTGTATAGATAAGACGCAAAAAGGTTTAAAGCTGGATTGTCCTGGTGGAAAAGCTATGGAGGATTACACTTAAGGGTCTTTTTTAAGATTTATTGTATATGAATGATTTGCAGAAAGGATGAAACACTTAAAAGTGTTTCAGCTGGGACTTCTTAAGCATTTCCTCAAGTGTTATCACGTTGCATATATTTTCTAATGTTTTTTTTTTAATATTCAGATGAATGTGCAATTTGATTTCCATCTTTCAGACAGAAATCCCTTCTTTCTCTTTTCTAACTTCCTTAGGAAGGCTGAAAACCAGTTGGCAATTTATATGTGTGAATCTGTGTGTATATGCATTATACAGTATGTTTGCAAAGTTTAGAAATCTTATTTTAAAATAATTATAGAATCACTTGGGTTGGATGAGACTTTTAAGATCATCAAGTCCAACCATAAACCGAACACTGTGTCTATATATGTTTCTTAGCTGCAGCCTTTTTAAAATAATTCATTTTTCTCCTTATGACAATGCACTGTGTGGTTCTTTTAGCTAAAATAGACAAGTTTCTTCAGACAGATGTTTAGAAAACATATTTTAACACAGTAACTATTGTAAGGTAGAAAGGAAGGCAACGGGTAACACAAGATGCAGAGTAGGGAGAAATCTATTAAAACAGTAAATTCACAGTAGATAAAATGAAAAGAGCGTGGAACAAATCAGGAATTTATAATAAATACTGGGGAGAGGGTGAATAAATTGTGAAAATGAAAGAAGAGATGAGGCAAACAAATGAGAAAACCAGAAGGAATGAGAAAGTTTTGTTGTAACAATTTCATGCTACTGGTTTTAGTTATGTCCTTATTTACTCTTTCCATCAAAACCCTTTATCTCAGTAGTTGAACTCACTGAATTTAGAGGTCTTTTTCAATCTAATGATTATATTATTCTGTTATCTAGTACAGTTTTGATTTCAAGACCTAAGATGGAAAAAGTGTATCTTTTGGATAAATATCTTAAACATTATGATGAAAAAAAAAGAAGTTAGTTGTGCAGTCCTGAAGCACAACCTCACAGTTTTCCTTTCTTTTGGGGTGTTACCTCAATCAGTATTTCATGCAGCAGAATCTTGAGGGCATGGCTCATCAGTGAGTTACATTCGTGTGCGCCGCTGTAGAATTAGAGCTTCTGGTTTCAGCTGGTACAAGGGAGGATCACACCCTTATTTCCACAAACAATATTAATTGATTATTAAATATCAAAAAGGTTAAGGACCTGTCATGTCTCTGAATATTGTGATAGGTTTCTTTGCCATCAAGAAATTACATAAATTCCAGGATGTGGTGAAAGACTGTATTGTTTACTCTCTGTATCAACTTTCAGAGAATGTCCTTCTTCAGTTGCATACCTGCAACCTTCTTACTCAACCAGTAGAGTCCCAAAGGTCTTGCACAGGCATTTATTTGAAACTTACACTGGTCCTTGGACTCCTTCATCTGTGATGGTTTTTCGTGGTAACTTTTTCAGAGGCACTCCTCTCTGTTTTATTCATGTAGATTGGGTATTCTAGGTTAAATTTATTGAGGAAATCAAAGTGAACAAGAGATAATCTAGATTACATGAGCAAAATAATGTGAAGAACAGTCACCACATTAGAAGTATCAGTTCAAGTAATAATAAATATATTGGAATAACTATAACTACAGCTTTTCCAAGCAATTCACCAGGAATAACACACTAACAGGGTATGTTCAGAAGAACAGAAGTTCAGAAGTTTAGTTGTTCACTGTAAAAGTGAATTAGATTAAACCAGAATGAAAGCACATTCATAAATGCTAAGTTAGCTATATATGGATGTATAAATTTATGGACATTTAATGGGACCATGAAACAGAATATAAATTTCCTGGCTAACTACTGTTAAAATTAATTTAGATTGTTAAAATTAAAATTAATATGCTATATATTAGATAAGCACAACACTTGATATTAAGAATATCTTAGAAATAAATTTCAAAGTTAGTTGATCTCACAACACCCTTCTGTAGTAGCTAAGTCTAATTGCATCACTCCACTGGAGGATAGGAAAATTGGAATTAGGAGTCTGGAACAGACATAGAGATCTTAAATGACTGGTTAATGCTCATGATGAAAACAGGATAAAAAAACAGAGCTGCAAAATTTCTCAACCATGCCCTGGCAGGCCATTGGATTTTATACAGTGGGCCAGACAAATAGTGCACAGATTTGAAAGTAGCACCATACGAAGGTTATCCTCCAATACAATATATTAGAATAATGACTGTAACTTTCGATTTGGGTAAATCCATTCTCCCCCTTTGAGAGCAAAGGGAGAGATGAGCACATTAAAAAGCTCATTGATTAGATGTCTCTGAGACACACACTGCTGGGTGATATACAAACCTCAGCAAAAGATTTCTCTCTATTTGAACAGTTGGGTTTAAAAGATGGCATTTCTAATAGGGATGTTTATTATGAAAAGCGTATGCACAATTCTAGTGTCATTGGATGTTGTAAATTAAGTATTAAACCCAAATTTTTTTCTTAGCCTTGTCTGTTTCCCCTGCAAAAGAACTACTGATGCAGCGTATCCAGATTGAGATTGATTAACAATTCTGTGAATTTTGCCCAGCAGCTATAATTGTTGGTTGCCTTAGCAACTTGGTAGATTAAATCATAAGCTAAAATCCAGGGGGTTCAATTAAAAATTCTTGTTGAAATTCAAATTCTTTTGAGGGTGAAATGACCGATGATTCAATATGCACTTGAGAATTCTCAGGGTTTTCTGCTTTCACTTCAGTGTAATTTATTAGAAGTGAAATATAAATCTGTTGTTTGGGAAATATTTACCTATTTATTATTGGTGCTGGTGCACTAGGAACAATGAAGCTTTGGGGTTTTGTTACATAGCAAAGCACAGGATAAACTTTATCTTACTCAAAGAATAATCTGATGTATCGTATTCTCTAGGCTATTTTTCTTGCATTTGATACTGGTCAGAATTTATGCTAGCATTGGTTCTACACATAATTTAAGAAGCATGGAAGGAATTTAATTCTGCAATGTGCTCCTAAAGGACTTTGGTTTGTTGAATGCTGAAACTACCCAATGTCCAGTTCGTGGCTGAAGAATAGGGCCGAGGTTCTCTCTTGTGTTCTTCCCGCTCCAGTTTGGATGTTTTCTGTATTTCTTGGGTAAACAGCAGGGCCTATTCACCTTCTTTTGACCATACTGATCATTCTGCTGCTGATTTTCTTATAACTGTGCTGTCTTTTACCTCTTGTAGCTGTTTTTCTAGTGCCCTGATGTCCATTCATTTGAATAGATGCACTTTTCCCACGAAGCTCTTGAGGGAAGTCTCATTGCAAAAGCTGGAGTTTTTCAGCCTGGAGAAGAAAAGTCTCCAGGGTGACCTTACTGGGGCCTTTCAGTACCTGAAGGGAGCCTACGAAAAAGCGAGAGAACAATCTTTTACACAGGCATGGAGTGATAGGACAAAGGCCTGTGACTTTAAACTGCAAGAAAGTAGGTTTAGAATAGCTATAAAACATAAATGCTTTTACTCTGAGGGTGGTGAGGCAGTGGCATAGGTTGCCCAGAGAACTTTTGGACACCCGATCCCTGGAAGTGTTCAAGCCCAGGCTGGATGGGCTTTAAGCAACCTGGTGTAGTGGAAGGTGTCCCTGCCCATGGCAGCAGGGCTGCAAACAGATAATCTTTAAGGTCCTTTCAACTTCTAAATCATTCTAGGCTTCTATGATTTATTGTCCATCAGCCTTTCTCAGTAAAGTCTTTGTCCTCCAGGTATTCTGATATGGCGTCAAAAAAGATAAACACCAAACCGTTATCCACCATGTGGATGCTAACTCCTTGCACAACTCTTGACTTTTGTTCTCCCCCTTGCACAAAAGGAGCTAGAAATCAATACATTACTGCTTTCTATCTTCACTTGTCCTAATGAAAAGTTTTCTTCTCTACTTATCTTCCTTTGCTTTGTTCTGCATCTTAGCAAAGACAGACTCTGTTCAACCACTAAATATATTCCACCACACCCAAGGGTATTTACAAGCCATTTTAGGCAATGTTTTGTATTTTTTTACTTTCATCTTCCTTAAAGAGTTGGGACCTCTTTGTCCTCAATCTATAGAGCTGACATTCATTGTGGACAAACAAGAAATTATGAAGATGAGAGGAAAGAAGGTGCATCTTTTGAAAAAAATTAATTAAGCAACATAAGCAGAAATATGTAGCGTAAGAGAAACATAAATGTTCCTGCAGTGTTCCAGACACAGAGAGAAAACCAGTGTTGACCATTCAGTGTGGTAACAGAAGAAGTGAACCCTTTCATTCTCTGTTTAAATTCCTCTGTTACATTCTGGGTTTTGGTGCATATCCTACATGTTAGCAAATCTACAGAGAAGATACTTGGCAGCTATTCTCCAGTTATATCTCAATTGTGCTGAATACTGGTGGATTTCATAGATAAAAATGATAATAATCAGAGAAAGAAAAGTTGATATAAAATTTAAGCTATTGTATATTGACAGCTGAATATAAAGACAAATCTGAACTCCTTTAGGCCCTCCATCAGCAAGAAATCTCTGCAGTTATATTTTATTCTACAAAATTATCCCTTAAAACCTGTTTAATAATTCCAGCAGTTATAACAAATTATGTTAAATTACAGAGTAGGCCTAAAGCATGATCCTAGAAGCCTCCAAATTCTGAATCTAGTTTAGGACATAAAAGTGTAGCTCTGAGGAAAAAAAAAAAAAAAAAGCATAGGATAAAGTATAGGAATTAAAACATAGTAAGATAAAAAAGAAGCTTGTGACTAGAAGATAGGTCTTTCACATGTGCTAAGTAATCCTCTTAATTTTTTTTTTTTTTCATAGTAAAACTGTTTTATATATTTTGGATCCATGAGAGGAACGTTTTGATCATTAAAAGCTAATTAATAAGGTTCAGTAAAAATGAAAGTTTGGCTACGTCTTTCTCTGGAAAGTACTTCCTGACTTTTCAGTGTTGTTTTGTAATCAACATGTCCTTGTAATTTGAGAAACTCATTATTTTTATGTTATTTAATGTTGATGATGTGTTTTGCAATCCCAGCATGGGAATCTTGTGCAGAAGTGTCCCCAGTAGCTGCCATCAAACCTGGCTTTGCTAAGCTTTGCTGCTGGTGTTAGTGAGAAATCTGTTCTGTTGCTGTGATATTTACAGAGCTGTTCTGCAGTTCTGCACCATTCTGAAATGACATTCCTTTGTTTCAAAGTCTTCATTCTGGAATCACAAGTGTAAAACCCATTCTAGCTTCATCTGTGCTCTACATTTCTTTCTTGACTTCAATTACTAATTTAAAATTAATCAACTGGGAGTAGTCCAGAGGGAAACTTTTGTTATGAATGAATAGGTCTCTCTTGGTTTATTTATCCTAAAATAGGAAAGGCTAAGTGCAAAAGGGGGAGGAGGTTTACAAATAATTTTGTATATATTCTTGGAAGTTTAAACAAATTACTATGCATTTATGCGTTCTCTCTTTTTGATGTAATGAACACTATAAAGTCTTACCTTTCTTTAATTGTGTTGACCCGTAAAGCATTTCAATCTGCACACTTTGAAAAGCTCAATAGGGATCTGCATGAGCATTGTCTTCTGATTTGGTGAAACAAAGGCACAGAGTGAGGAAGGGAATGGCTCAGAGTTGCACAATTTCATGGCTGAGCCAGCAGATCCCAATTTCCTGAGGTCCTTTCATGCCTTAGCAATTCTGTCCCATCCCTAATAATCAGTATTGTTCATAATAGATCTTTTTGTTCCAAACTAAACTGTTTGCAACACATCAGAGATGCTTTAATAGGACAGCAGGATTTCAGACATGATGGGTGAGTGCTGAAGGAGTTGTGTTACCAAATGTTGGTGGGAGCTTTTCTGTTCTAGCAGTAGGAATCACATATTGTCAGAGAGCCTGGTTCAGAAGTTTGGGTAGCTTGCAAGGCAGACATTTTTGAAGCACATCTACAAAGGGAAGGGACCCTAAGGATCATTTAGTTCCAATCTCCTGCAATGCGCAGGGACACCTTCCACATGTTGGTCAGGGCCCCATCCAAGCTGTCCTTGGCCTTCCAGGGATGGGGTATGTGCAACTTCTCTGGACAACAAACGTAGATCTCAAA
>WEKY01033032.1:29040-65180 GCA_013390045.1 Picathartes gymnocephalus
AAAAAAAAAAAAGATTCCTTGTGTGCTGACACCAGCAAGGGAGGCATGTGATGCATTGCAATTATCTTAGCAGATTGGTGAAACACTCAGCTCTTCAGCTTCCCTAGAGAAGTACCTGGGTGATGGTCATCCAAATTATAACAAAATGCATGGTTAACTGAGGTAGAACCAAGTAGTTTTTCATTGGTGTGATATTCTGTGAACCCATAAAAAAACACTTCTAAGCCAAGGCACCATAATTTAAAAACTTGCACCATTAGATCCATTGGCCAGGCCCTAGTAAGGAGATGTGCTGATGGAGAGAGGTTGCTCTTTAGGACAGCTCTCAATGAGAAAGTGTTAGGAGGAGAGGAGAATGGGTTTGAGTCATGCTGTGGACTTTAACAGATTGCTTTCCAACTGCCTACCCCAAGCAGAGCACTTGCTGGCATGTAGCATGTACTGAAGATGGATATGTACCACGCTGCCTGGCAGGCAGACAAGCAAATAATTGTATCAGCAAGCCAGAAGCGTGATTTTGGTCTCTAAAGCGAGGAGGTAAATGAGGAAATAATTTTAGATTTTATCTAGGCTACCTTAAAGATTAGCTCAGTAAATTTTTTCCATTTTCTATATCCTACCTAGCTACAGGTTTTTTAGATATAAATTAAAGGCTTAGAAACTCTTTTCATTGAGATTTCTGTATCAGAGAAAAATGTTCAGATTTGGAGACTTGCTTTGAGTTTCCTTCACAGAATTGGGATCAGATTGACACATTTTTTTCCTGTCAAATTTCTCTCTGATTTCTGCAATTAATAAATAACTTTTATTATGCATTAATGCATAATAAGTTCCTGTCTTTTGCATATTTCCGATCAAGTTTTCATCTAAGTACTAAGATCAGGTTGTGAGTTAATAAAGCACAGTGGCATCCAACTTAACTATTCAATTGCCTTTTGTAGGAACTTTTATTGAAAAATGTAAGGCATTAAAATAACATCAATCAATGCTAATAACCTTCACTAAGATATCCTGAATATATCCTTTGAAGTAATATATAATATCATGAAGTCTTAACACAGCAGAAGAATTTAGTCTGGAGTCTTGATTCTGCACTAACTGTACTTATTCAGAATGCATGTGTGAAATGAATGCTAATATTGGAAATATTTTGGTATTGGCATGTTTTACAATGCCTTTCTTTCAGCTTGCAAGAGAAAGCTCTGTGGGCATTATTCAGCTTAGCAGGGAAAAAAATAATCTTATGAAATTTTAAAGTGATGCATTTGGTGATGGTAGAGTAGTCTGGCAGCACATTAATCTTTACAAGGGTTATCCCTCCCTGGTGGAAAACATGTAATAAGGTGCCAGTCTTTTAAATCTCCTCAAACTGTATGGACAGCAAGGATGGTGAATGTGTAAACCACCAGGTTTTTGTACAACTTCAATTCCCAAATGTTGTGACAAAGGACAAACTTTAAATGAGGCTGTCCTGGGTATTGTCAGTTATCATCTTCAAATATGTGATTACACTTGCAGCCAGAGATTCTGGTGAAGAAATCAAATATACTATCTGAAAAAAACTGGGGGCAAGACTTGCTTTAGGAATAAGGAAGGTTTATGCTGATGTTCCTATGTAAGAAAAGGGTTTTTTCTTCAACAGTTACTGAAAAGTCCAGGAGAATTGCAAAGAGTGTATGGCCACAGAGCATGAATGTATACAAACATATTTGCTTATATTTAAAGTACACTGGGATGATCTTATGCCTCTCTTAAGTCAACTGATCATCTGTGTCTGTGGAACACAAACGCAAATGTTTCCAACTCATTCTTTTAGAAAATATAACTTTTGGAAGTAAGAGCCAGGAACAGTATACTAAGATGTCTTTAAATGTCACCAATATTAAATCGAATGTTCTGAGTGTTACTATTAACTGTCATCATTAGTTGTACTGAAAGGATATAATTACATATTCCTGACTGTCAACTCATGAAAAAACCACAAGAGAGCATTTTCTGCTCAGTAGTGTAGGATACTTATAAATGCTGTTTCAAGGTGTGATTCACCTGGTTTTTGGACTAAAAGTGGTGAAAACCTCAGTCCAGTCTTGATATCACTGGTCCAATGATAGTAGCAAAAAGTAAGCATGATGTGTTGCTGTTTTGGTGATGGTTATTCCAAGATCATGTTAGCAGTGACAAAAGACTTTCAGAAATCCCAGGAACTCTGCACTGGGATTGAGAGACAGGGCTTGAAGTGAAGCTTGTAGGTGCTGATGGATTTTTAGGGATGATGCAGTCCATATCAGGTCCCAGTCTGGCAATTAGGAAGGACGTTCTGCAGGGTGCAGCATCTGGAAGGAATTGAACTGCTTTGGAGCAAAACACGATTTGATCATCCAGGGAGACACAGCACCTGAAAGAATCTTGGTCTAGGAGTAAATTGTGCAATTTATCACATCTAATGGCTTTGCAAACATTTCTGAAAATTATTTTGCAGCTATAGCTTAAGATCTCCATCTGTACTATGTAAGGCTGAGATGGTCTGAATAGCTGTAAAGATACCTGGCACAGATTAATTGGAACGAAATAGGAGCTATTCTGGCTTCTCCTTTTGAAAACAAACCACACAACAACAGAAAACAAGTAGCAGCTCTCTCGTCATGGCAATTTTCCCAGTACCATCCATGAGTGTCAGCTCATGAGTGCTTGAACAACTCTGCGGGAGGTACTGACCTTCCCAAATAATTATGATTTTTTACAGAAGGGAGTGATCCGGAATTGTGCCTGTGGCAAGGCCTGTAGCATGTATAACACACTAAACTGGCATTGGTTTGGAAGTGGTGCCAAACTTCTGGTAAAACTGGCTTCTTTTTGTACATTGTGCTGGATCTATGTCTTTGTCTGCATCTGTAGGATTCAACAACTGGCCAGACATATAACTGAAAGAAACTCTATAAGCAGAACATTTTAAAAAGTTAATATTTCTTTAGCAAGTGTGTAAATTTATTTAAATTTTTAAATTATTTCTGGCCAATTTAGGGTTTCTTCCCACATATTCTGCTATATTCCTAGCATTTCCTTTTGAGGGGAGAGAAGGAAAATACTCTATTCAGTCAATAAATAAAGTGTACTATCAAAGCAAAGCAATGTCCCCTCATCTATTCTTTTTGGATTAATTCTTTGTGTCAAGGTAAAGAAATTTTGAAGATAGACTCTCTGTGATTCCCGCGTCATAGACATAAAACATTCTCTCATGAACTGAAAACCTATGAGGTAGAATGAGATACTTAAAAAGCGCTTGAAGAGTGACAGATCTTTAATGAATTATGAATATGCTATTGACCTTCTTTTTCTTTAACAACTCAGTTGGTAGGTGTTTTGTTGCACTTCAAAAAGTTAGCCAATTTTTACTTCACAAAATATTATTGCTTAAGTCTTACAGGATGGAAGTACAGGCAAAAGGATTTAGGAAAAAAAATCCAGATAACCTTTTTCAGCTGTTGTGAGGGGTCTTTGCTTGAGTGAGTCAGAGAATAAAGGTAGCAAGGTAATGAGGTGTTGCGAGGAGAGGAATCTAATGAAGTTTAACAAAGGCAAGTGCTGAGCTGCTCTTGGGGAGGAATAACCTCATGCAGTACAGTTTAGCTGCTGGAAAGCAGCTCTGCAGAGAAGGACCTGGGGGACAGCAATCTGTCCAGGAGCCAGCAGTGTGCCCTAGGGGTCAAGAAGGACAATGGTATCCTGGGGTGCATTAGGAACAGCATTGCCAGCAGGTCATGTGGGGTGATCCTGCCCCTCTACTCAGCCCTGGTGAGGCCACAGCTGGAGTGCTGCGCCCAGCTCCTCAGGACAAGACAAGGAACTGCTGGAGAGGATGCAGCAGAGGGCTGTGGAGGTGACAAGGGCGCTGGAATATCTCTCCTGTTAGGAAAAGCTGAAGGAGTTTGGCTTGTTTAGCCTGGAGAAGAGATGACTAAGAATTGATCTCATCAATGCACATAAATATCTCAAGGGCAGGTGTCAAGAGAATGGGGCCAGGCTATTTTCAGTGGAGCCCAGCAACAGGTACAAACTGAAACACAGGAAGTTTCATCTGAATACAAACAAAAATGTTTTTATTTTGTTGGTGACAAAGCACTGGAAGAGGCTGCACAGAAAAGATGTGTCGTTTCCTTCCCTGGAGATACTCAAAATCCTTCTGGTCGTGATCCTGTGTAGCCTGCTGTAGGTAAGCCTGTTTAGCAAGTGCATTGGGACTAGAGATCCCTTCCAACCCCATCCATCCTATGCTTCTGTGATTTATGAGAGCAGTTTGAAAGGAATGACACCGTGTCCAGTTTTTATCAAGCAGAAAGACATTAGAAATGAAAAATGAATAAATACATAAGAAAGAAGAGAAAGTAAAGAGGGACAGTGACAAGTTTGGATATGTAATCAAAGACAAGAGAGCCGGGTCTCCTTGCGTCTGTAGTAAGCTTTTTTTTCACATGGAATTTGACAGATAATTAATAGACCTCAGCCCATCTGTGTAGAAAGCTCCACATTGTATGCTACCCATGACCCTAAAGACAAAGGACTAAGGAAGAGGAACTGAAGGTTGATGGCTGGGGACAGTTGTCCCTATTATAGCAGTGCCAGGAGCTGTCAGCTCAGGCTGATCAGCAGTTTGATGTTGGGCATTAAAAACAGTAGAAAATAGTAACGATCTATGATATTAATTGAAGAGGTGGAGACGAAAACAAAGTCACTGTAGCTTGAGACTGTGCACAAGGCCAGGCTGGACGAGCAACCTGGTCTAGTGGAAGGTGTCCCTGCCCATGGCAGGGGGTTGGAACTAGATGATCTTTTAGGTCCCTTCCAAACCAAGCCATTCTATGATTCCAATTTTTTCTTCACATTGTGGGTAGACAGAAAATGCTTTGGGTTTTCAGCATAAAGCCTTTTTTGAGTGAATGCCAGATATAGATTTCCTTAAAAAATATATTAAAATTGGAAAATCCAGCTTATGTATCATTCTCAAAGACTACAAAGCATTACTGTTGTGTCTAGAATACAATAGCCTTAGAAAGGTGTACCTCTTGTAAAATTAAAATATTTTTGAGCTTTTATAAAATGATTCAAGTTATTGTCCAGACTGACACCTTGTACCACTAACACTTTATTCAGCAATGCTCTGAAGGAGAGGTCATGACATCCATCTTGTGCAGTAACTTAGGAAATAAAGTGACTCACAACTACACATCTGACACACCCCAGGCTTTGGCCTCTCTCTTTCCACTCCTGTTGCCCTAGTTATCTTGCCAGACTGTCTGTAAATGTGTCTTGGAGACAGTTTGCTGTTACATGTTGGCCTAGCTATTTTACCCTCATTTTCTTCAAATCCTTTTGTCTCAGGATGGGTATATTCACTTCTGAATGTTGCCAAATACAAGCATTTGAGAAGTTGATAAAAGTTCTGGCCTCGATATACATGAGGCTCTTTGTTTTATGTAGAATTTTAATCACTAAATCACAAACACCTAAATAATCATAAATCCATAAATTGCCTGGGCTTCTTAGATAGGCAAACCACTTACATTTCTGATTCCCGGAGCAAAATTGATATTTATTAATCAACCTGACTATCTCAATAATAAACTCCTATAGCTCTCAGTGTGTAGCCTCATAAAATGTTTTGTAAAAATATGCTCCTCCCTAAGAGATTTGGGCCAGCTGTTAGGCAAGCCAGCTGAGCAGCTCTGCTCAGTTTCAGTGTAATTAGAGTTGTGCACAAAACTGCATTTTTGCTTTTTAAATCTTATAGGTATAATGCTTCTGTTCACATTAAAAACGTGATCTAGAATCTCTGTTGTCTCTCCAGAAACGTCCTGTCACACGTGAGGATTAAAATTTGGATTCTAGAAAATAATAGTAATGTATATCACAACACAGAAGTGGAAAATTATTTAATCATAAAAAAACATGTGAGTGGTCGTAGGAAAAATGGTGTCATTCAGGCTATTTAATACCATGGTCTATGCTCACAAGTCATCAAAGGATAAATTGGTTCTTGCACAGCTTCTCCCTATGTGTAGGATAAATTACATCAGAGTTGAGTTCCAGAATCAGTATTTATTCATAAATGAATTCAGAGCTTTTATGGTTGTCGATATTTACTTCCATTGATCTGTGGTACACTTCTAAAGTACTTTCACATGTATTGAGAAGCCTGATTAGCTGAAAGATATTACTTCTTGTAGCTTTCTGAAATATCTTAGTCTTCATGCTTTTTAAAGAAATGAGGTTGGATGAATCAAATGTGCACGACTTTTGCAGTCTATAATTTGACCTTTCTTTCCAACTGGGGAATTATTTGTAGGTTATTTTCTGGTGATGACAATAGCTAGATATGTTTTAAATGGCTAAACCTTTATGTTTTGTATTCAGCACTGGCTGGAACATGGAAACCTAGTCAGGCCCCCTTATATGAAGTGAATATTCAAACTTTTATAAATTTTCGTATAGTTTCAAAAATTCTGAAAGACTCTTAAGCAGAAGAACAGAGGCTCTACCATAGTCAAATCAAAGAGAAAATGTGTTGTTCATTTGACAAAAGTCCCATTTAAATCAGTGAGAGAAGAGAATTTAACTCAGGAATTATAGGGGTTGGTTTGTTTGGAGTGAAACATCCTACAGACTATCCTAAATCTAACTTTATTTATCCTATGTACATATCTATTGATTTCTTTAAATTATTACTGGGAAAACTGTGGGGCATAGTATCCACCAACTACAAATTTTACAGAAGCTAAATCCACATTTGAAATATTCTTAATTTTAAAATAATATTATATGATATGACAGTCTTTTAGAGTCATATTTTACTTAAAATCCTGATTTTAAAACCTGCCCAAGAAGGACACATAAGTAAAACAGCTATTAAAAATTATATTCAATAACATTTTAACTCTATATCGATTGCTCTAGACCAGAGCCTATCAATGCATATGAAGCAGATGGACCAGATGTTTAAATGTAGCTCAGATTATATTATATCAGCTTTAACTGCCTCTCTCACGCTATGCATAGAAAATCACTGGGGGAAATTACCTTGCTTTCTGAAGGCCAGAACTCTGTAATTTGTAAACAGTATTTTTATCTTGAGCTTCCAAAGAGTAAATACCTTCTTGTAATTTTGGGCCAGTTTCACTTAAGTGATTTTGTTTACATATATTTCGAGCATTGCTTGAAATTGATTTCTTTTTTTCTTTTCTTTCTTTTCCAATCTCTGAATTTGCATTTGTAATGTAGCTTGTCTTGCCACTGTGCCATGTTCAGTGCTTGTGTAACTAAAAATGCAGATCTCTCTCAGCAAAGCACGTTGCACATTCCTAAATGTACAGCTGCGGAGGCTGAATCCTAGGCTGCGTGCCCTGTCCTAGAAACAGCTGAAATGGTGACTTCTAAAGGACTGTCTGGTATTCTGTATCTCTTTGCATGGGCAAGGAAGTGTGAGATTTAACATGTAATATATCCATTGACATTTATCCATGATATATTGCTTGGGATCTGCATTGAGCATGCAGTCAGAGGATTAGCATGCTCTTCCACACACTTGGCCTGATGAAAATGCCACAGGTAGGAACAGCCATGTATTGCTGTGGAGGTGTTGCCTTGAAGTACACTGAGGTAATGCATTTATGTAGCACATTTATGTTGTCATGCACTGTCCTGAACTTTAATGGGAATTTACTGTTCATAATAGACGAGATAATCAAAAGGTGTATTCCTTTAGCCCTCTTCAGACTGAGACCATCTGAGACTGAAATATTGTGCTGCCTGCTTCTCTCATCTTTAAATCACATCAAATTACCCAGACATTTGTGTAATGCATTTGCAATCTACCATCTTTTTGTTGTCTTCCCACAGCATTACTTTGGGCAGAGAACCTTCTCAGTAAGTGCTTAGTACTTAATCCGTTATTTTTTAAGGAACTACAGAAACGTAAATGCCTATTTTGTACTTGAAAGGGTAGGCTTGAAAGTAGGAAGTAGACATGTCGAGGGCATTTTAACAAAATAATAGCTTTGGCAGTCATATGTGTTTAACGGAGTAAAACGAGTGTGGGAGTGTTAGGCAGGTTAGTGCTAGCTAGGCAGGCAACTGGGAGCACTCCCCCCAGCACGCATTGCACGTGGGGCTTGCTGTGATAGGGATGTGCTGCGGATCAGAGCTGGTGCTCACAATCACACAGACTGACTGCTGTCTCTAAGGGCAAGACTGGTAGGCTGGGACAACCAGCAGTACCTGGGAGCCTGAGCCTGATAGGATAAGGCACTGCTCAGAAGTCTGTGCCCTTTTATGACTTTTATTTTCACTGAACCTTTCAAGACTTTGAATGGCAAAGAGGAGGAAAGTGGAGAGAACAGATTGTTTCCCTTTGGATGAGAGCTCCTCTCCAATGCTGGGAATGGGATTTTGGCACATTGCTCATTATTTAACTCTCATGTCGGAAGCAGAAAGCCTTTTAGAGCTTTTGGTTCAGTTCAATGTAGAACTGGTTCCCCTAGAGACACAGAAAAATAACTGGAGTCCTTGGAGATACTTGTTCTGGTGCACAGTACAGGGCACCAGTACAAGTGCAGGGCAGAGATGTGTTGTGCAAACATGTGTATGTTAAACCTTTTCTGCATTTGGCTGTGAGGAGCGGTGAAGAAACAGTCCTTCATTCAGCATTGGTTTTACTTCTGGGAGGTCTAGGCATGAAATATGGTGCTTTCCAGGATGCTTGAATAATAAGAAGCAGGGAATTGCTTGCTTTTGTGGTACTTTCTCTCCTTACAGTCTTTTCTATAAAGTTCAAATGAGTTCATTCTAGCATCTTCGTGGTATCTTCTGACATGTGAGAAGACAAACCAATGTATACCTGGCTTGACAAAATTCAATTTGCAGAAGGGTGTGGAAGAATCTTTGATCTTTGATTTGGCAGATCTTTGAGGCTGCTAGATGTATGAATCAAATGGAAGTATTTTCAGTGAGTTGTGAAGAACAGAAATTATAAAAATATCTGTTGACTGGGATCCCAGAGGAAAGTTAAATGTAAATGTAATTTCTACAGCAGTATTGACAGCCCTGAAGAAGGCTGAAATGTTCTGATTTTTTTGAGGAAAATGAAAGATAAATATTTTGACAATTTCAAGGAACACTTTCTCAATTTTCTACTGGTTAGAGATCTCAAAAAGTTTCTGTTTTCTTGAAACACTCAGATTAAATTTAAAATCTTGAAAGTGTTTGGAAAGATGCTATTTTTTATTTTTGTCCTAAAAAACTATCACAAGTTTTTGGGTTTTTTTTAATCAACTTTAGTCCATCTCTTATCAAACTATCTCTCACTAGCTGTATGCAGCCCTGGTTTTCAAAATGCCAAAATCCTCTGAAATGAAAAATCTCCCTCCACCCCTGTGTTTGCCATCTTTCTCCTATTGACTGAGCTTTGCACTCAAATGGAATTAATTATGAAAATCTCATGTGACTAATTTTCTCTTATCCTTTTTCTTTTTAACATATAATTAATTAATTAACTGAAATAGGTTAAACTGATAATTCTTTATTTTCGATTTTAGTGTTTGCTATATATTTTTTTTTCTGCTTCTGAGGATCTCGTAGGTTAAAGAAGAGTAACTTCTTGTCCTTAACTTCATATTTCCTTACAGTTCCTTCATCTTTTGTTCCAAATGGATTTAACACCATCCTTTATGACTTACTGCTGAGATGAACCTTTTCCTGTGTCACATTGCAATGAAGCATTTGTGTAATTAGGTTTGATGTGGACTCTCACAGACTTTTCAGCAGAATTCTGTATTATTCTCTATCAACCACTGAGGGGGTAGATGTTCTTCCTATAATGCCTTCTCTCACAGTAATTCACATTTGTTAACACCTTTTATTTTTAGACTGTCCCAGTGTGGTAGAGCATTAGTCTTTTCATTTAAAGAGTGAGCAGCTGGCTTGCAAAGAGTAAATAATCCCATGCAGAAGAATTTTAGCAGAACTAAGGGAGAAAATGTAGTGCCTGGTCTGCTGTGGTTTGAACTCTTCCCTCTTTGCTTTGCTTGGGCAACAGAAATGTGGTAAGTCAGTTCCAAAAGCAAGAAGAGCTCTTCCTTGTCTCTGGCCCTAGGAAGCAAGAATTGCAGGCAGTCCTGGATAAAGACTTGTTATCTACCCCTCATACTTAGTAGTAGAACATCTCATATTTAAGGAATTAAGTACATCCTTTTCCTTCGTATTTCTTCTCTTTTGTGTTTTAGCAGGAAAACATTGCTTTGTTAAACCTGTGTCCAGCATCTAAATTGTTCAGCACTGTTCTTAAAAACCTGCCCTCTGAAGTGATTTAACTTCCCAAGTGATATTGAACTGTTGACCTGCAGGACCTCCTCCCAGGAGCTGTGAGGATTGCAGCCTAGAAAAGCTGAGGACAGCGATAAAGAGCAAGAACTGAAATGAAAACTGGCAGAAGCCATTATCTGTTGCATTTGTTCTCCACATGTCGGTTCTTCTCGAAGAAGCATTAAAAAGCCAGTCAGGAGGCCCTGGAGGGGAGGGGCTGCTCAGCTGGAGCATGATCCAGTCAACAGCAGAATATGGCTGGAGATGGTCCCGGCTGGGAGTGGGGAGCTGCTGCTTTGGCAGAGGCTGGGAGAGAGACCGAAGGTAACCCAACCTGTGAGATGACAGGGAATGGTGTGCCTGGGCTGCATGGACTCTGCTGCTGCTCAGGAATGTACTGCTGAGTGGGCTCAACCCACACAGGTACACGTGTGTCTGCCTGCAGGGAGATGCTGGCATGAGATTATAGCCATCCTGTTAGATCTCGTCACTTGTGATTCCTTAATGTTTCATAATTCAGTGCCACCTGGCTTCTTGTGCATGAGGATTTTCTGGAGAGCTTGGACAATGGCAAGGGCTAATGGCAAGGGCTAGATACATTCACCTTGAACCTTTAAATAATGTCCATGTGATTCACTGGTTCAGTGCCTATAACTTGCAGTGTTTCTGCTTAAACTGACTTTTTAATTTTGCTCTTGGGGCCGATAAAGCAAAAGTGAGATTTAAGGATGTCTTTGAAAGGAAAGACAGCTTGTCATCAGCCAGGAATAAAATATTTAAGATGGGATGATATATATTCCCATGATTCTGCCTGCAGCTGTTTTTTGGGGTTCTTTTGTGATTAACAGTGAGATGAACAACTCTTTATAGGCTGCCTGGCTTGATTTTCCTAATAAAAAGATCATATAGAACATATGTATATGTCAGTGGCCCCTGTGGGTGGGTGTATGGACATTTCCAGTCCTCCTGCTTCTCACTGGCTCTGGACAGGAGAGCTGTGACTGAGTGAGAGTGTGTGCCACATCTGCCTGGCTTTGGCCATGGCACACCATGTGGCCACGCCCTGGCTCAGGCTCTAGTCAGTGTGCAGATTCTCCAATTTCCTGTATTTCAGTTACCAAGTCACTTTGTGCCTTAATTCATCCCCACCCAAAACAGAGATGAGTCCACCATCACACATAAGGTTATGCATAAGTGACAAGAAAACAAATGCACTTAAATGCTGCAGGATGGGAGGCACACACACAGAGCTGTAATATGAGTGTTGCCACACTGAATTCAGTTTTGCTCAGGATATTTGGTAAGTGCCTTGCAAGATGCACTGGTGACACACATAAGCACTGCTTGCAGTCTGTGGTTCCTCCTTTTTTTCTCTCCCCAAGGATAAATTTTGTAGTTTATATTATTTCCCGTGGGAGTACTTGCCATGCAAATGTATAACTGTGCTACATACACAGTGCTTTGATTTGATACAAGTCTGAGCAGTGTAATGGCACATCAGAGAATTTTATACAACATTTTGATTGTGATTTCTTAACACAGCAGGAAGAAATTTAAAAATTTCTAATGGAAAGGTTAGGCAGAAAGCAATTTGTGCTGAACCAGGGACAAATAGGGAATAAACTGGCATTTTTCAATTTCTTTTTTCTTTTTTTTAGGGCTGCTGATGGTTGTTGTATTACTTCTGTGACTCACTGGAGTTTCCTATGCACCAGCAGAAACTAGAGTTGAAAATCAATTTTTAAAATCAAAATTAAGTGCTGTAATTAGGTTTTTCTCCATTCCAAGACTTAACAAATAAAAGAGGAAAAAGAGCTGCCTAGATTTAAAACATAGCCTGTTATGCCATTACGCTGTAAAGTGGTAGATTACATTCCTGTGTGCAGGGATGTGCTGAGTCTCAGTGTCTAGCATAGCACTTATTTCATTTCCTTTTCCTGTCCTTCCACAGTTAAAGCTCTATTTCAAGGAATTTTGTTGCACACCTCCTCATCCTCTCTTCTCTTGACCTGTTGCACCACAGGTAGCAGGTTGAGTGTCATCTACCCCATCAAATAATAGAAGAGCAGAATAATAGCAGTGATAATTGCATGACAGAGTGCAGGCACAAAATATTTGGGGCCTTGCACTTAAAGAAGGTCCAGAGAAAAAAATGCTTGGATTTTATTTTTTTAGTGCTTTGAAGTCTGGCAACATTGTGTATGAAATTGTTCATGCCCTTTGCTAGGAGAGAGCTCTGCTGTGCATCAGGAGAGGTGACAGAGGAGATGTCTGCATGCAGTATCTTCTCTTTTAAGGGGAAATTAGACCTGGGGCAAACTTGTAATGTCACATCTGGGTTTCTGAAAGCATAATTTCTAAAGAGAAATGATTTGGCACAAGAAATATTAAGGGAGTAGAAAAATTTAAATTGGAAGAGAAGAGTATGAACTTCTGTCATCTTTAATATGCAGCACTTCATTTTCACTTTTTTTTTCTTTCCTTTTTTTTTTTTTTCCCATTTTTATCCCATCTCTTCCTTCATCTTCTGCTTCTTTTTTTTCCCCCTGTTCCCTTCTGTGCAACGTTTCTTTGTCAGGATGAGTGACTGTTCTCAGAATCATTGCGCTATATTCTTGCCATTGACTTAGATGTTCCAAGGAAACATTTAGCTTTTAAGCAACTCAGATTTCATCTTTAAAACTCAGGACCAAGAGGTAGAATTTTAAAAATTTTATTTTAGAAAAAATATTGTAATGAAACCTCATAACTGATAGAAAATACCGTAACTAGAAATTTACATATTCTGCAGTGGTGGGACTGCACTTTGAATCCTGTGTTCAGTTTTGCATCCCTCACTGCAGGAAGGACATTGAGAGGCTGCAGTGTGTCCAGAGAAGGGCAACGGAGCTGGGGAAGGGTCTGGAGCACGAGTCTGATGTGGAGTGGCTGAGGGAACTGGGGGTGTTTACCCTGGAGAAAAGGAGGCTCAGGGGCGACCTTGTTCCTCTCTATAAATACCTGAGGCTGCAGTGAGGTGGGGGTAGGTCTCTTCTCCCAGGTAACAAGCAATAGGACAAGAGAAAATGGCCTCAAGTTTCATCAGGGGAGATTTAGTTGAATACTAGGAAAAAAATCCTCATGGAAAGCCTTGTCAAGCATCAGAACAGGCTGTCCAAGGAAGTGGTTGAGTCACTGTTCCTGAGGCATTTACCACATGTGTAGATGTGGTGCTTATGGACATGGCTGGACTCAATAATCTTTCCAACCTCAGCGATTCTGTGATTCTATTCTATGATAATCCTTCACCTGTACTGTATCTGTAGCAGACTGTATTCTGCCCTGGCCAAAAGAGAAGTGGGAATGTGCTTTGGTGGTGCTGACTCTTACTTTTGTAAGAGTGCCCATGGGTTTCCTATAAAAATACTGTTTGTTGCATTAGAAGGAAGAACATTAGTCCATCTGCCATTGTTTAGAAAGAAGAATGAAAAATCAGGTCCTTAAAAAACTTTTGGTTTTCCATCTGCTTAAAGAATAGTGAGGTCTGAGTCCCTACGATTTATATCTTCTGGACTGAAAAGCATTTAGATTCCTGTCTTTCCTAGTATTCTAGTCATTAAAGACTATGTCTTGGCATCATGTAGCCGTGTAAGATAATTAGTTGTGATGGGGATGGGAAATGGTTGCTTGTACAGTCAGCCAAATCAATATCTGTTGTTGCCTTGTGCTAATAAAAATAAAGCTACCTACCTTAGATTCTAGCTGCAGCTCTGTTTCTGTGCCCACAGCTGTGGAATGTTAACAAATAAACCTCGAAGTAAAGTGATTGTTTTATATCTCAAGTATTTCATTTTTAACTTGTTCCATCTCCTGCCCATTTTACTGGAAACAGTTCTGCAAACCCTGAATACTAATCTTTCTATCCATCTTCCCATTCTTACAAGGAAGGCATTATTTATGACTGAAGTGTATTTGTATTTTAAATGGCCCTGTCATCACGTTTTATGACTACTGTGTGTATATACTCAGATAGAGGTTGGAGAGAACCAGAATCTACAGCTAACATCTATCTTCACCACAGGTGTGTGAGGGGGAGGTTGACACCCCACGTGTGTGCTGTGAGAAGTTATCCCTTAACGAGGGAAAATTAATGCTCTGTCTAAAGCAAAGCCAGACTTCTTCCTGAGTGCTGCTTAAGTAAAGCAGCTCTGTTAAAATTGAAAAAGGAGGCAAACTGTCAGAAATACTGGTGATACTCAGTGCATACAACCAGCTGGCAAGGTGATTGAAACAACCATCTGTTTCAGTACTGAGCATCAATTGCCATTGCTTGTGATGTTGGGGAGCCATGTCATAAAAATAATACAATTCAACAGCGTAACTGCTCTGTGCTTATACCCATGTGCCCACTTGTGGTAAGACCAATTTTTCTCATAGAGGCAGAAGAATGACATTTAATGCATAGTTTGGATGTGGTTTGGTTTACCAAAAACCACCCACTCATTTGCAGCAAGAAGCTTCTTTAAAAATCTTCTCTTAACTGATTATCTCCTGTCTGTGACAACACTCCTGCTCGATGGCATGCATCTCTCTGCCCTTGTAATGTAGCACTTCAGCGAGCAAGCTAAAGTACGTATTACTCCTGTGAGGAGATAGCAGCTGGGAGTTCCAATTCTTCTAAAGCAGCTCAGCTTGTAGCACTTCTGTAAAATGCAGCCTTCGTTATGGTTACAGTAAAATATTCATGATCATAAACTCCCTCGGTACCAATACAGCCCTAATAAACCTGCAATTGGCAATGTGTGGCAGACTGCTGCCTGATGGAGCTGTAAGGAAATGGCTTGCAGTCTGGCCAGTGCTGTACTTGAGGGTTTGGATAGATCTGCAAATGCATGCAAACAGTTAAACTGTATTTCTGATTAGAATCGGGATTAGGTATTTGGCAAGATTTATTCTTCCTGATCTAACATTTTCAGTAGGTGGAGAAAATAACCTCCCTATTGCTTTGTCATTATTTCTTAAATGAACACTGTATTCTATTTTTTTTTTCCTTTAAGTGGGATGAATTGTGGCTTTTTATTACTCCTTATTTTTCCTGAATAAATAGTTCAGTAAAGCTGCTAATGTTGATGATAAAAGTCATAAAAAGGAGGTTTTATTGTTTAATGAGTATTTCCTTCGATTTTCTCGGCTTCTGAATGTACATAAGATTATATAAATAGTTGTTTGGGAGAATGTACCCTTTTCTGGTTGTAGTGCCATGATTTCAAATTATGCTTACTCTCTTCATAAAAGCATGGGAGCAGAGTGGGAGAAGTATTCTACTGCTTATGCATATACTATGTAAAATTTTTTCTTCCTGTTCCTTTAACATTTTTAGTGTTGGCTAAGCTGTGTAATGATGTTGCTTCTCCTTTTCTGCACTTTTTTTTTTTTTTTTTTTTTTTTTTTTTTTTCTATCCATGTTTCCTTACAGTGATATCCCAGCTAGAAACAAGCTCTCTGATTTCTTCCTAAATTTTTTCAGGCCATCTTTCTTCCTTATCTTGTCTACCCTTCCCTCTATTTTAGGACAATGTCATCCCACAAATGAGGAGAATGGTGAGAGGCTACTACATGGCATAATAAAGGTTTTCTCACCTTGGAGACTCTATGTTTCTAGCAGCCTAGAGTTCAGAGAGCTGGTGTGGTGTTATGGAAAGACAGCTCTTCAATAGATGAGACATGAATTTAGTCTATTTTGTGGTCTTAAAACTTTCTGGCTGCAAGGATTAATGACATACTTGAATTGGAAGTAGTTAGTAACTATTCTCTTCACAGAAATACCACCGGTTACCAAATATTTTGTCAGAAAGTTTTAGATGTCAACCAAAAATCAACCATACACCTTGGAGTTTGCTTGAAAAAAACCCTCACTATCTAACAATTTCAATTTAGTTAACCAATTTACCATTTTAAAAATGTTTTGAAGAATTCTTTGAACTCCCTATAATCTTGAGGGAATTGAGCAGTATGTGCCCTCAGGCTCAAAGCTTGGGCAATGCCATCTAGCTACAGTAACTTGGATGTTCTATCTAAGTTTTAAGTGGAAATGGAATATTTTCCCTGGAGAAAACAGTTTCAGCCATTCTCTGAAAATCCTGGGGCGGAAAAGGTGTTTCCTTGGCCCCAAGAGCCCCATACTAAATTGCTCTGCCTGTGTTTCCTTTGCCATGCATTGGTTAATTTTGGGTTGTTCTTTACCACAGAAGAGCAGAGCAGAAACTATTCCTGCATGTGTGCATCCCAAATCCAATGCTGCACATAGGATAGCAGTGGTTCTCCTGCATGCTGGTATCTCCACACTCGTAGGTGCGAGGGCATTGGGCAGGACTTGTCTTAGAAATGCTTTCAAATACAACACATAGCTGTAAACCCTGTAATTTACAGCCTTGATACTGCATCTGACTGGGAGGCACATGTGGTTTGTCATATGTCTGGAGCCGAAAGAGTATGTTTCTGCTTATTGTTTAGCCATTATAGCTGAAGAGAAGTGCAGGGGTTAAAGCTGGAGTGTGTGACAAAAGGAAAATAGTTCATTGCTGTTTCGCTGCAAAAATAGGTGTTCAAAGGCACTTCCCAACTCCTAATGCAGAATAGCTTGCAATTAAAGGAAGAGGGAAAAGCATTCTTAGGTAGGGCAGAAGTTTGGAATTTGGAAAAAAAATCTATCAGGTTTCTGTTTCGTGAAGGCATTATCAAAGAAAAACAGAAGCCCTTGATTGAGTCTTAAATCCTTCAGCAGAGCATGTGTGACATCAGCAAGTGAACTGAGCAGCTCTGATGCCTGTCTCTTGCGAACTGAAACTAGGTAGCAAAAATATCTCTGAATAAACCCCAGACCGCAAGAACAAAGTAAAAGCAATTTTCCTTTCTTATCTTAATTGCCCTGAAACACGTGAAACACCTGTTCTTTCACCTTAACAGTTAATACACATTTCTATTTTTGGCACTTTTGTACCCCTTTGCTTTCCTGCAGTGCTGTGTATCTCATTTTTGCACTGCTGCTGCTTCTGTTGCACGCTGGCAAATCAAAGAGAACCAAGGAGTTAAATTTCAGAACAGGAGAAGAGGAGGTGAGCTGTCTGCTACAGTAGTTTACTGCAGCTTCCTTTCGTACTGACACATATGTAGTTTGTGGTGACAGTGCTAAAGAACTGCAGACAGGCACTTAGCAGACTGGATGTGAGCTGGATGCAAAGATGCCTCACCCTGGACTTCCTGCTGGCAGTATGTAAATACACCTGCAGACTGGCCACACTGGGTGGTTTGTTGTTTTTTTTTTTTTTCTGAAGGCAGCATGAGAGGACTTGACAAAGCAACAGCATAGTTAAGACCTTAACCAGCACTAGATCTGTATCTCAGTTGTGGGGGAAGTTGTTTTTTTTCTGTGTGTGTGTGTGCTGCATATTCAGACTGAAATCTTCATCACTACAATGTTTGCCTCTATCTGGTATGCCAAGAAGCTGGGACGCAGGTTTGTGCATAACGCCAGGAAAGCAAAAGCAGAGAAGGTACGTTCCTAGTGGGAATATAAAGCCTTATGTCTCATGCAAGCTGCCTGCTGGCATCCTGTTTTGTGTCTGCTTAGCTTTGTAAAATACCATGAAAAACGACCTATTGCTATTCCTGATTTCAAGCGCGAATCCTTCAATATTTTGCATATTATTAAATGCCGGGGAGAAGATCCGTTCAAAAGTCTTTATGTCCTCTTTTGATTGTTTTTCTTCCCAAGATAAGCAGCTGTACATTTGGTATGTCTGTGTTAAGGGAGCACTCCAGTGAACTTGTTGCTGTGCTGCATTATTTTTCCTAGTACCATATTAGGCTCTTAAATGACTGCTGATTGTTTGCTGCTTGTATATTTTTTTTTTCTAGTGTGGAACTAATAAGGATGGAATAACATGTTAGGAATTCATAATGTTCAGGAATTTTGTTTCATGGTACTTGTTGAAACCGAGCTGCAGAGTGGTTCCCTTTTATTTAAAAAAAGATATAGGTATGTAAAAATGGTCAATACTATCTTTGAGTATTTTTCTCTCATAAAATTGAACTGTATTTAACCGGCTGTTTTCTGAAAGCCCTTGTAGGTAAGAGTCTTCTGCACTCTTCCTCCCTGAGCAAAACTTAAATAGTTTTAGAATTTGCATTGATGATAATTAGGGGATATCAAGACAATTGTCTTTTCTTCTAAGCATAGAAAACATTTAGTTAGTGAACTTGCAATCCAATTTTTTCTATATTAACAGACAAACCATTTTCAAAATGGGACTAATTCCTCTTTTATAAACTCAGATTTAGATTGGGGGAGAAAACTTCAATGTAATGTTATAAAGTTACTTCATTAGTCTGGTAAGGATGGCTTCCTCTTCTCCTTGTTGTCTTTGATGTAGTCAAAGACTTTCTAAATGGGCTGCTTTATTATGTCTTTAATATGTCCTATGCTAGGTAACACAGCCACCAATCCACTAAGCAGCTATCGTTGCCTGAATTCCTTTGTAACTGGAAAAGCCCTTCACCTAGAGAAAATTATTAGTAAAAATATATTATATTTGTGGTTGAAGGGAGGATGGGGAGAGATTTGCTTTTTCTGCAAAATATTCCCAATGGTTAAAAAGGTGCTGTGTGGAAATTTTGAAATTTAAATATGCAAGTCATTGGGAAGTTACTTAAATAGTAGTGATTTATATATTTCACATCATATACATAAGGGGGAGATAGAAAAGCCGAGAGCTATACATGGGACTGTCAAACTTTCTCTGTCATCAATCACATTTCCATGAAGAGAGCATCATATAAACTCTGCTGCTGTTTGCATATTGCTATGGGAGGAAAAAAAGTTGCAGGCTGGATCTTCCTTAGTCCTGAGGGGCTCCCTCCAGAGGAATATTTGCTCTCAGGCTTCCTCCAAGATGACAGAGGCAGGATGAGTGGACACATTCCACTCCTGACACAGTGCTTTAAAAACAGATTTAGTGTGCATTGCTTAAAGCATATATGGTCATAGATTATTTCAATAACCTTGAAAAATTTCGTAAAGCAGTGCCAGAGTATTCACTGAGAAAATATTTTCTTCTCTGCAGAGTCTTGTAACACCAACTAAAATAATGCTTTAGAAAATTGTCTCTTTTTCTCTTTATTTTAAGTACTTTAAATATTTCTGTATAGATATATTAGATTGCTACTTGTTCATCACTATAGGACTTCCCAAATCACTGAGACAACTTAGGTCCATGCTACTTAAGCTTTTAAGGTATACCTAACAGTTCTTAGGGAAAAGCTTTGTTGATATTACTTGAGCACGTTATTAGCATATTTGCATGGGAATTTTATTTTTGGCAGAAGACAGTAAGTATGCAATAAACACCTTGTAAAATGTTTACCTATTGACTTATATAAAAAAGAAAATTTCTTTCTTGGACATTTATTCCACAGTCAGGGCTCATTTATAATTTTAATTTTTTTTTCCTGCAAATCAAACTCTAGCAAATGCAGAAAATCCCATTCCTAGCAGGATACTATTTCAATAAATGCTATTAATGATTGGAAGCTGATCAACACTGACATCTTCAGTACAATACCTTGGTACCAGGAGAACACACATAGAATATAGATCTACCAAAAAGTAAATTCAAAATAACACTTAACTGCATGCCTTGTTTTGGTTTTTACCTTTTTTATGGTGATTGAATAATCAAATTATTAAGCAGTTTCACCTTCTTTTTTTTTTTTTTTTNGGAAGAATAATTAACTGTTTTTCTCCATGTGCATGATTTGAATGATACATTGTTTTCTTAATGCACTTTTGGAGGTGGGAACATACAGCAACATTTTCTAATACCATATGTGTGCAAAAAGATTTACTGGCAGTAAAGATCTAGATAGTAGGAGACTAGGGCTCCATAACAGATTTTTCTATTTTGCTTTACTTCTTTAGATGAGTACAGGTCAAGAATTTTTTACAGGCTATTTCTAAGAAACAGAAGTTTTGTGTGAGCCTATTTGTTTTCTTAGGATGAGGAAGAAAACTGGTGGGGTGATTACAACATGGGTTGCTCTGACTGCACACACATGTGCACAACCTTGCAGTCTAGCTCCTTAAAATGTCAAAAATTTGGGCCTGCCTTATGCAGAGAGAGGACATGAACTTGGATCTCCCCAGTGTCTGTCTGGGGAAGCAGAGTTACCAAGGTGTGACGCGTGATGTGCCAGCAGGGGCACACAAAGGCAAGGGGAAGGACGGTGTCCCTGCCCAGGTTAGGGGCATTGGAACTAGGTGATCTTTAAGGTCCCTTAAAACCCAAACCATTCCATGTCCATGGTTCTGTGGTGACTAGGGCAGTCCCTGCTGGGGAGAGCTAAGGCAGCATTGATGTGACAGCTTGGTGCTCCTGTGTGTGTGCTCTGTCCCTGCGTGAGGGTGTCTGGTTGTGGCCATGTGGGTGAGCTTGGCCCACGGTGTCTCCAGAGCTCTCCATCTTCTCCAAAGCTGGAGCTCCTGTCCCCATCCCTCCCATCTCACCATACCTTCCCGCTCATCTCCCCAGACCTGAATATGGCAATCCCTGCTCCAGGGGAGCTGGCATGGATATTGCCTCTAAATGACTGTGGCCTGCATGTTGTTGGTACTTTGCAACCTGCAGCATTGCAGCTAAGGACTGGGGGCTCTCAGGAGCCAGAGAACTGATCTTGACCCTTGAGGAAAGGGAAAGGGGAAAGGTATCAGCAAGCAGCAGAGTTGGGAGACCAAAGGAAAGAGGTGGGTTTGTTCTTTACTGAGACAGAGGACTCTCTGGTAGTTCCTGGGCTTGCTTTCTTATCTCCCCAGCCAGTAGCTGCTGTTGAGTGCAGCACTACTGCTCCTGCCCTGCCTTTTCAGTTCCTGCTTCCCCTCCAGCCTGGCATTTCCTTGGAGTTTGTGCCATGTGGAAGTTGGACCCTGTAGAAAGGCACTATCTCATTAACACCACATACAACTTAAGAGCTTCAGTGTTCAAGGCCAGGCTGGGTGGGGCTCTGAGCAACCTGGGCTAGTTGGAAGGTGTCCCTGCCCATGGCAGGGGGTTTGGAATGAGATCACCTTTAAGGTCCCTTCCTACTCAAGCCACTCTAGGATTCTATGACTTCCTGGTAATTACTAGACTTCAAAAAACCAGACATGAATTCTCCCTGTTAAAATTTCATCTGGAGAGTAAAGAAGACATCTAGGAATAACAGGATGAATGGCAGTTGACTGATGTGCAGCAGTATTTTTATTTGAGACATGTTTTTATGATCTATTTTAAAACCTTATTTTAATTCAGAACGGAACCAAAATATTTTGAAAAACCTTCAAATTTGGAAAGTTGAGCTCTTTTTCTTCCTTTTTTTTTGTTCAAACCAGTCCTGGCTAAAACTTCTTGTAAGTAAAATGGGGTAATGCCTATTAATTGATTTTAATGTCCTCATTTTGCTATTTTGCCAAATCTTAAGCATGTTTCTTTATTGTTTTTATTAGACTAGATCGTAAACTCTTTCCAGTATAAATTGCACTTTTTATCTACAATTTCTATCTCTGGTTGTCTTGGCTTGATTGCTAGTGTTACTCTTCCCTTCAAGTAGCGAGATGTTTATTGTACAGGGAATGCTGCCACTAATATTGCCTGAAAACAGCTCAACTCCTTTCAAGTCATCACTGGTCTTACCTTTTTTATTAAAGTTATTAAACTGCTTTGAGTTTGTCACATGCAAGGATTATTGTTATGAGAGTAAACGTGATCACTTGAACCTTGGAACTAAAATAACTTAAGGCAAAGATTGATGTCTTGAATTTTTCTCATTAAACCACAATCAAACAGAAATCAAGAGATGTTAACTGCATGTGCTTATGCTATAGAAATAAGTACTCTAAATGGTTGGAAGAGGTACAGAAAAGTAACTGATCAATTAATCATGTTGATCTGAGAGAATGAGCTAAAGTGTGAAAAAAGCTTCTGATAGTGCTTCATTGTATTGATAGAGTTTGGGTTTCACGGGTCAGTATCAAAAGTGGGAAAAGATTTGCCAAAGTTACTGCATAATTTAATATAAAAAGGGGAACTTCAGGACTGATTTTCGTGCTAGTTCAAATGTGGAACATATTGCAACCATGAGACCCAAATTTTAAACAATGTAAAATTAGTTATGTGGGTAAAGTTTCAAACCTAAAATAACACTCACTTTAAAATGAGCGTTCTCCTTGTAGATTATTTTAGGGAGCAAAACAACAGGCTCCATGTGAAGTGTTTAAATGAGTTGATTTTCACTATTCTGTAACAGAAGAACATTGTTAGAATTCTTTTTCTAGTTTTTAGAAATCAAATTATTCCTAAAGTGTTATCATCTCTAAGAACTATGTCTTTTATTTGAAAACATTTAAGTTTTATGCCATAGGGTTTAGTTCATTGTTCCAGTTGAACTCGTTTATTAGTTTAATGATTCAAGATAGAAGTAACTTAACTTTAAAAAATAGGTGTTGATGTAATGATAAAATAGCATGCAGGTTTTGGACTATCAGTTGTAAATAAAAATAAAGATGACCCAAAAGTCACATTCACAACTGAGCAGTATAATTTTAAATGAGTAGTTTTGAAAGTGCAGACTAGATAAGTAGAACATAGATCAACAAACAGTTTTTCTTTCTGTGTGCTTGGCTTTAGAGTTGTCTTGGATAAATCAAGTATCCTTGACTGTCAGCCTACAATGAAATATTTGCAAAAGACCCAAAAATATGCTTTAAGGAGTTAAAACTGGAGTGTGTAACAGAAAAAAAAGTCTATAAATGCAGGCGTATTTTATAATTTTTTCAGAAGTGTTCTGGCAATAACAACAATCAAGTCTTCATATCAAGATGGCACTTGAATTTAGATTGTTCTCATATCTGTGTTTTACCATAGCTAATTGCAGGGCGGGCAGTTCTAGGATAGGTATTCTTGTTTTGTTTTTTTCTGTTTACAAGTAGCTACCTGGCAATTTAATTTGAAAGAGATAAGTTCACTTGAAACGGTAGTTATTCACAACATAAAATAGAAACTCTGTCATTAAGAAATTGTAAAACATAATAGCAAATAAACATATTTTTTCTTACATTATTTTTACATATATATATATAGAATTCCTAAGAAGATAAACTCTCTCTTTCCTTCAGTGCATACCTTAGATTTCTTAAGAGGTGCTCTCTTTCAAACCACAGCTTACCAAATCATTTACAGTCCACTGGGGTAGTGATGAAGTGCTAAAACTTGCAGGTCTAGTTATTGCCTTGGCTAAAGGTGAAATGACTGCTTCTCTAAGGGACATCTCATGTAGCTGCCACATGCTGTAAGGGCTATGGGTAGTTTTATTTGTGTTTGGGCAATCAAGGGCCCTCCTTGCCCAGGTTCAATGGGAGGACAAAAGCGTGTCACTTATTTGCAGAATTACCTGGTCGAACAGATGCCGGAGTTATCTCAGCACCCTGGAGGAATCTTTTCAAATGGACTTTCTAACTGCTCTATTTTACAGTTTTATGGAGAAATTTTATCTTTTCACATATAACTGTGTGAAGAAAACTATGCAAGCATTCCTGTATCCAGAGATCACTGTGTCTTTTGCTTTAGCACAGCTGAGTTGAAATTCTAAGACATTTTCTCATATTGTGATTTAATCCAGAAACATATATCTACTCAAGTTGGATTTTTTCCCCTTTTTTTTTCCTTTTGTTATAATCCCACATGCACTAAGATTAATATATAACAGGAGGGATAAGCTGCCTAAGTAGGGATTTATTTTAACTCACTGCCACATCACAATCACTATAGTAGTAATCATAAATAAATTCAACTAACCTTGAAAAAAATGCAAGAATGATGCTTTAAAATAAGATGCTGATTAACAGTAAACTACTGAAGTTAATCCCTTGGAATTCTTAATTTCAAAATAATTATTTTTTTTTTAATCTGTTTTTTTCATCTGTGAGGGGTTTTGTTCTTGTACCTAGCCAGGCCCAGCACCTATCTGTAGCAATTAATGAGAAATAAAGGGCACTCCTGGTTAAATTAGTTGGGCTTTTTAATTTTTTTTTTTTTTTTAATTAAAGAAATACCTGTTAACCAGCTANAAATACCTGTTAACCAGCTATGGGTGAGGTATTTGTAAAGAACAGAATATCTTCTCTCCTTCTCTCCATTCCAATCTAAGAGGGCTCTAACCTTAGCTGGCTGCCATACATTGGTGATGCCTCTCCCTTTCCCCTATTCATTATTCTGGCATGCACTGCTCTGTGCATTTTCCTGTCAGGTACCACCCATAGGTGTCTGTAGCATGGCACTGAAAACAATTTTTTTCCTTTGCCATTTTAGCCAGTGTTGTGATCGTCTTAGACACAGGTTAAGTAACTTTTCCAGTTATTTTTCATCTTGTTTGCTTCAAGACAAAACCAAGATGGACAGGAACATTCAGAAAACGACAGCCACACCGACAGCTGCATTAATTGCTTCTCTGAGTGCTCAGCTGGGACTCAAATAGAATCAGATTGGACCTGCCTCTAATGAATAAGTGGGCTTATTATCATTGGTTACAAGCTAACCTGTTTTTTCAAAGAAAAGGTTTTCCCATTTTCTATTTTCAGCTTTCATTCAATAAATAATTTATCATTTCCCCCTCTTTTTTTTTTCTTTGTATAACTACTGCATTTATATTTTGGACTGCATTGTGTATCAAGTTCTGTTAAATCCCACTGTGTAGCACTGTGAATATATTTAACTCATTATTTTATTGGAATAGTTTTATTTCTTTGCATTTATATACAGTATTCGAGTATATTATGGAAATGGCTTGTGTGATGTGCAAGCATGATTATTTTTGTCATTACTTGCTTCTCTGCAATTGTCCTGCATATGGAATTCAAACCAGCACATAATAAATAGTTGTTTGATTTGCATTCTGAACTGCATTTGGCATCACTTGCTGTGTTTGCAAATAGAGATCAGTTTGAAACTCTGACAAGAAACAATCTGTCCTTTGGCATTAAAGTCTCTGGAGGAAACTGAGATGAAAATTCTCATACTGTTCCTAAGGTAGCTTATCAAATTATTCTTTATGTGTTTTTAATATCCTATACAGGCCATTAGAGCTGGTACATATGTAACTTGCTCTCACTGGAAGGCAGCCTGCCAAAGTCATGTGTGTGTAAAAAGCTTTAGTAAAATTTAGAATTATTGTCATGTCTTGCAATTCTCAAGACAGTTTATTTTAAATGAGGCAATTTTTTTTTATGGTGAAAAAAACCTCTCTGGCATACACTATTTAAAATATTGGTGTATATCAGGGGAAGCTTTGTTATAGCTCTAATACGTGTTAGCAGCTTCAGATGAGCAATTGGAAAGAATCAAGGGACTAGCTAGTACATGCAGCCTGGGAGATTTTGTGACCAGGAAGGAGGCCCCAGTACCGCGTGAAGCACTCACAACACTTTCTGAAGCTCTCTGTTTCACAGCAGCTTACAGGTAAACAGCAGAACAAGGTTTCTTCACATTTCCACCCCTCCCACCACCCACCCTCCCTCCATTCCCAGTCTGTTCACAAATAATTTTGTTCAGACACAGAAGGGATGTGCAAGTACACAGCTGGCACCACTCTTAGCTCTTCTGAGATGACCCAGATGATAGCAACAACATGTTGAGTGCCTCATTGTGTTCTGTATTAACTACTGCAAGGCTATCACATACCTTCTGTGAAGATCAACATTGCAATAACTTTGTCATTGTTAAACTGGGAATGGATTTGAAGAACAAACTTCGTATGAAAACTTTATTTCAATCCTAGACTAAGATTTTTTCCATTTATTTCAGTCTGTCTTCCATTAAGTGCTTCCATGTTTCATGCAGCGATGTTTAAACTGAACATGGATTGATTAATACCAGTGATATCACTCATCTTACTTCTCAAAATTTTATCTTGCAAGTTACTTTGGGAAGCAAGGTGCGCATCACTAGGATTCTGCAGTGTAATGAGAGGCATGCTACCAAGTGTATACTTCTTTATTCTGTTTAGAGGCTTGAAGAGCTATAGTGTGCAGTTTTGTCAATCTATGAAGTATTCTTTAGCCTTGAGACATAAGGGAGACGTAGAAAAATGTGTTTTACTTCTACTCTTAATATAATATTCTTTTCCTGTTAGCTGATGAATTATGTATATATAGCTGTGGTTTTCTTAGCTAACAACTTTTTTTAAGATTTTAGGTGAATTATTTTTGACAAGACTGTCATGTACTCTTATAAGACAACAAAAGGTCAGGATATTCTATATTGTTAACAAAAACAACTTGATCATTAATGTTTAGCAATTTGCTGTTTTGAAAGAGATGCTCAAGACTAGGTGAAAGTAATCCTGTTGCTACCCTTTGTTTTCTGAACTATACTTATAGCCTGATAATTTCTTTGTTTGGTGTAATATTTTTTTTCAGTGGAAGTCCCTCCTGAAATGGGATATAATTATATTGTTCTTAACTTTCTCTTTCTTTGTTTCTCCATTCTTTTCATCCATCACTGTACAGAAGGGTAAAAACCATCCCTTACCTTCCTCTTCTGAAAGCTGAGTTATATGAGTTAGAGAGACAATAGGAAGGAATAGTTTAAAAAAGGAGGAAAAAAGAAAAAAACCCCAGAACTCATTCTCTGTGTTGCTACATATCTAGCAAATTCTGAAACAATCAGCTACATTTGTTGAATATCTGTTTTGAAAGCTCCTTAATTAGATATGACGTGCATCACTGTTTGTTGTTCAGGTTCAACACTGGGAAGGATATATTCATCTTGAGATGGCTTTGCAAAAGCTCTGTGTGCAATTTTCTAAACTGGAAACATAAACAAGTTGTTGGGGTTTTTTTATATGAGTCTGGATGTATAAATGCAAATGAATTTAAAATATTGTACCTGGGATGTTTTGAAAATTGAATATGAAACAAAGAATTGCTAGATATTCACAAGGAAGTTAAAATGTCATTACTCTAATTAGAGATGTTAGCAAGGAAAGCATTGGAGCAAGACTATTACATTGCAAATGTAGTGCCTCAAAGTGCATTGCATTTTCAATTAATTTAATATGCCATTTAAAAATTATTTCTGTTGAAACTACAGGAGGGAGCAGACCTATCAGTAAAAAGCAGACTGGCTAGCCAAATACATGATTCTTCACTTAACTGGTAAAGGCAAACCCCACAAAAAGGAGCAAATTTCCCACCACTTGTTTTAGATTTTTACCACTACTGCCCACAATAAAGACTATTACTGTTTAAAATATTGTTTAATTTCAGTAAAACACCTTCAGCTTTGCTACCATTTGTAATTAAATATTTAGTTTTGTAGTAAATTAAGCATGGTCATGATCTCTGCAAAGTGGTTCTCCGTTTACTGCTGCATAAATGTTTTACAGGGTGCTGTATTGTTTCTAGTAAATTAATAATGAAGATTTAGATTTTTACTGATTAATAATCTAATTCACTATTTATGAGGAATCTAATTTAGGACTGGAAACAAAATTGAGGTAAACATCTTTGGCAATGATCCCAATTCCCTGACAAAATCACCGAGTGATAAAAAAACAAATCAGGGTAAAAGAAATTAGGAGATTGGAACTTCCAGAACAAGTAGCATTTCCCTATGAAATCTGAATATGTTCCCTAAACTTCTGTGTACTTGGAACGTGACTTTTCTTGTCATATCAATTCATCAGTACAAATTCTATACAGCAAATTGCCAGGAATTTGTAAGATAAAGAAATAAGAGTTTGGCATAAGCAAAGAACTACCCAAACTACTCCGATTAAAATAACTCTATGGCGGCATTGTAGAAGAACTGTAGTACTCTCTGGAGTATTGCTTCTATTTCTGATGCCCATGTAACAGCAACCAATAGACATGTTAGGAAGTGTTCAAAAGCTGAATGATTCAGGTAAGGCATTGTGAGGTGGGATGGGACAAATTCTTCACAGCAAAATTAGGGTCGTGAATAGCTGTGCTGTCACAATTAGATGTTGTCAAAATATGGGAATGAGCAGGCTAGTGAAAACTGCACATTCTAAAAGCTGGTTGAAGTGGCTGAGGCTAATCAAATGTAATGTCAAAGTAAAGTATGGTGGGTAGAGCAAGGAAAATTAACTATCAGAAGGGAGAGATGCCTCACATCTCGCTCTTCCTTCTACAAGCTGAGGGAGTAAAAGTCGGGACTGTGCAGTTTTACAGGATCTGGGAGCCTCCTTGTGTGCTGATGCTTTTTGGGGTGAACAGCTCTGGTTTTTCTGTATGCAGCCAAATCTTCAACACTTAAAGCTCTGACTTGAGACCCTGTAATGAGAGTCAACGCTTCATAGATTCAACTGGTTGCAACCTGATGTTGAGATGAAGTTCTTTGCCTAGAAAAATTGACAGTAAGGGCACAGATTTTACTTCTTGTACCTAGCATTTTAAATTTATATAGTCCCACGACCTTTTCTGTCAGTAGTCGGCTTTTGTCAGCTTTCTTTTTCTGACTTTAGGAAGTAGAAGTCTAGCATAAGAACAGAAACACTTAGGTTTAATTTTAGGAGTACATAGAAAATGCTTCAGTTTTTGTTTTGGAGAATTCCCTTGGGTTCATCCTATAGTTCTTTTGGCCATTCTTCTATTATAAAGTAATTTAAAGTCAAAATTTGGGTTTTTCTCAGATTTTCTGGTTAGAATGTCTTGAGTAGAAACACCGTGGTTTATAAAGGATCAGTACCTGTCCTGCTGTGTTTCTTTGTACAAACAGGTCATATTTGTAGAGTGGAAAGAAGATTATTTTAATTGACATAATTAAATTTTCTTGTGATTATCTTAGGATCGAAAATGCATTTTGCTCTTTCCCAATTACAGCTTTTTCTCTGATAGAGCTATACATGCTGTGCGTAATAATGAAGGTAGTTTTGGAAGGACTTAATGTATATAATTGGAAACTAAGATGAGGAAGTCTTCTATCAGCAGGAGGGTAGGAGAGCTGGGCTGTATAATTGAAGTACAGTGTAATGGGATTACCTACAGATTTTAAACATTGCTTTCATTAAGGAAAATAATAAGCATATTTATTAAATATAGTCTCTGCTTGGGACAATATTTGTTATTATGAAAAAGCTTTTGTAATTAAGCTTGGGTCTAAAAATGTATTGAACACACTACATCAGTTTCTAGAAAATGCTTTTATGCATAAAATTTTACTGAAATAGAAAGAGCTTTCACAGCAGAGGCAGTTAGCCAGATATTAGTATAGCTCACATTCTAGCATTGACTGTAAATTTTTCTATGTGCTTTCAGTTTAGCCAAGGTCAAATCAAAGAAGTCATAGTCAAATATGCTTAAACATTTATATGAAAGCTTTTAATGAGTCTACTGTTTTTCATGGTTACAGTTAGTGGAAATAAAGGCTAGATTTTTTTTTTAAAGAGTATTTTCTTGCTGTAGCTACAGATATGTGATGCTTTAGGAATTATGGGATGGGTGACTATGACCCAAATTTTACATGCCACCACATTCAATTCTCCAAGGAGTCCTTCCTGTCCTTAAATATGCATCTGTGACAATCTCCATAATAGTAGAAAGTATTTTCATACCCTTTTGAGCATTTTAAGTGTGGCTGCTGTGGGGATGTTTGGGATATAATATGGTGGTCCCTCTGGATGTTCATTTCTTTCTTTTCATTATCATTTTCAAGGATTTCTCTCCAGAAAAAAAACCTTAAATTAAAGCTAACCAAAGCCTGTACTGAAAGGAACTGCCTTCAACAAATGTTGCAAACTCTCCCAGGTTACTTTGAGGAGTTCTGCTATGGTGATGCCTACCAAATATTATCCATTGGGCAATAAGGTATTTTTTTTTTCCAAAGGATATATATGGAATAGGATTTGCCTATATTGTGAGTATGAATCTTAGATTTAAAATTTCTTCTGTCATACTGTACATACATAAAAATGCTACTTCTGTTAATTTACAGAAAGAGAGTTGACAAGAGTTTGTTAATGTAAAGATAAATGGATAATGAAACACTAAAACAGAGACATAAAGAAAAGAACATATTTCTGGAGGCTTTGAGATGTAATTCTTTTTTCCTTTGAAAAGTGAATGTATACAGAAAAGGACAAAATCCCCCAGAAATTGCAGAATAGCAATATGGATGAGGTCAAAAGGGATGCCCAGAGATCATCTAGTCCAACCCTGTGCTCAAAGGGGGTTGTTGAAGACCGTGTCCAGTCAAGTTTTTAATATCTCCAAGGATGGAGACTTGATAACCTGTCTGGGCAACGCTTTCTAGTGTTTGAACTCCCTCAGAGTAAAAAAAGCTTTCTTATGTTTAAGGTGAATTTCCTTACCTCAGTTTGTGCCCATTGCCTCTTGTTCTGTCAGCAGAAACTACTGAGAAAAGCCTTTGGCTTCCTTCCTCCTGAGGATGCCACCCTTGCTCCAGAGCTTCCCGTTGTTCTCAGTGCCCCAGGATGTCTGAAAGCCAATCTGAACAGTAAATAGTGAGGTGAAAAAGGCACTGCTACCTCAGCCATTGCCATGTCCTCCAGGCCTCCATCACCAGGCCCTCTGCCCCATTCAGAAGTGGCCCTACATTTTCCCTTCTTGCTGCTGAACCGCCCACAGAAACCTTTCTTGTTGCCTTTCATGCCTATTGTCAGATTAAGCTCCCAATGGACTTTGGCTTTCTTAACCACATTTCTGCACACTCAGTGTCTCCATATTCCCACCCCTGCCAGGTCCTTTATCCCTGCTTTCACCTCTTGCAGGCTTTTTTATAACTGAGTTTTGTTGGGACCTCCTTTTTCATCCAAGCAGGCCTCCTGCTATGTCACTTAAATTCTGCTTGTTGGGATAGCTCATTCTTGAGCTTGGGAGACACAACCTCTGAAAAACAACCAGGTCCCCTGGACCCTTGCTGTATCCAGGGCTTTATTCCATGATACTCTTCCAAGCAGGTCCCAAGAAAAAAAATAGTCATAGTCTTGGTTTATGTGTTTTCAGGTCCAGTCTCCAGAATCTTTTGCCACATTGAGAACTGACAGAATGATGCCAGCTCATCTATAGCTGAACAAGTTGTTCTTGAGGGAATGTATAAAAATGGAAAATCTAATCTTGCATACTAGGTATAAGTGTCAATCTTTAATCACAGCTCTACGTGGTATCTTCTCAGATGTAGATTTTTTTTTCTTCTTCTTTTCATTACTGTTAAGAACGATTATATTTCATTCAAGGAAAAATATTCTGGAAGCGGGAGGTGAAGAATTCAAGAAGAAAACCTCGCTGTGCAATGTTCTCTTATATTCTCATAAGAGAAGTTACAGGACATCAAGGAAGAGGGAAATAGAAGATCTGGAATACATGGTTTAGCAGTAACTCAGTTTTAACTGTCCTATCTGCCTTTTCCTCAGAATTGTCTCTTTGCCAAGACCTCTCACAAAGAGCCTTGCCTTGATATTTGTAACTTAAGTGCAATTTGCAAAATTTGGCAACAGTACATTCCCTTCCCTTTTCCCAGGTGGAGGGTTCTTTAATATTTTCCATCCCAGCTTTCAGCAAGTTCTCCATTATCTTTTGCTTGCTAGTGACATTCCCATGCATCTTTTAGAAGTTTCTTTTATTCCCCTGACACATTCCTTCCTTTCATTATCCTCAAATAAATTTGGTGGTAAGACTTCATGATAAGACTTTCCTATTTTTTTTTGTTTTTAATGCAGATTCTGATACGGACAACCAATTCTCTGTTATAGAATTAAGAAGGAAAAATGCTATTTTGATTATGGCAAAATTAATGAATTTGCTATTTTTTTAAATGCAGGTTAAACACAAGATAATGCAGTATTGTTGAAAAGAAAATATATTGTCGATTCTAGGTTGCAACAGAATTAATGAGGGAAATAATTCTCCAGTTATTTATCTTTTCTGCTTTAGTCATTATATTGAAGGCCCAGCAACCTTTTATGAAATTCTGTGTCTTAGAATACAGACCATGAAGATGTCTGGCTGAAGTTGGTTCACCCAGTTCATCCCTCCTTCCTTCCATTCCTGCTAATGAAACTCTTCATTCAGACAGTTCATTGGCCCTAATTAAAACACTGCACCACCACAACTCCCCACCCAAAAAAAAACCCCCAAAACCACCACCACAGATTTTATAATATTTTTCAACCAATTATCCCAATTTCTGGGGTCAAATTATGACTTTACCAGGAATGTTTGAGACCACTTATTACAGCTGATTTAGTTGTCTCCAACTGGAAGATACTATTTCATGTCAAAGGCTGAACTGGATGGCTTCTGGCTCTGCAGTGGGGGCAAGAGTTCCCAGCAGGCTGCTGAGTCTGAGGAGTTCGAATTGGTCATATGAAAGAAGATGAGATGTTTCCAGTAATCAGGGTGAGAAAATTCATTCACTGACAATTTTTTTTTTTCTAAAAATCTCGCGTATCATAGATGATGAAGAACTGGAATTGAATGAGACACTGACAAGACAGGAAAGATGAGAAAGCAGAATCAAACTCACCTGATTGATTGCTTCTTTGGATGTGGAGTTTGCTTTTTTAGCTTTTCCTCCCTCAATATAAGAATGCATTATGTTCAGGAATGCATTATGTATGGCTGCCAGTTGGCCAGATATTTTCCCCTGTTTTGGAAGCATCCTTATACACTGCAAAGTGGGCTGCATGAAGTGCTCTGTATACAGATAACATTTCTGGCTTCTCTTTCTAGCTTCTCTGAGAGCTGAATTTAAAGGGCTAAAGTGAAAGACAGAACTTAGGAACAGGAAAACAGTTTAGCTTTGGAGTCATGCCAGCTAAATGCAATTAAATAGATTAGGAACTAAGAAAAAGACATGAGAAGCTCACTGTAGATGTCAGCTCAAAGAACAGGAAAGGGCAAAATATAACCAGGGGAGATTATAGAGAAAAGAGAGAGAAAGAGCAAGAACATTGGAGCATGAACAAACCACAGGAGTGACAAAGACAGGCAGTCACTAAGGGAAACTGGAAATCTGTAAGGTAGGACAGAAAATATTTTTGAGAATAAAGATTCTGTGCAAATGGCCTTCTGTTTATAATGTAGGATCTTGTTAGTAATCTGAGCAAAAATCAATTCCCAACCTGGGAAGAGCCATGTTGGATGTGTCAGAGAGGAAAGTGAGATGCTGAGAATGCACAGTGGGATGCTGGATTTTGGAGCTGGCACATGCAATTTTAAATAAATGACCTGTCCATTCTTGTCTTAAATTACTTTCTTAATTTTATTTTTTTAGGTTATGACATCAGTTATACCTTTTTAATTAGTCATTCATATTTTTTCTCCAGACGTTTAAAATATAACAAGAAAAACATTACAAGAAAAACTCATATTCCTAAGGATAAAAAAATGTACTTCAGTAAAATTATAAGTAATAATAAGTAATTTTCATTATTTATGGATAACAAAGTTACATGATTAAATAGTACTTCATCATATATGACAGAATCAGAAACCCCAGTGAATGAAAAATAACTTTCAATGGTTACGTAACCTTGTGATTGTTCCCCATAACAATTGATTTTCTGAGTAGATTTAAGTGCTTTGGAATACTTTTCTTATCATTTAATGGAACAATGTATTAGAGAGGCTCAATGATCTTGTAATGAATCTAGAATATGAGCCTTTAGCTGAGCCTATGCCAAAAGATGCACCCAGTTTGCTGAAATGCTTCACTTAGGCTGGGCTATTCAAGGACCAAAAAGACTGTTGCTAATATATTCTCATGCCTACTTCTTGCAATAGATTCTGGCCTTGCTTGAGCACAAGAGGTTTCTAGATTGGGGAAAGATCTTTGTTGGTCAGTTATTTTACAGCTGATTTGTCACTAGAGATTGTAATTTTTAAAAAGCAGCTTTGCTTTGGACTTGACCATTTAACAGATTAGTAAAGTGCTCAGTAAGCAGAGTTACAGTAATTGTAAATTGCCATGTGTTTCAACTAATTCCATGTTCTGACCTGCAAGTATCTTCAACAAACCATGTTTCCATTAAAATATATCCTGGTAATTGTTTTGATTATGTTTTATTGATTTTTCTCTAATATTTCACAAGCCATTTGTTCAGGCTACTGCTGTGTTGTTGGAAGCATCATCAAGGTTATAATACTGTAGTTACTGTGAGAATTTTTGTGATTCACAGAACTCGTGTTTCATTTTGGCTTGAAACAAAACCACATTTTTTAAAAAAAAAAAAGTCTTTTGACAGATGGGATTACTCTGGAGCCAGCTGTGTTGGGCAGCAGGATGCCATGCAAGTTAAGTAGGTGAGCAGTACAGGCTTACAAGGTATGCACATGGAGTCAGATAAGGAGGACAAATGAGTAGGACCCCATCTGGTGTGCTGCTAACTTGAGCCTCCCAGACCCCAGCAGTACCTGTCTGCTGACAAGACTTCCTCTTCTGTGCACAATATAAAAAGTAAGAAGGTATTTCTGAAGGAAAACTTTTGACAGGTAGACAACATTGGCATATAGTCCATATAAAAAGAGAAGTCTGCAGAATTTTTTAGTTGTGTTCCAGCACTGATAAACCATATTTCTGAGCTGTTATCCAGAATATATAGGATGTTGGCTGCCTATTGGTATTTTCTTACAGAATGATTTAGCACTATTTAAGAAAAGAATAGACTAGACTGTTTCAGCTGGAAGGGATCTGCATAGAACATCAAGTCCAACTGCCTGACAAACTCAGGGCTGACCAAAAATTAAAACGTTGTTAAGAGCATTGGCCCTTAAACACTGACAGGTTTGGGGCCTTGTCCACCTCTCTAGGAAACCTGTTCCAGTGTTTAAACACCCTTTCAGTAAAGAAGTGCTTCCTTAGGTCTAGTCTGAACCCTTCCTGGTGCAGCTTTTTACCATTCCCACACATTGTCACTGGATACCGAGGAGAAGAGATACACAATAATAACTTGATCATCCCACTCAGTCATCCAATTCTGATCATGTGGGACTGGGACAATAATATTGTAAAATTATTTTAATAACCTTAGCTGGTATTTTCAAAACTGAGTATCTTGAATGTTTGCTTTTTAGAGTATTATTCTGAAATGCTGAAGTATTGACTTTTCAGAAAGAAACATCCTTTGATGTCTAAGATACTTTGAATTTCAAAAAATAAAAGCCAAAAGATTTAATCCCTATTGGAGCACATCAGGTTAAGTCAGACTTAGGTACTGTACTCTGATGTAAAAAGAACATGGAATGAGGAGTTACTTTTTTTTTTTTTCCATTCTTGTGTGATGGCAATCAGCAATATAAACACTGGATAATCTTATTGTAGTAGTGCTTTAGGAAACTAAGAATGTTTATGCATCTTACTTTCCTCCACTTGTCATGTGTCTTCCACCATGATGCAAATTAAGTTTTCACTGAGCTATAGATTTACTGAGGTATCCTAAGTTTCCATGTTTTTGTCTTACCAGTGTGCCTACATTATTTCTGTGTTTTTTGAGGGTTTTTTTTTTGTCAGCTGGTTGTTCCTAAAACCACTATTCATATTAGAAATAATAGAAGTGTGGGGTTTGCAGATAATGGAAGGATCTTTATCTAGTCTTGAAACACACTCAAATAGGGTAAGATGAATACTGCTATCTTATTGTCATTAATCAAGATTCAGTAAGGAAGACTTGGCATGAAGCTGTTTTCCATAATTGCTAGTAAGAGGAACACGAAATAATAAGTATATAGATGTCCTGGTTTGAAGGAC
>WEKY01033034.1:0-13321 GCA_013390045.1 Picathartes gymnocephalus
GTTTGCACATTCTGCCCCAAGAGCGATGCAATTAGTTTTACTCGTGTCCTGGGTACCCTCAGATAAAATTTTCTGTCTCAGTACTGCCTAACTGTGCAGGTATGTGTGATGCTTATGATGTTTCCTTGAAAAATGTGACTCTGCTCCTGCTGAAAGGTTGCATGACTGTTATTTCTCACACTGCTACTTCAGCAGCTGCTGTGCATGGACTTGACCTCTGTCTGTGTCTTTTCAGGGTGCACCTTCCAAGCAAGATTAAGGTGTAGCTGGGGTGATCTGTTCTGGAATGACAGAAGTGGAAAGGATCTCAACACATCCTCTAACTCATGGCCACAAGCAAGTCCACCCTGTGTGTCCTGAGTGGTAATTGATAGTTCCTGCATCCTGCAGTGATGGAGAATCTGTCTCTCAGCAGTGGAAGCTGAGTAGAACCCAAGGTCTAACCGGAAACTCCACTGCTGCACTTGAACCTGGCTCTTCTCGCCCCATTAACTGTGTTTGGGGAGAGTGGTTTCTCCTCTTCCCAAGGCACAGCCCTTTCTCTGTGTTAACCTTTAAAGCCCTTGCACAGCAGGCTCTGCAGTGAGGCAAGGAGTGAAGTATTCGTGGTGGGAAGCATCCCAAACTCTCTCAGATCTGTTGCGATTCCAGCAGCAACCGAGCCATCTGTGACTCATCTTCGTGCTTGTGCGTCAGCTCGTGGAGAGATCCTCAGAGCAAGCAAGGCTCTGATTCCCTGCATGCTCACACAGAAAACAGCACCAGGTTCCTGGTGGTTCATCCTCACCAGGGGACAGGGCTCTGGTGCAAGATAAGTTCATAAGAAAAGTATGGTGGTTGTTTAGTGCTCTGAAACACACTCCGTTTTCAGCTGCAGGAAAATTATAAGGCATAATCCTTGCTGAGAGCTGAGCTACTTTTCCAAACAAATTGACTCCATTTCCATCTGATTTAAATTTGAGAGAACTGCTTGTGTCCCAAAGCTGAATAATTTTATCACCTCTTCACCAGCCCCAGTATATGATGACAGGTTTTTTTGATCAAACCAAAGAATAACTTTGCGGAAAGATTTCCCAGTTTTCAGCCATCTGAGGAGCCCTGAAGTTTCCTTAGAATCCCTTTGCCCTTTTGCTGCAAAGATGGATTTCTCTGAGAGCAAAACAGCTCTCTAGAGATGGAGCAAAGAGAGGCTTCAGCAGAGCCTCCAGATCAAGCTTGAAGGTAGGAGCTTCTTTCCTTAAATTCAAAGAATATGTGCCATTTTTAATTTTTTTGAAAGTGTGTTTTTAATTTTTTGATACTGAACTACATTCAGTTAGAAGAACTCCTCATGGGGCAGAATGTGCTAACCTGATTTAGGATGCTAGAAGTGAATTGCATTGCTTAAAAATGTGCAGAGTGAAATCTAAGGGGCCTTTTCTTTGCTATGCTCTTTCTCCTTTGGAGAACTCCCTGAAAAACCCTTCCTTGGATTGGTGACCGTGCACTGTCTGGCAGACAAAAGGGGTTTGGCAGAAAGGTAAATCTGAATGTGACCCTAAATATCAGCTGGCAGCAAAGAACTTGAATGCTGCTGCAGGTTTCCAAATTATTTTCCAGGGGAGATGCAACAGCTGATTTATCCTGGACAAGATTTTTCCTTTCCACAGCCACGTGCAGCAGTGAAAACAGTGATTTCCACGGATAATTTCTGCCCAAGAACAGATCTGTTGCAGACTTCACACCCCCTCACTTAAAGCCTCTCTGAGCCCAAACTAGACCCTCAAACATCAGAGTGGGGCTGGTCCTGAGGACCCCGGGCTGGAATTCCTCACTGCCAGCCATAGAGGGAGCCGTGATGAGAGGCTGGGATGTGGAAGGAACTTCAGCACAATAGGAATCGCCCGGTTTGGAAAGGGAATTGGGCAGCCCTTGCTGCAGGGAGAGCTGATCTGCTCCTTAGGGTTTCTGGCCAGAGTGTTTTGGGGTGAAGGACAGCGACCTGGGTGGATAAAGGATGCCTTGTGCTGTGGTCAGGTTCAGATACTTGGGGGAGGGCAGCAGGGAACGAAGCAATTCTGTTTGTTTTGAACCAAAACAGTCTCAAAAAAAGGAAAAGAAAGAAAAAAAGAAGATAAAATAAACGAGAAATACTGAGTCAACTTAGGACATGGTGTTTGATCCGAAGCACAATGTTCCATTTTAGAGTTTAATTTCATTATTTTTCTAAAGTCGGTTTTTTCAATAAAACCTCCAAAAGGCTCATTTCAGAAACACCTACATGAAGTCAACCCCTTTGCTTTGAAAACACTTTGGAGTGAAATGTTTTGAAGTTTAAAAAAGAGCCTCCTGTATTAGGCTTGTTGGTTGTGTTTGGTTTTTTGGAAAAAGGTGCTTGTCAAATTCAGCCCAACTTCACGAGCGGTTCATGTCCCTCCAAAATTAAACTCTGGTCAGAATTACTGTTCACTACACAAATTCACCCACTGTATCTATGGATCTGCCAAGGGCAAAACAGAGCGTGGGATTCAACCTGGAGGTGCTGGAACCAGGGAGGAGAACCCAGGGTGTTTGCACAAAGGAAAGGATTCAGCTCTCAGCAACCAAACTCCAGGTCCTGCTTCCTTTCCAAGGGCATCTGGAGTGCCCTGGCTCCACGTGGCCAAAATTTTCATTGTCTCCATGAAGAGTTAAAACATGAAATGAAGAAAACACCGAATGAAGAAAGGAGAACACGGGAAGAAATGGCCCCGACCCATTTTATTTATCTGCTTCCAAGAGAAAAATACGAGTGTGACACATGGAAGTTTCTTTTCAGGCATTTTCTAATGATTTGGATGATCCAGAGAAACAAATGAGAGCAGCCAGGAGAGTGCTCTGCTCTGAAAGGGCAGAGAAATATTTGCCAGTGCAGCAGCTCTGCAAACGTGTGAGGCTGTTAAGCTCCTAATCCCATGTCTTATTTTTATGAATTTTCACACTAGTGGGATATAATGAACATTGAACCCAAAGACATTAATTACTCGGGTCCTTTTTTTGAGAGGAATTTCGATGGAGTGTAACGTTTTAAATTACAAGGTGTGAAATAAACTCTACAAAACTTACAGCTTTAGTGGAGGAACTCCAAAATCAAATAAAAATGCAAAACCGCTGATGAAGTCCAATTTACTGTAAAATGCCCTGGATCATGGTGTTCCAGTAATTTTTTTTTTTTCCCTACATACTTTGGTTAAAATAATTTATATCCGCTGCAGTGTTTATGTACCTTAAGTTTTATTTATTAAAGGATATGTATATTTCAAGCCCAGTTTTAATGAGACATGCTGAAATCTGTAAGGTACAGTGCAACTTTTGTTCTAATCAGCACTAAATCTCTTCTCTTTACTTTTTCTGTGTTGAAAACATTCATATTGGACGGAAAGAGCCGTGTGTGTATATAAATTTCAGATAGGTATAAATATATATGTAAAGTTATAAGCAAAATTTTTTTTTCTATCATCGGGGCAAATACTCAGATTTCAGTCTGAGCACTTAAAATCACGGATGGATTTTATCCTTATTCTTAGAACAGGACAATTACTTCTTTTTTTTAGGCAAATTATGTATTTGCCAAAGATTGTGCTTTTGGTTGGCTGAGAATGTTTGGGAATTCACATCAGCTTGACGAACTGTTTTGGCAAAGGAAGAAAAAGAAGTCCAAGTGTTTTGGCTTTGTTTTCTATCTAATGAAAAGTTTTGAGATTTCATTTTTAACCAACACCCTTAAACTAAAGTTAACATGAACTAAAAAAAACTTGGGAAACCGAGAAACTTCTTAAAATTCTGAACTAAATGGGGCCTTAGGGATGTTCCTTAGGGGAGTTGATTTGAAAGTTTCTTCCTGTGTTTTTGTTCTTGCAAGGAAATAGAAAATATTTTTGCTTAAATAGATGAATTTGAAAACTGTAATGTTTGTGGCCATTTCAGTGTAGCATTAGCAGTAAGTTTGAAAATTATATTAAGTTTTAGAAACTTAATCAAACTTAAGCCATATTTTCAAGACATTGTAGAGAGCCTGTCTTTCATTGACACCTCAGGATGAGATAAGAGGTATTTAACTGCTTAACCTTTACTGATAGCACTCACATATGGATATGAAGCAGGTCATGCAATTGTCCAATGTAGTCCCTAAAGCACTACTGAAAATGGTACAGTGGCTCCTAAATCCCTTTAAATGTAGTAAAGGGTATCATGGGCAGGAAAGTGACCCTCTTTCCATACAAAACAGCCTTTGATGAAAATGAAAAAGACCATTTTGCCAGTTTTTGTTTCAATTTAATGAAAGAAGGAAATAGAAAAATCTTTAAAGACTCCTGCCACAAAGAGAGCAAAACCTCTTCTGTTTTTAAGAGATGTGACAAACGGAAAATTTCTGGTAAAAACCAGCTTTGCTCAACTTTTGCCCAAATATCTATGTTTCAGAGGCAATCTGTAAAGCACAGAAGGTTTGAGGTCTGATGAGCTTGATTTCCTCACCAGGTTTCCCTCTGAGAACAGAGAACCACTGATTTTTCTGATGAACCTGAAGGCACAAGTTCCCAGCAAAGCAAAGTGAAATCTGGGAGCAGAGGGGGGAAGACTTCTCTCTGTCTGATCCACGGAAAATGTTTGCTTTAGAAATGAATGCATTTCTCAGAAGTGAACCCCGAAGCCCAGAAATGACTGACCAAGGAATTTAAAGGGAAAAACACTGGGAATCAGGGAGCAGAGTAATAAAGTCCAGGTTTGTTCTGTAACAAATTCCAGCACTTGCAAGACTCTTTTAGACATATGGAAGTCCATTTAGGAGGAAAATTGGTTGCAGCCGCTGACTCAGAACCTGTTGGAATTGGTGGAAACATTCCCATTGTCTTCTGTCCTGAAGAAATGGTGTTTCTGTCCTTCCTTCCATCCCTGGCCTGTGCTCACTCTCTGGGCCATATGGATTTCATCTCCCTCAAAGACATGGAAGAGAAGAAGGTTTGGCTGTTTAACAGCACGACGGAGCTGTGTGGACAGGAATGGCTCATTTCTACTTGATTTGCTACAAATCAGGTAACCAGCACCTGGGTTTGGAGCCGCTGCCTTCGGAGGAGTCACCTGGGTGCATCTGGCTCTCATATCCCACAGCTGAATGTGGCTTTAATCACAGCAGCACGTTAATTGTGCCCCTCAAGAAGAGCTCAGAGGAGTGAGGCTCTGTCTTTCCACAACTGCCTGATTCCTGGATTCTGACCACAACTGCCAGGCTATCCCTGGGAAAGAGCACTGGGTAACTGCTTCCCTGGATAGCGCCCACCCCTTCAGCTATTTCAGACTTTTCTAGAGTTAAACCCAAAGCTGCCTGCAGGGAGTGGCTGAACCGAGCCCATCAAGAGGTTAAAGGATCGACTCCTGTTTCTCTTTCTGCAGGGCAGGCTCCCAGGAATGGGGGCACAGAAGGACTCCCTGTTCTCACGGGGTGTCACCTCCAGACATTCTTGGGATCACTCTCTGCCTCCTCCCACCGAGGCCAGGACAAGTCCTCACAGAAGGGGTGACAACCTGCAGAGCAAGAAATGCTGGAGTGTTTGAGCCTCTAGAAGAAAACCTTGATATTTTCAGACTGGAGCTAGGCTTGAGGGAGAGCATGAGAACAGATGGATCAGTTCAGCCCGCACTGCCACCTCAGACCCTCTGTGTGGGCCAGACAAGTCCCTTGCCTTCCCTGTCCCTCATTGCCTTTGGTTCCCTCTGCCTGTCCCTTCTGATGCTCCACGTGGGGTGAGACCTGCCTGGCACAGAAGCGCCTGTCTCCTGTGTGTAATGACAACCCCAGTGTCAGCTCCAGCAAAAGTGGATGTGCCACCACAGAAACCTTCCCTGGAACCACTTCTGCTATCAGTTGGCTCTGCTCTCCTCCTCTCACCACTGAACTGCCAGTTTCGTGGCAATCTTCTCTGGGTATTTTGGACAATGAATGTGTTTCTTGCCATGTAATTAAATTATCCACTTGAGAAAGAAAAAGATGTGGTTTTGTTCCCATTACAAAAAACAAACAAACAAGGACTGATATTTATTACAGGCCAAGGCTACTCAACAAGTGTTTTCTGGAGCTCTAATAAATTGCTGAAGAAAGTTTACAGCTGAGCCTTAAAGATGGTTTAGTTTTCCAAGGGGCTGGGATGTATTTATTTCCCATTTTCTTAACCCACAGTATGGTGAACAGCTTAATGTGCTCTTTCCAGGGTTCAGATGGTGTCAACCCAAACCCATGCTCTTCACCCCGAAACAGTTAACCACTTTTTAATTAAAACCACACCAATTATTCATTTGCAAGTTTCACATTTATTTTTCCCCGTTTGCTCAGCCTGCTATTTGGTTTTGCTCCCACTTCATTAAAACAGCTTCAAAAAAAAATTTAAAAAAAAAAAAAAATTACAAACAAACCTAAAACCTCCAGCCACACACCAAACCCAAACAACAGAAGTAGCCAGCAAGAAGCCTTTCAACCAAACAATGTTTTGGGTGCCAAGGTTTGTGAGGATCTTGTCCTGTGCTGTGGGGTCTCTGTCCTGTTGTGTTGCCCCTGCGAGGAGCAGCCCAAGAGTTCAGCAGCCAGGGACTCTCACCCTGCCACGGTTTAAACCCTCTCCTCCCTTCAAGCACATCATTTGTGCACAGAGATGAGTGTGGACAGATGTGGGAGCAAGGCACTTCAACACAAGTTGGTTGTTAAGCACATGCTTAAGTATTTGGCTGGATTAGCAAACTGGTTTTGAAGGGTTTGCCTTTAGAGAGAGCCCCCAAAACATTAGAAAGTTGATTTTTTAAATCTTTTTTTTTTTTTTTCAGTTCATTACTGGGCCTGCCAATGACATCATTCGTTTGCAAGATGAGAAAAAGTGTTTAAACGAGATTAAAAAAAAAATTAAACAAGACGCAATTTTAATGGCCACTTACAAAGGAGATTTATGGACGTGCATAAAGCTGCTTTCCATGGGAGAGGGACTCAGCTTTTAACAGTTACCTTCCTTTGGCTTTCTTTTTCCCCTCTTGCAATATAATACCCACAAATATTTGTGAGTTGTGACTGCGCTCCGAAGGGTTAGTCCTCTTCCAGAAAGGGGGGTGGAGGGAGAAAAGAGTGGTGCCAATTTGTCTGCCCAGACTCTGATTATGGGAGGTGGTGGGGTTTTTTTTCCTTTCCTGCAGGGGAGAGAAGCTGGTGGGACGCTTTCTCTCTCCAGGGTTAAGGATATCTGATACCCAGCCCAAGAGCAGCCCAGCAGACTGAACTTTCATCTCCAGCAGTGAGAGATTTAAAATAAAAAAAAACCCCAACCAACCAACCAAACCTTGTGGATAAACTTCTTAGTTAAATTTGCAGGAGATCTTGGAGTTCTGCTAGGGAAATTAGGGCCATTTGAACGTCTGATTGTGAGGAGCAGAGTGTGTACATGGAGAAGGGGAGAGAGATACACAGACCACTTGGAGGAAGGAGGTGGTTTCAGTACATCTATTTATTTATTTGCATGCCCTGGGCCCTGCCCTCCTCCCTCCTATCCTGCTATCCAGTGACCCTCGGTGCTGATTAAAGTTCCCAGGTGACCTCTGAGTGCTTTTGTTACCCTGCCTGGTAATAAAACCCCGGTTAAACGGCTGGCTTATCCAAACCCACGGCTCCTTACACAGCCAGCTCTGGAGCCAGCTCAAGTCTGAGCCCTTGGGAACAGGCAGCTTAGCCCTCATTTAGCTTGGCCAGCCCTGCTTAGCTGGCCTGGGGCAGGGGGAGTGGCTGGAGGTCCTGGTGGCTGTCTCAGTGCCACCAGGTCGCTGCCACAAGCAACCTGAAAGTGCCTGAAAGGGCCTGGTTTCTTACCAGGAAGGTAAATCCACTGAAACCATAGGCAACCTGAAAGTGCCACAGCCTGGTTTCTTCACAGGCAGGTAAATCCACTGAAATCCTGGAAGGTGCTGGAGCAGGCTCAGAGTGATGAACACAGGCATCATCCACCTGCAGGGCTGTGCCCTGTGCTCACACAGCTCACAGCCACTGCAACAAAACCGTGGGGAGGAGGGGTTTGTGCTGATCCTTCTGGGGTTTCCTGGTGGAACCCATGGATCTGGATGGTCCTGAGAGGCCACGGAGTGTGTCACCTGCTCCCTCCACCTGAGGCCTGAGGCAGGGCTGACAGGAGCATCCCTGCATCCCTGGCAGGAGCAAAGCCAGGGGAGGGAAGAGCTGAACCCCAGCTCAGATCCACAACAAGCCAGGCAAGAGATCAGGACATTGCTCATAGCCCCCCTCCCACTTGGTGGGAAGATCATGGAAAAAGGAAACAGAAAAGTAGTTCTTGCCACTGGCAGCTGGTGAATGTGCCTGTCATCTCTGTTGAAAGCTAGGTGACAGCTGTGGAAGCTCTGCCTTGGAATCTAAAAACTGGGACTTGTGCAGACGAACTGATAAATTTCCACTCTCTCAGCCCCCTCCTCCCCTTGTGTTTTATAAATGACAGGGGCAAGGGAAAGGCTCCAGCCCAGACTGGGTCAGAGGGGGTCTGGGCAAGGCAGGTTGGAGCCCTGTTAGTAAAAACTCCAACCCAGGTGCTGCACATCCACTGCCCCCACTGTGAAAATCAAACCTCTGAGGCTTGGGGGCACTCCCAGGAGCCATCCAGGTGGGGCTTGGCAGAAACAGCGTTCAGGAGGAGTTGTCCCTGGCTGCATTGGGCACAGAACTCCCTCCCCAGCTTTTAGCTGAGCCTGCTACCCTCTGCCACTTCCCCTGCTGGTTCTGTTGCTGTGAGGGGGCTTCATCCCCACCTTGAGAAACACAAAGCTTTCTGTCCTTCCTCCCCCACATATGGCAAGGGGAGATGGCAAAAAAACCCCTCAGCTGCTATCCTGGGGCACCTCCTTTGTTACACCTGGTGCTCAGCAAAAAAAAAATGTAAGTGCTTGGCTTTGCCCCACCATCCACATGGGCTGGATCATGTGTGCAAGTGCTCTCCTGCCTCAGGTTCTAAATCTTGTACAGTGTCAATGCTGAGATATTCCTAAATAAGTTCCCAAAGCCAAGTATTTATCACCCCCATGAACCAGTAACAAGGCACCTTGCTCGGACTGGAGATGTGATAGCACTTCCAGGAATGATTGTGTGTGATGTGAACTCAGCCTCTGGTTCAAAATATTGTGCAGAGGAATAATAAATCTCAGTACTAAATTGCTGCCCCATTTAAGCTTTGATTAGACTCTGATGGTCTGTTCACCCTGGAGCTGCTGGTATTAATCTGCATGCTAAACCCTAATTATAAACTGCTCGTGGCATTTCCAGATGATATCAAGATGTTTGGGATTAAAAGAAACCCTGACGCTGAGTTTACAGCTTGGAAGGACTGTAGCCTACCTGATCCCCACAGATGTAATAACTCACCTCTGTGTGGGGAGGAAAGAAAAATGGGAGGTTTGGTCCAAGTGTGTAGCAGGAGGTTGTGGGGGACAGATCTGGCTCCAGACCCCGAAAGGTGCCCACACCCCCAAACTCTCCCCCACACCTGTAAGGGGATGTGAGATGCACACAGGTGTTCCTGCAGGTCCTCCATGCAGATCTTACCCAGCCCTGACTGCAGCAAGGGCAGAAGGGCTTGAGGCCAGGCATGAAAGCGAACCAGAGTGATGGGATGACTGGGGGAAAGCTTTTCAGGCACCAAGGAATTCAGCACTGGGGATATCACTGGGCTGGGCAGGGCATTGTGGATGCAGGCTGGGGAGAGCCAGAGGTAGAGAAATGCTCTCAATCCATGCCTCTCATCAGCTCTGCCCTCAGGCTGGCATTTTAGAGTGCAAAGGGGTGAAGGTCTGTGTTGGAGCACTCCCTCTCTCCAAAGCTGCTCTGGGCCTCCAAGAGGAGCAAACAGTCACTTGTGCCCTGCTGCCCTCTGAATCACCAATCTAAACTGCTTGTACCCTATCCAGGCCCTCGAGAGAGCAGAGCTGGAGGGCATTCAGCACATCTTCAAATATCTGAGTGCCTTGCACAGGGCAGGAATGGATGGTGTGTGCATTTTGGTCAGGTTTCCTACAGGCACAAGCTTGTGCAATGGTTGTGGCTGTCAGCTCCTGCTCCTCACTGCCCCTCTGCATGATTTTTTCTTTAATTTCTAGGATGAAACACATTTGGCAGATCAAAAAAAAGGCTCTAAGGCTTTACACACTGAAAATGAAGTAGGGGAGACACAAAGGACTTCCCCTCACTGAGCAAAATGCTTCAGTGCCATGATATGATCAGCCAGCTGAGGACACACACCTGGGTACCACAGGTTCTTCTCCCTGGTTTCTTTTATTTAAACCCACATAGAAGAAAAGATATTCAGGGCACCTGAAAGAAGGGGGCATTCTATGCTGGAAAAGGCCCATGGTGTGGTGGTCAGTGCAGATGAGTTGGGTGTGAGGGGAGGGCTGGGCTTTGCACCTTCCTGCATCCACCGATGCCAACCCCACGGGGTGTGGGCTGCCCTGGGGATTTCACAGCTGCTCATCTGCTCTGGGTGTTTCTTGTTGGTTCCAAGACCCTTGGGAGGCTCCTCAGGTCCTGTTTGTTGTACCTGAAAAGTGTCACCAAGTCTGTGGAGCTACGAAGCTGCTGCTCAGACAGGTGTGAAGGTGAGGGGAATGTTACAACGTATTTGGGCAGCCCACATATTGGAGCTGGGAACCCCAGGAGCTGCCAGTGCTGGGTTTCATGGGAAACTTCAAGAATCAAAATTATACTCAAGTTAGGGACTTTCTCACTGGCACTGCGGGGTGCTGGTGATTTTCTATGAGAAAAGAAAGCAGAAGCAAAATGTGCTGGTCATCTGCAGAGATGCAGATATTTGGGTTTCCCCTTCTTGATGTGCAACTGGGGAAGGGAAAATGGGGGAGTTTGTGGTTTCCACTTCACTTTCTCCCAGTGTTGGACATGATCACAGCATAGGGAGGTAGGTTTTGAGGCAAGGCTCCAGCTGGTGATGTCTCACTGATGTCCTTCAAAATGATAACCCCTTTTGGGAGCAGGAAGGGCCAAACTGGGGTCTGGCTGTGGCGTGAGGCTGGGCCTTTCAGCTGTGGGTGCTTTACCTGGCAGATTTCTGGCTGTTTCAGGACTTTTGGGCATTTCTCCCTCAGCAGAAGTGGCTCAGAGGCTCCTGCCCTGCTGGGAGTGTGAGCAGAAGGCAACCATTTGCTGGGCAGCTGGGAAAGGGAGGAATGGGGCTGTGAGCAGCCTGCAGGCCAGGTGCATGTTGGAGAGGAAATATGGGATGGGGAAAGTGGAGCTACCTGCTCAGCTTGACACCAGAGCAGTGGTGAGGGAGGAAATAAATGTCTGATCAACTACTTGATGGGCTGTGGGCTGTTAAAAGGGTACCTGCCTTTGCTGCCATGGGCCATCTGTGGCATGGGAGCCCTTCCCAGCCTTGTGAGAACGGGGGTATCCTGTCACCTCCACTTTGGGTTTGATGTCCTCCACCGAGGTGGCAGCACAGGCACCATCCCTGTCAGAGCCCAGGAGGTTCGTGCTGCACTCATTTCCACATTGCAGGCGTGCCTTGGCATGGGGCCTGGCTGGTCACAACAGAGAGAATTCAGAGATGACTTGCAGCCCTGTAGTGTTCTGAGCAGCCTTGAAGGGCTCTCACTGCTGCCAGTCTCCTTCCTTCTGGGACAGAGAGCGTCGAGCTCCCCTTGGGTTGTCCCTCCCACCCAGTGACAGAAATCCAGTCGTGTTGTAGGAGGCGCCTGGGGAAGGGGAGGGGTTTGGGTCACCTTCAGAATGTGAATCAGGCACCCTATATTGGAATTAAACCTGGGGGTGCTGCGTGTGTGGGGAGCACTCAGGACTCACTCCAGGGTAAAGCCTCAGTCTTGGAGCTGGGTGTTTCCTCTTTCCAGGGGAAATTCCAGCTGCATTCCCAAACCCAGGGCTGGGAGGGAGCATTGTCTGGAGGATGCTCTTAGACTTGGGGAGATCTCATCAGGGGTGTCAGTGAGGGCATTGCTGAAGGTGGCACAGAGACCTCTTGGTCAGGTTTCTGTGGCTCCTGCTGGCACCCCCAAGGCAGAGGTCGCCTGGGGCTAAGAGCAGACCCCAGTGCCATGGAAAGGGATGTTTATGGCTGGGCCTCTGCAGCACCCACTCAGGAAAGCCAGTGCAACATCCATTTGAAGCAGAGCAGGGAGAAAGAGGGTAAATCCCAGCTCAACAAGAAAGGAGGCAGCAGCCAGATATCTGGGAAAGGCAGAGAAAAGGGCATTTCATGATCAGGGCGTGTGCAGGTGAGCACCCACCCTGCCTTGCCTGAACCTGAAGAGCCAGGGTACAAGGTGCCAGTTTACAAAAGCCAGACAGATACAGCCTTGCACAGCCATGTGAAGGCACAGCTCCGTCCCCATCCAGCATGTGGACGTGTACCACAGGACAGCACACAAATCCTCCTTCAGATGCAGAAAAAGTCACTCAGTGCTGCACACATAGATGCACACAGCAGTTTTGGTGTATGTGCACCCACACACTTCTGTGCACATGCACAACTTACCCCAAAGTTGGTTTTTTTTGGCCTTTCCACCCAGTGCCCACCAGCTTTGTTTATCCCCCCAAGCCCCCCAAACGGGAGACAGCAGAGCTCTGCAGGCCTGTCCTGCTCATTTGGGTCTTTGAGACTGCAAAGGGCAAACTGGGACCAGAGAGGGGGGACTGAAACCAAACTAATGATGAAAATGTCTCCTCCATGCCTGTGCCTTAATTAAATGCATGGAGAGGCTCGGGGAAGCACATCTGTTTTCAATCTGGAGCCCTTTGATGGCATCAAATGTTCTTTCCCCAGATCAGGGGGGATGGAAATTCTGGGCTGGCTGTGGCAGCTCGGAGCCCCGGCTGCAGGCACCGGGAAGCAGCGGCCTTTCCTGGCCCCTCGCCGCCAGCCCCGCTGGCCTGGGGCCCTTCTGCGGCACGGCCCGAGGGCCACTACCTGTCCTGGGCCACCCGGGCCAGCTCACACTGCGGGGACCTCTTTGCTTGCTGGCCTAAGGAGCTCCGACTGCGGCGTCTTTATTTTTTTCTTTTTTTTTCTCCTTCCCTTCTGTTCTTTTCATTTTACTCCCTTTTTAGTCCGTTTCTCTCAGTTCTCTGCTGCACTTTTTCTTCCTCTTTCGCCGTTTTTTCCTCTTCCCTTCCTCTCTCCTGTAAGCGCTTTCTCTTCCATTACCCTCGGTCACCTTTTCAGCTGCATTTCTCATTTTCGCTACTTCCCTCCTCAGTCCGAGGGGCGCGTCCACCCTCCCCTCCAGGTGTCACACCGGCCGA